>VZTH01014581.1:1102-47607 GCA_013397815.1 Aleadryas rufinucha | reverse complement strand
AAAAAAAAAAAGATAATTTTTTTTTGTCAAAAAGTTTTACTATAATTTTAGAGCAATGTAAAATAGTGTTGATATGCTGCAAAGCACTGTCCCAGACCATTACAATGCATCTTAAAAGGGGAATGGGTACCACTGTTTCCACTTTAAAAAACAGTCCAGTACTTTTTCTCATACAGAAATCTTTGAATGAGAGAGAAATATAGAAACAAACAGCCAAATGGTAGTTTTCTGTTTTACTCAAAGATATTTAATTCAGTTGAAATGAAACAAGGCTTTCCATTCTATTTCCTCCAGCNCCATCTGGCTGAGTCTTTTGGTCAAGAATTTTACCTTCATTCAGAGCTAGGAATTTCTCATCCCTACTGTTCTTCCAGCTACTCAGACAAGATACTAGATGCCAGGTTGTTGCCAGATGAAGAACTATTTGCTCAGCTGATGGAAAAATACAATGCTCATTCTGCAAACTATGCTGAACGCTAACCAAAAAGAGGACACAAAATAATGAACCAAACTAGTACTGCCAACTAAGCCCCAAATTTGGGAAGAAACACAAAGTTCAAGCAGTCAGGTAGAACTTTGGGGTTGATGACCACCAAGGACCACCAGAGGGACCCTCGGGACAAGAGTTTTCAGTTACTCATAAGTTTAATTGGTGTTTCAAGTATACCGAAGAGTGTTATATAACATAAAAGAATGAGGAAGTTCTTTGGGGTAAGACACCAGTGAAGCAGGGAGCCATGACATGGTCTGTGCTCCAGCAGGGATGTGATCCATCCTAGTTCTGCACCTGGCACCGTATGCATCCCACCCAAGAGCCAATGTACAGTTCACAGCCACTTGTACCAGCTCAGGAAGATGGGTCCTGCACGTTCACATCATGCGTGTGCTACCTCACCCTTGGGCTCTAACTCCCTTGGTGAAGAAACCCAGATGAGGGTCAGGAGACAGTTCTTTCTGGGAACTAGTCTGTGCACACTATGCACATGGCTGCACCTCACGTCACCTCCCAGTTCTGCTTGATCCTGATCACAAACTTCCCCACTTATACCACAGCTGAGGCTGCACAACAGGTTTCTGGGAAATCAGACAAAAAAAACATTCTTGCATGCTGCAACACAGCGTTCTCAGTACTTACTTGCAGCTGAAAACAACAAAACCCCACTGAACATTACAATCAATTATTAATGAATAATTAATTTTTTTAATTATAATTAATCATTACTACTGCAACATCTCAAAAACCAAAGGGCTACATAACCAAAATCCAAATGCTAGGTAGTATTGAGATGACTCATCCATTGCAGAGAAGAATAGTTTTGACCAATGTGAACATGAACCTTTCAGTATTACTTGGCATGAGAGTGGTCATTAGGATGGATGCCATCAGTACCACCGCACTTACAACATACCAAAGTCTTCACTTTGTATTCTTCTTTGTGTTCCTTTCCATGAACAAGCACTGCCTCAGAGAGGTGGACTAGCCTGACAGCAGATGCAATCTCAATCCCAGTGTTCAGCTCATCTGGAGATGAAATTATGCCATATTACTACTTACTCACTTCTATAGAGACTTTATGACATATTTCCTGTAGAAAACTCAGCCATGCAGACAGGTTTCAGGCTGGACTTGGTTACAGTTTGGTTTTGATATGAAAAGAAGTAGCTAGCAACAGACAATTCAGAGGGCACTCTTTCCTCAAGGCAAATTTATGGCAACAGCATAAAACGAAGAACTGGGGGAAGGAAGGGTAGCTGCCTCTTCAGGGACAGCCAGACAGCCAGCAACCTGGTTTTCACACTGTGTATCCTCTGCAGTGTATCTCTGCAGCCACACTGTTCAATGGGGAGAGCTGAAAGAAGCTCTCAGGAGAGACCAAATATACAAAAATAAATGCCATGTATGCAAATAAATGTAAAACTGGCTGAAGGCTCAAAGGGATAACCTGAGGTCAAATTAGCAAAATTTTGAAGGTCATTTAATTTCATTAACTCATAGGCAGCTGCTTCAAGTAATTTTTAAGCGTGTTTTTCCTATAAAATGTATGTTTCCATTAAACGCATCATTACTTTTATGCTCTCTGCAATCAATCTCCCTTTTCTTCCTTTTTAAACATGAGAAACCAATCAGACATAGACACAAACATTTATATTGATGAGTTTCTTCCTAAGTGTGTGTGATAGCTTAGAGGCAAGAGAATGAGCTATCATTTCATGACATATGATAAAAGAGATGGTTTTGACTACCAGAGGAGAAACACACTTCAGAAAACAAGGCTTGACACCAGAGATGAGGAACACACCCATGGAAGATAGAAGAATACAAAACTATTTTCCTTACTCATATATTTCTCTTTTTTAGTACATATTGTTTACAGTGTAGGGCTGAGTACCCTCAACTGCTTCTCTTTTTCCATAATACTTACACAAAATACACAGCCTTGTACACAAAGCACAGACCCAACATTTCAATTCCTCTCTCTGTTTCTACACAAAATCATGAAACACACCATTACTTTAACTCTGTCATCACCATTTCATCAAACTTCTTCAATCAGTGCCAACATTCTAAGGACATTTTACAAAGAAATGCAATCAGAAAAGTGCTCGGTATCAATGTGAGATGCCATTTACCCCTAACCTTACTCTGTGAAACAGAGAAATAATTGTTGGTCAACCATAAAAAACTTTGATTTGTGCTACAGAAGCAGTAGGGAAATTTTTCACAGAATAGGAAAACTCTTTCCTATTCAGACCTGTAGCACACCCTACATTATCAGAAAGCACAGATGTTTGGAATATTCTGGAAAATGAAGAAAAAGGTGGAAGCTGTAGGTTCAAGGGAAGAACTGAAGAATACTGTACAGAAACAGCTCAGGGTCTCTCATGTCCAGCAGAATTTATTAGCAGCAACCCAGTTCCGGCAGATTTATTTTTCTTAAGCTGATAGTCTGTGTAGTTTATCTACATAAAGTGTTTCCAGGGTTGGGAGGCATGGCAATGATTCAGCAGCCTGTGTGCTCTCCTGGCAAGCTTGTTTGGCACAGACAGTCTACAGCTTGGCAGGTGGGATGGAGAAGGGCTGCTGCCAGAGCCCAGCACAGCAGGGACCCCACTGTCACATCAGGAACCCACCGGTCACCTGTACCTGTGGCCCTGGCACGACCACCTCAGCCAGCCCTGTGCCCAGCGTGGCCACGCTTCTGCAGCATCACACCCAAGTTTAACACCCCTCAGCTGTGGCTGGCTCTGCACACAGCTAGTCAGCACATTGCCCCATGTGTGATACAGTAAATCCACCAATAAAATAAATCCTGTATGGGTAATTGCATTGACTGTATTTGTAATGAAAAGTGGAAATCGGCTGCTTGTAATGTAAACATTTAATAAAAACTTCAGCCAATAAAAAAACCCTATGCCAAGTACGATTATGTGAGGATAGTGCATACATGTATGATTTTTGCCAAAGTATAAATTTTAACTTTGCCATTACTGACCTGTGTAGAAGCTATATTGCAGCAACTGTCTGTCTCTTGTTATACACTAGCAGTATCTGACACAGTGGGGTTCTGCTCTCAACATTCTAAATAACAATAATTAAATGAATGACTGAAACCACTGCCCTCATCATTGCATTCCTTTTTCCCCTTTTCTCGTCCCCATGATAAGATCTGTCTACCTCACATCAAGCTTTGAAATAAATTATTCAGAACCAGGTTATCATAAGCAAACATTGTGTCTTTGCTTACAGTGGAAATATTTGCTTGTGCATTTTTGTCTGGACACCCTATACTTCAGGAATTCAGTTTTCCTCCTGGCCTCTGAGTGACTCATTAAACAGCGGATCCATGCAGCATAAGCAACCGAGGGGAGGCAATGAAAATAATTACCCAGACCTGTGGTTCTAGAAAGCTCAAATAGTAATTAAAGTAGATGGCTCTGCAGAATAAATCATGTTTTGAAGAGTGAATTAGTAAGTGAAATCCTGCTGGTGTGGAAAGTAAATGCTCTAGCTAGTGCAGTGGTGTATGCTTGGACAGGATTTTCCACTCGCCTGAGAGATGAAGAAGGGAGGGGAACCAAGACTGTTCATGAGCCACCAAAGTTGTACAACTGGGCCCACCAAATGCTGCAGGGGTATCTGCACCAGCTCCTGGGAATAACAGGCTGGGGTTAAGGGGAAGGCCTGGGAACATTTCACAACTCAGCCAGAAATTAGGCCACCTGAATCCAAGCCTCTTCCTCATGTCATCTTTCTCAGTCTTTGAATTTGTGCTCTTTTCAGTGGAATAAAGAAAAATCTGAATTTATTTACAATGGACATTGTTCTGCTTCCACAGCCTGTAAAATCTCAAAATGCATTTTCATTTTGAATATATTCAGAATAGAGTGCTTAAGTCTTTAAAATTCCAGCTCCTAACATTTTCTCAATGCAAGTCTGCTACTTTTGGTTGGAAAAGGAATCAGGGACCTGGAGGTAATTGCTGAATACAGTGGGGGGAGGGAGGCCACACCTACAAATTTATTCATTTTGCAATAGTATCTTGCAGTCTAAATTTGAAACTCAAAAGATGATTCAAAACACCAAAATCGTGTCTGTGGTCATCTCCAATTCATCAGGGCATCACAACCAATCAAGGATTTAAACAGACATTTCAGTAGTAACCAAAAAATGTGAGACACATGAGAAAAAGCATTAAAAATAAAGACAAGTGACTCATGTTTGAGAGAGAGGAAATGGCAGCTGAGGAACTGCTGTTCCTCAGAAGAGGAACAAAAAGAGAACAGTTGATTTCAAATTAGTAGAGTAGAAAAATTATCTTTGCAGCAATATTGTGAGTGGATGTGAGCAAAGTAAGACAGCAGGTGTCAGAGGAAGAGATTCCAGGAATAAAAATGTGAAGGAAACCTGCACTAGCAATGTATACACATAGACGGGTAGGACGGCCTGCACCAGAGGCTTTGTATGGAACAATTCCATAAGATGAAAACATAACTCAAAAGTGAAGACTTCAAGAAAAATCTCAACAGGTTACGGGAAAAATGAGTGGCAGCTGCTGATCAGCAAAAGCACTCAGAGGGAGAGACAGTGGGTAAGAAAGAATTCTGCCCACACACACAGCCCATGTATTTTCCTTTGCACAGTCACTGCCGCTGACAAGAGCTGTGTTTGCCTTCTCTGCTGCTGGAACTCACAGGCTACCTGTGCCCAGACAGTGCTGTGTGACACTTGGTACAATCTGTGTCAGATTTAGCAACTCCGTCTTTAATTAATGGAGAAGACCTGAGCTGGAACTTATTAATATGAATGCGTATAAGTACTATTTAACTAAATTGCAAATAAGCTACAAATTTAGAAATCATTCCATCTGTGTGATGAAAGCTTAAACCTTTCAGATGACTTTTATATATAACCAAATTAAGAACATCTTGAAGCAGAATTGTCTTGGTTAATGAGTCCCAGTTGATGCAAATATCCTCAGACAGTAATTAGATGGTCTCTCTGCAAATCCAAGTGTGGTACTTGGATTAGACTTTGGACTTGCAGTAGTGCAGCTGCCCTGTGAGGAAGGTGAATTTGAAAGTCAGCTTCGTAACAAAAAATAGTTGAAAGATTTAATTAACATTCCTGCTTAAAAAAAATCACTGCTGAATTTATGTTTCTAATAATTTTTGTTTAATTCAATTGATTTTTTTTTGCTGCAGACAAACTTCAAGTATTTGTGACAATCTGCTTCAGAAATTAATACAGAGTGGAATTTTCCATGACAAATTTTAGCTTTTAACTTTCTGTCATTTCAGCTCAAGTGTGGGAGATGTTAAAATATTGCTTTTAATTAAAGAAATGTGTTTATTTTTGTTCTTTAACAGAGTACTTTTTCTTTCAACTGGAGACCAAAGCAGGAACATTTTTATAGTTAAAATTAATTCCTCTATACATGAAAATAGGAACTATAGCAGAAACCAGTATATAGTCTAAGATGCAGCAGAACCCAAACAAGAGTGCTAGAATACTCAGTGAAAATTTTATTTTGGATCTTACAATTGTTTAGTCATCATCAAACAGAGTCAGGCTGTATTTGAGACTTTACATAAATGTGAAGATCCACAATAATCTTTCACTATTGTTAATACAGTGAAACATTAAGTGCAAGCAGATTTTATAATATAATTTTATCCAGGTTTTTTTTCTCCTTAACAAATCTGTGTGAAGAGAATTTTAGGCTTTATTTCAATATTCCATTTTAATTCCAAGGAAATATGCACTATAAAGACCAGTAAAGAAAAATCTGTCTAAAAGCAATCCACGCTATGCTTTTAGGGCAACCAAAGGACTAAAGAGAGCATGGATGCACACACTTTTAAGTTAGTATAAAATACTAAAAAGAAGAAATTGAATTTTGCCAGGGCCAGCTCAAAACCGTATTTCAAAATCTGTGAGTTCTGTTCTGACTCTTGGATTTCTCACTAGGAAAGGGACCCTAATTTTGGCAGACCATTTCTGCCTGCAGAACCTGTGATCAGGCCTGTGCCAGGAGCAGGCACCCAGCCGCCCTGTGGAAGGCACACATCCTGGTCCCCAGCAGCACTCAGCAGCACCAGCATCAGCCGCATAAGCTTTCCACGGCACAAACCAGACAATCTATGCAAGGCCATCACAAAGAGCAGCTTTTCAATGATTAAAATAGATCAATGGCAGAGGACAGAGTGAATAATCTGAAACCTCACCCTGGCAGCAAACAACTTCATCCTTAGTACATAAGAAAAAATATCATATAAATCAGGCTGGCCCCAACAACAAAGTAGTCTCTCCATTACCATCTGTGTCCACGTGAGGGGGACCAGTCAAACATTCATGTGAAGCTTTGTTCCTACCCAGCCTCTGAAATGCACAATTGCATTTCCATGGTCTTGAGATTATTTGCTGGGAGTTAATGTTTGGTGGTATTTTAAAAACAATGGAAATTAATCCATAAGGAATAATTACAGGGACCATTTTCAGGTCTTAGTAGCATTCTTTGGGTGACACAGCCTTAGCAACAGAATTTGTAACCTCTCATACTAACTTGGATGACTAATCACTGTCTCTGAGGTAGATGCAGCTCCTAACACAACACAAACAGATAGAGAAGTAGCATCTCCAGTCTTGTTCCTCTTTACAGCACACAACTGGGTGTCTGAGCTCAGAAAGGGTTATTCAATTTGTTGGGAAGCATTTGCTGTTCATGTAGCCCCTGGTGATAGTTCAAAGATGAGATGGAAACATCTCATGACTTTGGAGAAATAATTGATACAGCCGAGGTACAAGCGTACAATCTCTCTGGGTTCCTCAACTCCATTTCTAGTCCTAATGGCACAGTTCTGATAGACTTCACTCAACTGTTACAAGCAGGAGAGCCCAGGAGAGTAAGAGCAGACCAGATTCTTCCAAGCAGATTCTCCTACAGCTCATCCATGGCCCACAGTGTTGCCTTAACAGAAAAAAATTGTTCCAACTTAGTCATTTGAATATAGCTAAAAATAATATTCAGGAAAACAAAGGAGCTTTTTAAAAATCCAGATTCCCTATGGCTAGATACAAGAGCAAGACTGTAAAGCCTGGAGCCACCTCTCTGTCCAGCTTACAGCAAGAGGGTGCCTACAGCTACACTCACTCAGGCATACAGTCCACTGTTATCTCCAGTCAATCCTTAGCATCCGCAATGGAGGGAAAAGCAGAAAGACTCATTCATATTCTCGAGCATAGGAGGCATTTTCCACCGAGCCCTTACATGTCACCACAGAAGGATGGGTACCTGAAATGAGTGGAGGATTCCCAATCTTCCCATTTCTCCATACTACTTTGAATGCTCTTAAACTGCCTTCCAATCTGCTAAGCAAAATATCTTAGACATCTCCTGAGAAATTAGAACTTTTTCGTGCCTTCTAAAATCTCAGCAGATATTTATGCATGGAAAAGCTTGACACAAATCAAGTGGTCCTGGAACAAATCTAAACCTGATTGAAACTGCACAGTATCACTGTGACACCAGAAATTTCCTCTAAGCAAGCCACAAATACCAGAAGTGGCTGACACAGGACAGCTCTCTACAATGTACACTCATCTATAACAAAAATTAGCCCATAGCTCCACTCCCTGCTTCAGCTGCTGGTGACCAAAAAAGAGAATTTTGGATGTCAGTTTAGGATAAGAAAAACACTCTGTGAACCTTCCTTTTTATTCTCCACTCTCTAGGGAGAAGTGGGTGAGGCACTGGAAAGTAGCACTAAGAAGGAGAAACAAAAAAATAAAAAACCCCCACACACAGTCTCTGGGCGTTTTTCTGGAGCATTGTTTTTTAAGTGCCTCTGGCAAAGAACAAAAATTTGTGAGCAAACTAGCCAAACATTTTACTGTTCACAGTGAATGCTGAACTCCCACTAAGATTTGTGAAGGTGTAAATGGGGTTTACAGAACACATTAGTAGAGCTATTCAAGCCCTAATAACTGATTTTAAATGTGTGAATATTAACCTACAATCAAATTAACTTCTGCTAAAAAACTGCTAAAAGCCAAGCACAGAGGCAGAGCTACTCCTCCTGCTGAGACCCAAGGCTCCTACCCCAGGTTCTGATCCAGCAAACTGCCTACATGCAGGCAAAAAGCCCTACACGCTCAGCTGGAGCCATCAGCTGACTTCCCAGACTGTGATTCACTGCCCTGTTTGTGTGACCCACGATATGCTTGACCACAGACTAAAGAAGAAAATTCAATTAGCCAGCTTAAGACTTCACTCAGTGTTATACTTCTTAGGTGAAGCTGTGTGGTAGATTGAATCTGAGCTGATGGACAGCTCTTTTGACCAGTGGTGCTTTTTCGAAATTTCCATATTTAAAGCCTGGGGGACACAGGAAGTTCCCTCTTTCGGTTTGGCAGCCTTCTGCAGGAGTGGGGGGAAGATGGGTGCTGAGGCTCTGCTTCTCGGAGTGGCCTCGGGCCTCCCCCCTCCCCCCCCAGCACTGGGGCACGGCCCCGGGTGCATGCAGGAGAACCCCTCAGAGCCCCGGGCAGCTGAAGAGCAGCCAGAATTGCTGCCATAGCCAAGACCACCCGGCTGAGGATTCTGAGGACTCCCTTCTCCCCCCCCCACCTTGCATGTGGCCTGCGGAGATCTTGGCAGGGGCCGATAGAGTTGAGAGACAACATCGGGGAGCCAGCAGCACAACGTGAGTGAGGCTTTTCTCCACCATAAATCTTAAACATCGAAGACTTTTCATTATGGCGTCTTCAAGGTCAGAGAGAAAGAGAAAGCAAGTAAAAATCAAAGATGGTGGCGGGGAAGAAAGAGGGCGGAGTCGCGCTTGCAGCGCAGAGCTTAAAACTACTTTCTACAGACCGTGGTAGGGACTGTAATATTTCTAAATTGTTTTTTTCTTTAATCCATTTAAAGATGTGGCGGGGGGCGGGGGGTGATGAAGAATTCTGAATGCAGCCCATGTGAAAAGAAACTTTTAAGATTTTTCTGTGAAGAAGAGAGTTGTTGTTTCAGGCTGGAATTTGTCCACCCTTAAAAGGGAAACCCCATGTGTGCCCCATGGTAAAGAGACTGTGATTTTCTTTCCATGGGAGAGACGTTTTTCCCGGTGGCAGATATTCTGGGCGGACTGTTGGCTGGTGCAGTTTTGGGAACCACAGACAGCAAAAGAGACCTCTGTTTCCTTAAATAGTGGAGAGATTTTTAAGAACTGAGAATGTGGATCAAGAATCATGGTTTGTTATCCTTTGTGCTGGTTTGGGAAAGAGAAAAAGGAGGAGGAGGTGTTGGAGAAAAAGCAGGTGTTTGCTTTAATTTCTTATTATTTTCTTATTTCTTTTAGTTCTGTTAATAAACTTTTTCATATTCTTTAAGTTTTGAGCCTGCTTTGCATTCCTCCAAATCTCCTATCTCACAAAAGACAAGAAAGGCGAACTGAAACCACTACAAGCTGTTAGCAAAATAAATTAAAATAAAAATAGTGAAGATTTAAGAAAACTTATTTTCATTTTAAAAAGTATGGTACTTCAGAGAATTGTTAATGACCTTCTCTCAAAGAAACCAGCACAGTCAGACCTTTAAGACTTCCTAGAGGAATTGCATTGCAGTTGTGACTAGCCATTCAGTGAGCTCCCTACAGGATATAGTAAACCCCTTGCTCCAGTGGTGATGTGGGAAGCAGTGGATCTTGTGTGATGTGGGCTTTTAACATCCACTTCATAATCCCTGAAGAGAGAGCACTGGAGAGAGGACAACCCTGCACAGAGCAGCCATGAGGGCTGCAGAGGGAAAGACAGGACTGCTCCATGATGATGATCAACAGAAGCTGTGTTACCTGTCTCAAACTGCATGAACCTTGGCGTGGTTGATGCAAAGGACAAGTCTGACTTGCACCTTAAGACAAAGGTAACATGACTTTCATGTGTCAGCATAAAAAAAGGAACTGCTCAAGAATGTAAGCAGAGATAAAATCGAAATGCATTTGCAACATAAACTTCTGATTGACTGCAATGGAGAGAAGCTGCTTTGGTTCGCATACACAATGCTACTGCAAAAATGGGGAAGCACTTTCTTCTCAGTTCTCCTTTGATAAAACAGAGAATATATGTGCACAGTAGTTCATGAGTCTGGTAAAACTGTTTTAAAAAGAGTACCAAGATAAAACAAAGTTTCTCCATACATAAGAATCCCCAAAAGAAAAATGTATTTTGCTGACATTCTCATAAGTATTTGTAGGAATAGCAGTGTAGTATGCATTCCAATTACAGTAACTATGTAAATGTTGAGGAAACTTTTGTCTGACCATCCAGGAGCTGCTCTGGCAGTCACACACTCAAGACCACCTCAGCTGGGGCAGAGGCTCCTTCACAGCAGGCGGTTCCAGGGAGCCGATGGGTGCCTCGCTTTACTCCCTACACACCCCACCCAGTCAGACAAGGTTTCCTTACCTGCTTGACCCTCGGTTTCCCATAGCAGCACCTCAGGCATCTGGATCCTTAAAAGACCTTAGTCATGGTGTAACAACAGAATAACAGCTTGGGCTGGTGCCCCTGAGCAGGGACCCCAAACCAAGGAACCCCTGGGCTTTTATATCCTCACAGTCTGTGTGTGTGATAGTGTGGGGATTTTCCTCTGGGTCGTTGGCTCATGCCGTGTCTCTGAGTGTCCAGTCACCCGGCAGGGCCACAGGTCCCCGTGTTCTTTCCTGTGCAAAGGATCAGCACCAGTTTTGGCCTCTTGCCTGGGGCTCCCACCACCCAGAGCTCAACCTGCAGCTCCCTCTGCAGCTGCACACCGAGATACCTGCACTCATTGTATTTCTCAACATAATTTTATTTTGACTTCACAACTATTCAAAAGACTCTAGGTGATCCAACCACTGATCCAATGAGCCTGTTAAATGTTAGAGAAATGCAAATGAATTTTGTCCATAGCAACAAAAACTTCATTAAAAAATTCAACAAACTAAAGCAATCAAGCCAGCCGGTAATTATATCAATTCAGGTAACTGCTGTAAAATGTTGAGAAAGACTTGAAAGAGGAAGGAATAGGCTTGCCTCATGGACAGACAGACTTCAACTGGATCCTCTCAGCCCTGGGCTCTGCAAGAATATTTCTTCCACTGATTATACACAATTTGTTTCTATTTCAATCTCTATTCAGCTCAAGTCTCCCATTTCTGTGTGATCTTCTGGGATCCTCTGATATCACTTGTTCCATATCTTTGCTCATATTTCCCTCAACGCATGCCCTGTTTGTTTTCATTCTCTCACCTGAAGTCTGCATTCCAGCTACACTTCTTTCTCCTTTCCCTCTCCTTCCCCTGAGGGCAGCAGTAGGAGGACCCAAGAGTACCAGCCCATCCCTGACTTCACTGCTGAGCCAGCATGCCTGTCACTGAAGCATTTCAGTGTTTCCAAGAAAAGCAGTTTCAGGGAAGGTCTTTCTCACTTCTTTCCAACAACTGTTGGCCATACCACAGAGGATGGTCTATGTTCAATCTTTGAAAAATTTCAGCTTATAAAATTAACAAACTTCCACATCCTTTTTTTGCCCTCTGTGTGTGTGTCCGTCTGTCACTGTTCAGATTTAGAATTTTTTTCCGAGGTGTTACCCAAAAAATATTTCAGGTTGTTTCTCCTCCTCATTACCTAGTAACACATTCCTAAATTCTTAATTATACTGATTTTTCAACTTTTGTAGGACAGACAGAATAGCATGTTTCCCTAATTTCATATTCTGAAATTGGAAAATTGTTGACATGAGTAGCCATCATGAACAGATTGAGCCTAAGTGCCTGTGATAAGGTCTAAGCTGTTCAGTTCGGTGTCTTCTAGCAGTACTTGTTGAACTAAGTGAAGGGCTCATCTCACTACCTGCTCTGTCTGTAACAGAAAGTATATGCAAAACAACAACAGGAGATAAGCTAAAACTCTATTTGCAAATAATAAGAGTCTTTGGCCAATAAATTTCATAAAGACAGTTCAGCAATTTCAATCTTAAAAGCAGCCATCTTGGCCAGATAGAAAAGTGCTAGAGATGTTTGTGTATTTCAAGAAAACTAAGTGAAGTTTGAGACTATGATGTACTTTATATAATTAATACACATTTTACAAGCTTATGCACAGCCTTTCACAAGACCTTTAAGCACTGGGGGTTTTATCTGGCACTGTTCAGAGAACGGCAGGAAGCTGATAAAATGCTCAGTGGAATTTGCCATTCATTTCTCTGTCCTTCTGCGGCCTTCAGAATTTACAATTTTCCTTTTTGGGGGGCTTTCAGCAATATAATTATATATGAAAAGGCTTCTCATACCACACAAGCTTCCATTATGGCATATTAGAATTAAACGAGAGGAAAAACTTTTCATTATATGGCTTTCATTGTTATTCATTGATGCATTCAAATAACAATACTGACTCAGACTTCTGTGGTGTACTCTTAAGCTTTTACAAACAGTTTATCTCTTAGTGCTTCATCCACCAGCCAATGTTAATTAAAAGGAAAGAATAGTCCTTATTCCTATTATTCTAAATAGCAGTTGATGAACTTCAAAGGCTCTGATTTTTATCAGAGCTCTCAACAAACTTTCACATGGACTTTTAAAAGCTCATTCTCTCTGTGCAAGCCTGCAAAGCAGCTTAGTCTTAATACAAGGCCTGTTATACTCAGAAAGGAAACATCCTAGTTGCTTTTGTAAGATCATATATATTCTGTAAGGGGATTACAGGGCAACAGATTCTGCACAGGTGTTAAGAACTGAAAAGTACACCTTATCATGTCAAAATAAACTCAGTTACAAGCACACCTGGCACAGAGTCATACGTGATATCATTTAGATGACATGCAGAATCCATGTTTTACAAGCTTATGCATACAGCCTGTGAACTGGAACAGTCTCACCCTAGTTTTCCATATCTGCCCTGAGGCCTAGAAACCAAATCTGAAGACCTTTGCATAAAATGGGATTTGTTCCTGATTTTGGACCAAAACAGAAAAGCATAGAAATTAGATCTTGAAAGTAATGAACACTGACTGCAGCTGTTTAAAATGATGACAAAACTTTGGGGATCTGTTTTCAGTTTAACCACAAATATATATATATATATATATATGTATATATGTATATATGTATATATGTATATATGTATATATGTATATATGTATATATATATATGCATGTATGTATTTACACCCCTGTTGATAGATAGGTATGTAACTTCATTCATTTGAAAGCCATGACTTTGAAAAGATCAGAATTCATGTCTCAATTCTTGTAATACACACACAGGATAACAAAAACTATATACAAAGAAAAATCATCCAAAAATAATTTGTTGCTAAAAATATTTGGAGTTAGGTGGAAAAGAATTCTAGAGGACAGGGCATTTTTCAGTGAAATGAAATCCAATCCAATCCCCAGTGACAGCCTTGGATTGTCAAGATTTGTGGCCATCCTTCTGAAAAGTTTCATTGGTCATTTTCCTTTATGGCAGGAAATACTGTTCCCTTCCGAATTTCCTGTTTCTTTTACAGATACTTCTGATCACAGCACATTTTCCCAAAAAACACAGTGAATAATGACTGCATTACAAAAATACAACAACTTGCCCGATTTAGGAGAAGCTCAGTAACAGTTACAAGTGGAAGAGAGACCTACCTCAGCATCATTGTCCAGTGGCTCACACAAGATACAAACAGTACTAGGAATCCAGATCAAAACCTTATTTGTCAATAAACAAAGTAATAAAGGAAAATATTGGAAAAAATGAACTTTGGTCCAAATGTTGGATACTGACATTGTACCTGGCCTGTGTTTCCTGTACCCATGGAATGGGGAGGGAACAAGAAATTCTTACTAGTTTGTTCAAAATTGAGAGGATTGTCATCCAAGCTAAACTCTCATTGAACATTTTGATCTTGAAATTCAGGAACATTATTTACAAGGACATGATCTTATAAATCTTTGGTTTGGATTATGTCAAGATCCCTTTTTACAGAAGAAAAGGCTGATGCTTCTTCTGACATTTTACTTTTTTAGATTTATCTATTGACCTTACATTATCTGAAAGGACAACACAAAATACCCTAGAAATTATAGATCTAACTTGATTATGCTGTGAGTTATTTCCTTTCTCCAGGGTATATATTACACAGAGAAAGCAGAGGCCAGCACAGGTCTCCACTTACTACAGTTTTTGGCAGTCTTTTTAAGAAGGGGTCATTTGAACAGCATAGTGTGTTGGAATCCAATTTAAGGGTAAGATCGTAGCTCTGATATGTTGATGAGATTTTGTCAGCGTTTCTTTGCTTTCTCCCACTCTTCCAGCATCTCAGTATTTGATGTTGGACATTAAATTTATTGACATGATCAGGTTTTGAAGAGAGGAGAGCAGTTCTGTTTATCCTAGCTGCTGCTCCTCATTTTCATTTCTTTTGATTTTTCAGTGACTTGGTCATGACCCTTTGGATTTTTCTTGGTGCTTCCCTTAAGAACTGTAAGCAGAACCCTACCTGGGCCCACCATATCTTCTTAAGTAAATATTATTCATAATTCTTGTTATTCTGAACAACTTGCTTCAAATGTGAAATTCTTATTTTAACATTCATTTACTGCAATAGCAGATGAGAAGTCCTCTGGTGAATCCTCTCCCATAATGTTAGATATCACTCAAATATATACAAAGTCCCTCTCTTAGATTTTACAGAAAACACATAAAGGAAAACAGAATCCTCTGAGGGGCTAACTTTCATATCGTTTACCTCATCCAGCTAGTCATACACGACTTCTTTAAAGCCAGTGGCAGAGGGACAGATTCCTCCACAAGGCAATTCAGAGCAAAGGCTAATTTAGGGTCTTTGAGTCAACCTCCTCATTCAATATCAAAGGACCAGAAATATGAGCCAGCTATGTCTGTTTCTCACACTTGGATTATATGAATAAAGCCTTGGGTATTTTGACACTGCACCATTTCTCCTTTATTTTGTTTTTTTCTGGGTTTTTTATTTATGTATTTTCTATTGAGTTGAAATCAGATTCTTGAATTTTGATAAATCAATCCAAAATTTAAAAGATTTTCTTTACCAAACTCTGGTTAGGGTTTTTGGATGCTATATTAATAAAAGTATAGAGGCATCCTCCTAGCCTAACATTATGATCATTTTCTTCTGGTATTCTCTTCCTGTTACCAGAATATATGGACAGCTATGTGATATGGAGACATTAAAAGTGAACTGGAGAAGAAGTAATGATAAAGAAGTATCATGGTTATTTTAAAAACTTAGTATGTGTAGAAGTTAGAGGAATTATACATTATTTAATTTTTCATATAATTTATTTCATAAATCTCCTATAAGTTCAAGTATCATAAAACAATTGAAATAAGAGGAATATAAAAAATAGAAATTATCTTATAAATGTGCTATGTAGTTATCATAAGGAAATAATTTCTCTTTCAATGCCAAAGTGACATTTTCAATGTAAATGAGCCTAGTACAAACTCATTTGCTAAAGATTTAGAGGAAAAAAGGAAACCCAAAAAACGATTTTTTTTATATAATGACTGTGCCTTTTCAAGCTAGTCAAATCATCACTGCCTCTGCTGGATTGCTGAAAAGGTACCTGCAACCTTACAGTATTGTTCCTTTGTTTGAGAGGCAGCAGAGTTCCTTTTATATTTCTGAAACTTTTCACTCCATCTTCTTAGCAGGTTTTGCCATGTCAAGAGCTGCAAAGAGAGAACATATCCACTTGCTTTGGAGAACATGAAAAAATCAAAACCAACCCTAGAAAAGGATAGAAAGGAACATGAATAATCAGCACTAAGCACGAAATCTTCTTAAACAAGTGGGTAAACAAGCTCAGGGAATTAGCAAGCTTGGCAATAGCGTTTGTTGTGCTGCTAGAACTAACCTGTAATGAATAACAATTATTAGTACCACCAAAGTGGTTCAGTTTCAGAGAAAATTTTCCCAGCCTGCTGTCATTAATCTTACCCGGGTTTATTACTAGCTATGTCACTTGCAGCTTGGGTAGCTAAATTCTTTAATATGCAATCTGTACGGGCAGCTCAGCACTTGTTTCCCACAGAACTTACGGACGTGCATGCCATATCTTGTGTGAGTTTGTTTAGAGAGAAAGAAGGAGAGATTGTGAGCTGTAAGTGTCCTAGAATGTAACCTCAGACTTAATGTACTTCAAGGAAAGAGTTTTCTAGCCATCAGACATGTAATAGGGCTGCTCTGTCAAATAATTTTGTAGAAATATTAATATTCTCAGGTGCCAGTATAAAAAATTGCTTTGAAGCATTATACTACTGTAATAACTGTTTACAATCACATATTTTATTTTTATGTACCAAAATAATTATATAAAGCCCAGTGTATATTATTCTGAAATTATTTCCATACTGTCTTTCAAAAATTTCATAACCACTAAATATCCTATAAGACAAAGCAAACAAGGTTTTTTTGTCTCTAAGGTGAAAGAGGTTTTCTTTCCACTTTCCAGGCAGTACTCAGTAGCTCAAAGGAAAGAGAACATTTCTCTCTGCAACCTCAAAGGAGGAAAGCAACATTCCTGATCAGCAGTGATAACTAGGAAAATAAATTATCTGTTTCCTAAGCCCCAGGAAGAACAGCAATGAGCACTGGGAGGGGCTTCAGTGGTGAGAAGATGTGAGGTGCGCAGCGCCATGGGCTGCCCATGGGGCTGCCCACTCTACTTCCCCTTCGAGCTCAGTGAAGGGTTCATGCCACTCTAGCACAAGCAGTTAAAATACATCTAATTAATTGCATCCTTAAGTGACAATGATTAAAAAGAGACTGTAACTAGTCTGGGACTTGTAACAATACAAACACCCTTGAGGTACATATGTGGTAAAGTGATTTCTTTGTCTTCTTGTCACTACCTCAGTTATAGGCACTGAGGGTCCTCGTACCTGCCTGTGACAGGCAGTCGTCCCCAGCTGAGTCTGCATGTGCACAGTGTGTTCAAAGGGGTTACATTCTCCATTCATCTCTCTCCATCACTCTCCCCTGCCCTTGCACACGCTCCTCCCTGGAGTCCAGAGGCCATTCCTGGAGAGGATATTCTGGGGTAGCTTTGGCCCAAACTGGGACAGGGGCTTCTGTTTTCTGCACGCATCTTTATTCACTTAGTAGAGGCTGTTACAGAGCTCTGATGCCAATGCACAGGAAAACACAATTCAGCTTTGCATGCACAAGGTTCACAAACCCAAAAGGTTGCCTCCAGCCTGTGTTGGACTCTGGCTGTGCTTCCCTCCAAAGGGAACAGCATAAGAACAGGGTAAGCAGAGCAAAATTCTTGCCCAATAGTCTCCAGCAAATTTTAATGTGGTGTCTTCCCAAATACTGCTGTTATTTTTGTTAGTTTTGGTTCATGTTGGGTTATTCTTCCATTAACTTGCTCAGCCATTAAAAAAAAAGCAACCAGGAATACTCTTAGCAGCTGTTACTTCATTTGATTTTGCATTTTCAAGGTTTCTCAGGGAATAATGCATGGTTATCACTCAGTCAGTTTAAAACCAGTGTCTGTATGCCTAGCCTGTCATATACTGATGACATATAAATATACTAGTTTGTATGTACTAGTGACATGCACATATAGGTAAAACTCTTTCATAAAATGGCTGGCATCTATCCTTATAACCTTGTGGGAATAACTGCAAGAACTCTAATACATATAATAACTACTTGCAAAAATATTGATCTGTTTTTGCTATTAAATTTGGAGGACTGTTGTACAAAAAAATTGCTATAGGAAAAAGAAATATACTTACTGAGATCAAATCTTTTTAAAAATTGAAATAGCTTAAAATCAAAAGACTCTAGTCAAAAGTTATATTGTGCTATATGTAAGCAAAAAAAAAAAAAGAAAAAGTGGTCCAAATTTTTACACTTAATGATAAGACACAGAAGAAAATAACAATTTCTTTAATTTAAAAATATTAAGAAGCATAAAATTTATTATTCGGGTGCCTCAAATGGTAGAGGAATACAAGTTATATCTTCTTCTAATATTTGTAGTGAAATGAGAAACCTGACCAAGTATACATGTATAAGTTACCAATGGGCACATTGATAGAGATAAACAACAAAAAGATAAAATAAAAATCCCTATGGACATTTTACTTTGCACATGGGAAAAAAAAGACAGAATTTCTTTATTCCTTTGGCATTTGCTTTAGTTCAAGACTGGAACGATTGTGTTTTATTTGCACAGGCATAGGCAGAAAGCACATTTTACACTTGCTTTTGCAAGTGTTCTCACTGTCATGCTGCAGGCTTCACAATGCTTATTCTTTCATATTCTTCTCTGCACCCATCCAAGCAGGAAACAGAAATATCTCCTCTAAATTCATGACCTTTTACCAACACAGGAGAGCACTTAGGGGACTTGGTTTTCAGTGGCCACTGCAAAATATTTTCCCTAGCATAAGAGATGATGGTGCTCCCAAAGAAGTCCAGAGCAGCTCTGCCTGACAGCTGCCCATACTCAGTGGTGGTGGCTAATTTTGTCACATTAATTATTCTCTGTGAGCTACTACCCATTTATTTGGTTATGTCAACAGCTATTAAATTCTGCCACCAGACAGATTTTAAACAGGGTTTTCTTAGAACCAGTTCCCTTTGCAATTGAATTGGGAAGAACACCTGATAGATAGAAGTACAGTAGCTGTCACGATCAGTTAAGGCAGGGTCAAGGTCCTGACAGTAACTGTTCCTCAGGGCAGAAATTTGTATCTGTCATCATAAATAAGTTTGGTTTAAGTTACACAGTTTAAATGTCTAAGGCAGCAAGACTTCAGGTTGCCTCAAGAGCACGAATCAGGATCTCTGCAGAGGTGAGCTGGTGTGCATCATATCATCAATGTGAAACCCCAGGGGCTTTAAGCTCTAACAGTGCTTTTTTAGAGCACTATTATTAGCAATACAGTAACTCCAGCAGATCTCAGATAGGACTGAAATCTCACTGTCCTAGCACTGTACAAAATTGTTTAAAAGGCACTCTACACCCAGAAGCTCTTATGCCATAAATTGGTTAGAAATACAAGGGAGAGGAAGGTTGCAGCATTCCAGATCCTTGTCTGAAAGCAACGCAGTTTTCACTAAAAAAAAAAATCACAATAAAACAAAATTCACTTGGTGCAGTGCCTGAGATTGCACATTTTACACTAACCATTTTTATTAGATTTTGTTAAACTTTTTCCTCAAGATCCTACTGCAACAATAAAAACCCCTAATTCTTTTATATGCACAGACCAAACAGCCTTGAATAATATTATTGCTTTAACAGAATGAACTTTTTTTTGTAATTTGTAAACACTTTTTTAAATTTGTTCAGCAACAATTCCATGGAGAGAAGAACTTTTTTCAATGCATCATACCAGAAAATTTTTTCACTTCTAATGAAGAATTTTCACAAGCATACATGATTCAAAACCTATAGGCATTTCTGCTCTGACACAAGGCTGTTAAATGATGGCAAACATGGCAGCAGAAAAGGAGCAATTTACCCTCACACCGTCCTTGATGCAAGGTGAGTGAGTTGAAGGAAGAATGGCGGACCTAATGTCTGCTGTGGATTACCAATGCCAGCCTACAGAGATTCTGAAGATATAAGTGTACAACAGAGAGAGCATTAAATAACGTTTTATTGCATTTAGAGAGCAGATTTGCACTTCAAAGAGGGGATGATAAAAACCAGGATTTTGCCATGCAGTTTCAAGTAAAAAAAAAAAAGAGAGAGAGAGATGGATACAGATACAAATTGTTGTGCCATTCAGGTTTTGAAAGGCAACTGGCAAGAATCTTAATTTGATTACAATGTTCTACGGGTAAAAAACACAGCAAACTTTGTTTGCCATTTACCAAAGGTTATTATGAGAGGTAAGATTTTCCTCCAGGGTTAAAAAATAATGAATTGGTTCCGAGTATTTGGTGCTAAAGTCACACCAACTTCTCTTCCCTCTGTGAATATTCCCACACTTGAATGTTCCCATAAAAAATGTTTTACGTAAGTGATTTCCCTTCAGTCCAGGGTATCTCACTAAGTTTCCAGTTATGTTTCCTATTATAACACCAAGTAAGGTTCTCTCCATTCAATGGAGAGCAGCAAGTGCTTGTAGAGAACAATTATTTTCCTCTATCTCACACAGTGCAACTTGGGATACAACAAATCATCCCCTGGAGGCATCTCTCTCCATTGCTGTGGAGGCAGATTGGATGACCAAAGACTAAATAGAATCATAGAATGTTTTGTGTTGAAAGGGACCTTAAAAGATCATCTAGTCCACTTTCCCATTCATGGTCAGGGACATCTTTCACCAGACCAGGATCCAGAATACAAGAGTGGCTGAATATAAAATTATTATTTTAAAAAAAACAGACATCAAAAATGCATTCTCCCCATGGTATTTCTCTAGGACAGTCTAAAGCACTAAACTGACTATTAAACATTGCCTACTCTTTGTTTAACTTTGGCAAATAATTATTATACCTATCCATCCGTGCGCTTCATTATCAGCTTTTTTGAGGAATGGGTGGCAACATGGAAATCATCTGATGTGCAAAGTAATCCAGGATGCACCCTATGTCTCATCAAAGGACGCCTCATGAAATTAAAAATTCCATCATAGTTAACTGTGAAGGAGTCTATCTGCATTTCTAGATGGCCTCCCAATTTTTAAGAGCCTGAAAAGAAGGAACAGATGC
Organism: Aleadryas rufinucha; assembly: GCA_013397815.1. Lineage (NCBI taxonomy): Eukaryota > Metazoa > Chordata > Aves > Passeriformes > Aleadryas > Aleadryas rufinucha. The sequence continues at coordinate 26,359 of VZTH01014581.1, read as the reverse complement.
TGAATAGATATGTGTCAATGCAAAAAAAAAAAAAAAAAAAAAAAAAAAAAAAAAAAGCTGACAACAAAGTACAAAAAACAAGACATGAGGAAAATAACTGTAGCAGCACAATGCTAAGGAGAATCACAGAAGTATCACCTATAGAAGGGCTCCTCTGACAAATCCATTATCCTGGGTGTTGTGCATAGGCACAACAGATTCTTACATATTCTTGGTTCAGGCAACAAATCTGTAGGGCTGTGATATTCATGGAATAAAGTCTCTACCCTACTTGCTATTTTTCTCTCTTCACCCAATCAAGGCAGTTCTTTTTCAAACATTCAGACAGATACTCATAAGATCCATTCTTGATTTATTCAAATGTCTTGAGGTATGGCAGATGCATAAACAAATAAGCTGTGCACATTCAGAGAATGCCACTGAAGATGGCAGTCAGTTTTCCTTTCAGCCTGAGTTAAGCAGTAATGAAAATAACTGAACCAGCTCAAAACGCTGGAGATAACATGCTCAAAAATAAAGATTCAGTTCACACAGAAAAGCTACAATACTTCCAGATTTGCCGTTTCAAGAGAAGGAGTAAGATTTCCTTTCTTGTTTTGCCACAGTAAGACATTAGCGACATTTAGAAAAAATGATCATTCCTGAACAGGGCAGTTATGTTACAATAGAGTTTACAACATTGAGATTTATTTTGGCTCGAGGCAAAGTTAAGATTAAAGAGATGGTGCCGCTAAGACTACAAAGGCTCATAAAACGCTAAGCCATTATCTTGACCTTAATATAGAACTTAGGATTCGAGACATCGGTAGTCGTAATAGTCTTATACTCATTTAAAATTCAGCTACAGTTTGTCACAGTCCCTTTTTAGTTTTGATCTAACCTCCTCTGAACTTAAGCTGCACAAAGTATTTATTATTTCTTTATTAGCTGCAAAATTCACAAGGTCAAAGGTGGGAAGCACCAAGTCCCTGAAAAATCCAAGAAGAAACTGTACTATTATCCAGGCTGTCCTCTTGTGCTGCCTTTTTATTGAAGAAGGTCAATTTACAACATAATGGAAAACAGTATTACTACAATTTCAGGCTTGCCATGCAGGAATACATTTGCAGTGCATTGAAGACTGAGACAAATTTTCTCACCACAACCTTGCAGTCATTAATAAAGAAGATTGTGGTCTCTGTTTGTCAATATATGTTGCTCTCACAAAATATCAAATCAGTTTTTCCTGGAAGATGGAAGGAGCAAAATGAGTTTGCCTGTGGATGTTCTTGGCTTAAAGTCTTTTAAAAAATATGCTGGAAAACTGAAACTTGCACCTTCTGTTTGAAGGTCACCTTCAGTCTGGCAATTTTTAAATTGCAGTAATTTGAATGTTCCAGTCAGAACCCTCAATTCACCTGTATTCCCACAAAAGTAAGGATTGTTTTCTGTGGGGCAAAACTGCACAAGCAAAAGATAGGCCAGTCTTCCGAAAGAAGAAAAAAGAAAAAGAAAAAAACAAATAGAAAGTGTGCAAAGTTTCAGGAATGCAAATACAGTCAACAACAAAAGCATGGGAAAAAAACTTACTGGCCCTTGGGCAATGACTTTGTTGGAGGGAAGGGACAGAGATACATCAGCCTGGAAAACCTGAGGCATCAGGACCAAAAAATACTTACTCTTTTTACTTTTCTTCTGGCAGGGAGTGGAAGCATTAGCACATATCTAAAATGCAGACCAGAGTTGGCAAGCAAAAAGACTATGTAACAACCCTCCTGTCATGAGATTTGGGTTTCTAACCATCGTTACAACTAATAGGAATTTTAAAAGAGGGATTTTGCTTTTTCAAGAGTGCATATGAAATTATGAAACAGAATCCCAGGCACTATTGAGAGACACCCATATTTCTACCTTTAAGGTAATACACACAAAACAGATGTTTCCAGTAGGAGTAGGAGGTGGTGTAGTACAGGTTTCCCAGAAGCATAATGCTGACTAAAAGGAGGTTCCTGAATCCAGTAGCACCCAATAGCTGGTCCCTCAGGCTAGGATTTCCTGATAATCATACTGATTTTCTCTGACTTTTTTCCTCGTTCTTCCTCGTTGTTTTTCTTTGTGTGGCCTCAGAGTATTCTCCCCTCTCACAAATACTGTCTTTATAGGATAACACAGGGGATCTCCAACTCATGGGTAACTTCTTCATTCTAAACCAAACCTTATCAAAATATAACCAGTGCATGTCTGTGGGGTCCAGGAGCCAGAGACCCTTCCACAGCCACGGTTTCCACATGGAGGAGCAAGAAGTCAAGTTTCCCGTGGGAAGGAGCACCCATGAGAAACTGATCTGGACAATTTTATTCAGCTTCAAAAACCAGCAAGATTTCAAATGCAGGAGGATATAGTTCAGCCTGTTTTTTCAACAGATGCATTTGCCAAGTATGAGTTATGACAAAAGGTGTTTCTTCACTCAAGTGGTCAAGTCCAATTCTCCCTCTTTCTGGTTTTCCGTTTTTATTTATGGCAAATTTTATTCCGCTCACTCCCTCTCCTGCTCTATTTGCTGCAGTGCATACTTACATATAGGAGTGAAAAATGGAAGTAATCAAAGGGTCATCCAAGGCTCAAAAACCTTAAGCGGTTGTTTTCAAGTTTTATTTATGTTCATTAAAATTTCTCAACTCATTTCATTATTCTTCTGCTTACCCACCCTGCCAAACACCTCTTTGGTGAATAATGAAATAATTCAAATAACAGAAAAACAGATATTTGATCNTTTTAGGAAGATAGTAAAAGAATAAATGCTTTTGGGCACATCTTACACTGTAACCTAGGACATGATCCAATTTCTTGGCAGGCAAGCAAAAGAGGGAAATACTAGTTAATTATGAAGAAAAAGAAGATAGACTATTGGTAGTGACCTAAAGACGTTCCTATCTAATGATCTCTATTTCCTTCTAAGTGTTACAAGTCTTCAGAAAACTACATATTGTATATGTATCAGGGCATAAAATCTCATTTTCCTTGTGCCTTTGAGTACCTGTCCATGTAATCCACTACAATTGATCACATTTTAAAGTCTTTGTTTTTAAATGGCCTATAAAGAACAAAGATGGAAAGTGTCAAAACTGCCATGAGTTAATATTCTTCACAAAGGAAGGGAGGCAGAGCCACTATGCCTGGTTATAAAGATATTAATAAAAGATGAATAGATGAATTTCAGTATCTTTTCACAGTTTATTAGCAGACTGGTGTCTGGGAAAATGTTCATTCATAGTGGCTTCACTGTTTCATCCAAACAAACATCAGTTTTAATAAAAATGAGTCTGTCTGATCTCCTCCAAACACCTTGCCATATTTGTAGTTCGTAATTTTCCACCCTCACATCAAGGTGCTGTGTCTTTTTCCTGGCAAAAAAAAAAGGTGTTGTCTTAATATAGAGAGCAACAACATGTTTGAAGAGCTGGACTTCGGTCACTGAAAGGAGAAAGGTATTTTGTAAATCCACTGACTCCTCTCAGATTAGAGTTGCATCTCTTGACCTAGGCTGTTCCTCTTGGCCTAGGCTGTGCTCTGTGAATTGTAATTGGGCTAATGAGATTGCACACACCATTTTTATTCCATGACAGGTGGATAGTTCATGGGAGGGAATATCAGGCTGTGCAGCTTCAGTCTGAGAACCCCTGATTAGGTGGGTTACTTTACTCAAAAGTACCTGAAAAAAAAGACCATCTCAGGTGTGGTTTTTCCATTTTTTCCCCTGGGACCCTGTCAGAGCACAGGCCCTGGGGGCAATACAGATGGTTTCACAGAGGTGCCCAGCCATAGCCCCTCAGAGGGTAAATCCTTTGCACCCTGCTGAAGGGAGCAGTGCTGCTGGCATCTTTCAAGCACTTCTGCTAATTCTGCTGGTCTCTAATTAACAACTCTTCCACCATTCACCCAAACCACTGCTATAAGCAAACTGAGAAATATTTTGCAGGGAAATTTGTACTCCAGCTTGGGCAGATCAGAGTTACAGAAACACAGAATGGGTTGGACTGGAAGGGACCTCAGTGGGTCATCTGCTCCAACCTCCCTGCTCAAGCAGGATCATCTTAGAGCACAACCAGAGTCAGTGGAATTTTGAAAAAAATTCCCCCTTTATTTGTCTGTCTGAGTAGTAAAGTTACTGTAGAACTTGAGATACAAAACCAATTTTCTGTTCTCAGCAACTCTTTCAGTCCTGATTTTTCTCAATGCCCAAGTATGAGACAACTTTTGAGTTTACTGTATCATGTCTTCATGTAAGAAAGGTTGTCTTTTAGTGCATTGTATTGGAATTGGGGAAAAAACCACCACGAAACATATACAATCATGTCAAATTGATTATACTATCATAAACTACAAAATATATTGTTGTTATTTTCCTACATTTCACTGACACAAAGATTGGACTTTGGCAATGTGCATATCTCTAATCTCCAGTCTTTTAACGACCATTAAAATTACCTGTTCAAAAACTGTAAGCTTTCACACATTAGCACTTTCAAGATGTTTATAGCCATTTTATAAGTTGAAATTCTGGTGAACAAATTGACCTTGAATTTTGGAGCATCCCAGCTGCACAAGACAAACATGATTTTTGCTTCAGCTGAAACAATGGAAAACTGCCTGTGGTTTAGATCACAAGCAAACCTTTACCATGCAGAGTTTATAACAAATGCAAGGGCTGGAGATTCAAGAAAGTGCGGCTCTTCACTTGCAGTTAAAGGAGAATGGGATTTTGCCTTCAAATGGTCTGAAGAGAGGGAGGCTGACAAGAGCAGCAACCTTCAAGCCACTTGTGCATTGTTTGTCAGTCTAGTAGTATTATTCTGAGTTCTTTATCACAAGGAGCTGAGCAGGATTTTAATGATCTTGCAAAATCTCTTTATTCCACTGTGACCACAAATATGAATTCAGACGTGGGGTATTGCATTTACACAATCATATTTCTCTCTCTTCCACTCCTCCAAGCACTGACAGCTGGGAAGAAGAGAAAAAAGCTATTTATTTTAGAATGAGTTCTTACCCAGAGTGTATCACCAAGTTTATATTTTCCCATTCAGAAATTCTCTATCCCAAAATAAAGTTTGTCAGTATTTCAGAAATTATGGTACGGCTGCTCTGTGATTATGGTCACTGAGGGAACAGAACAAAGCAATGCAGTTGTGTGTCAGCTGTGAAAAGGGAAACATTAAACAAAGAGTTTTGGACTTTGAAATCCTTCCAGAAAAAGTGCCACATGCCATAAGAATCAATTGGTTTTTTTAAAAAGTACAAAAAATGGAGCCCAGAAAATCTAATCACTGCCAAATCCTCTGGAAATTCATCCATCTAACACATTCTTAAAAGTAAAAGTTTATGTGACAGAGAGAAGACAAATTTTGGTGGATGTTTTTCCTAGAGAGGACCACAGGCATTTTACTGACATAATGTCATATGGTCTTGACATTGACATACGGTCTTTCATCCCATAGCAATATCAAAATTATCTCCAAGAACACTACAATTGCACTCTTTTGCTAATAATTGAGATTTCTAGAGAATAAACCTTGGACTTTTAAGCTTTTTCCATCCTAATAAGTACGTTGGGGTGCCCATTCACTATATTTAGCCATTTTAAAAAACTCCAGGACACCACCACTCCTCTGAAGCTGCCATATGTAAGTTGTGTGCAGCTGTGTAAGTACAAGGAATGATTATTCTGGAAGCAATCAATTAATTCTTCAAGTGTTGTAACTTCTAACTACACATCAGCAACAAGGAACTGGAGGTGATTCTTAAATATCCGGGGAAGTGAAGGAAAACACAACCTGAGAACAAGGCTGCAACACAGACCTCCACAGCTGTTAGTGTCATGATTTGAACCTAAATGAGTAAGCACTGAAAGTCCTGATTATCCACACACTCACACCTGATGGAATGAGGTAACTTTATCCAGGCAAATCATGCAGGGGTTTTGAAAATCTGCTCACTGTCAAAATTCACCATCATTTGGATTTCAGGCTCAGTACTTTTTATGTATTCATATATATTTTTTATATATACATATATTCATATTCAGAAATATTGAGAAGCTTCACAGCTCTCTAATCAAACACACTCAGTCTATAAATCAGCCACAATAAGAGTCTTATGCAATTGTCAGTACGCAAGATTTCTCAATGGATATTAATTATAGGAGTAAATAACACAATGATAAATGTAATCCTAAACATAGCAAAACTTTGCTGTCCAGCTGTAAGACCTGCTGTCATTTTACACTAATACCCAACTTTCAAGAAACATTATTCAAAAGGAATTGCAGCTCCACCAGCATGGTTGGCAAAGCGAGAAATCAGGCCAGTGAAGCCATCCCTGAAACAGACAGTCTGCCCTCTGACAGAGGCAATTTATTTAAATAGTGTATTATTGTGCTGTGATATGAAGCCTTGTAGTCTGCATTTAGAAGATCTCATGAGTCTTTCAGCCAGATATCTGGGGAGTCTTTGGAACCTGGAGGCCCTATATGTAAGAAATCCATGCAGATTCAGTTTCTTTACATTCAAAATTATCACAGTATCTTTGCTGCTGTCACCTTTTACAGTATCTAGATCTTTGAGTCTGGCCACACCTGCACATACCTCAGACCTTGCTTTTTCTACCTCAGCTGCAACATTCTTACCATTATCTTTCCAAAGACATTTTTCTTGGCTTCATTTATCTCCTTCTGTTCTGCTCAGGGAGTTTTAAATCACATAGTGGCAGCTATTCTTCACATTACTTTTTATGGTTCAGTCATTGGTTCCACATGCAAATGTGCTGCCAGTGACAGACTACTTGGCATAAAATCCTCTCTCTGAGGGCCTTCTTAGAATAAAAGTGACTTGGGGACCATCCAAATCAAGGTCTGGCATGGTAAGTGCCTCCACCACTCAGCATCTCCAGGGATTTAGCCAATAGCAGAGCTAAAAGTTTTTTCTGGCATGTGCACTTGATCAGCACAAGAAACACAAACAGTCTTAGTTTTTTGGACAGGTCATCAGGTTGGCACTCTTTGTCATTCAGCCAGCAATGACGTCATGAGTCACTGGCATGATATTTCCCACATTTGCATTTGGAATGTCACTACTTAACTGGACATTTCAGAAGCAAGAATATTGCTTGGGAATTGCTGCTTGACTGGCACAGCCTGATGGAAAGCTACAAAGTAAGAGATCCACGTTTAGAGACTTCAGCTAACTGGATCATCTTAGAGGAAAGCCAGGAACATTTTGTGGCTTTGATGAATAGATACTTTAGGATCTTTTTCTTTTGAGATCTAAACCTTTTTGGAATTAGCCCTTGGAACAATCAGTTCTGACAACACTCATCCCCCTTCAGCCTGTTCACTCAGTTATCCAAATTAGGAATCAGTGCTTACTCTTTCTAACTCATTCTCCTGAGGAACAAAGTAAGAAAATATTCGTAAGCATCACTCACAAAAATCTGACACTACTGGAAATGGTCTGAGAGCAAGTGCTGTTGTATAAACACTACAGTCATTTTAAGATCCCCTAAACAATAGCTGACATGAACAATAAGAATAAATGTTCCTATTGATTTCCTATCTGGTATTATTTTTCACTCCCCAAGTATATTATTTAAAATATATCAGCACAGACTCTGTGAAGAAAGAGACAATGAATCACATCAAAATATTAGTCACTAATGGGAAGAGGATTTAACCGTATGAAATCATGTTATCATTTGTTGCTTCAATATTTATAACTCAGTTTTCTCCAAAAATCAACTAATATATTTATTATTGGCATATTTAGTCAAGTACTAAGCATTTCTTAGACAGTTTAGACATCTGTAAGGCCCCTGAAATGAGTTAAAATTCCTATTCAGTACCATAGATGTCCTTCTACACAACAGAGAACAATTCTTCCAAAAGTACCCAATGAAAAATGGAGCATGTTAAGCAATTAGCACATGGCCTGCTTTTGATATGCAACTCACACTATGCGCACTCAGTTCCCGCTGAACCTTCTCTTTTTGCTGTCCCCTGCTGCCCAGGGGGAGTAGCAGTGAAGCCCCATGAGGGCAGACAGGAGCAAGGAGCTCCCAAGGGGCTGTGGTCAGCACAGAAGTGGAACAGGACTACTGTAGGTCTAGTGCTGCCTGGCGTCATCCTGAGTGACAATGAAAAAGTGAAAGGAGGCCAATATATGACAAAATTTTAACCAATCTGTCTGCAGAGTGAAGGAATAAATGTTAAAGGGCAACAATCAAAGGCAGGTGTCTAGAATTCTGTTCCAAGATCCATTTTTAAAGCTATCAAAACAAAGTGCTCGAATATCACAGATGAGGTACAATACATCAAAGATTTACCATCTTCCCCTCCATCCTGAAATATATCATGTAATTCAGGAGGTTTCCCATTTCCTTTGGGAGCATACTGGTTGCTTTCCAGATCTATAAGATTTTATGCTCCAAAATTTGAACAGCTGCTGCTCAGCTACAGCAACCCAGCACTGCAGTATTCCATCTGTGCCTTCTTTCACTTCCTTGAGAATTACGTCGATACCAAACTAAATGGTGCATTCTAACCCCATGGTTCCCCTGTGCCCTTGGACAAGACCAATACAACAGGCAAAGTAAGGAAACTAATGTTTCATGTTTGAGTGCTTTGCTATAATTAAAATGATTCTTGTACTTGAAAGCTAATTATTGGTCATGATTTTTGCTCTGGATCTGTAGAGAATAGAATCATATAATGGTTTGAGTTGGCAGGGACCTTTAAAGGTTATCTAGTCCAACCCCCTGCAATGAACAGGGACATTTTAAACTAGATCAGGTTTCTCAAAGCCCCATCCCACCTGACCTTAAATATTCCCAGGGATGCGGCATCTGCAGCTTCTCTGGGCAACCTGGTCCAGAGCTCCACCATTCTCACTGTAAAAATTTCCTTTCTTATAGCTAATCTGAATCTATCCTCCTGTAGTATAAAACCCTTTGTCCTATGACAAAAAAGCCCTGCTAAAAACTTTGTCCCCATCTTTCTTTCTTTTTTTCTTTCTGTAGGTCCCTTTATATACTGGAAGTCTTCTCTGAGGTCTCCCCTTGTGCCATTTCTTCTCCAGACTGAACAATGCGAACTCTCTCAGCCTGTCTTCATAGGAGAGGTGCTCCAAATCTCTGATCATCTTCATATCTGTCCTCTGGGCCTCCATCAGGTCATGTCTTCCCTGTGTTGATGGCTCCAGAGTTGGATGCAGTACTCCATGCTCCAGTTCTCAATGCAGTGAAAGAAATAACCTTTAGCTTTAGCCATCTAAGAATTAAAAATACCATTTAAAAATACTTGTATCACATTACAATGAATTTTAGGATATTTTATTCACAAATCTAATTTTACTTTACAACTACAACCACTACAAAATACTAGAATATATTTAATAGGTGATTACAATTTTTTATTTATTAGTCTAATTTTATCTGATTAAAAAACTTTTAAAAATAGTCAAAATTATGGCTGATTAAGTTTAAATGAGCATGTCCTTCTTGACACTAACATGTAAATTCCTCATCCAGAGAGATCAAACCCTGGACTCCTTTACCAGCAAATCCACTCTTTTCTGCCAAGCCTTGACACTGAGCATGGACAATTAGATTAGCTGAGAACTGTGAGCTCCCTTTAAGACTATCTCTATTCTAGGTAGTCAGTGATTCTTCTGAGCCTTCTATTTTCTGAAACCCTGTCTTTCATTTGAAAAAAGGAGTTACTTCTCTCTGCATACTTTTTACTAGTATCAGTTAAAGTATTATCTCTTCCTACAAATGCTGCCTGTCTACTACCCTTAAACCATAGCCATTATCATAACCCTTTCCCTCTCCTGGGCCACTCCAGCCCCTCAGCCATGCAGCAGAGATAAGCAGATTTCAGTCTGATTTCAGCATCCAGCATCCCAAGATCCCCAAAGGATACAGTAGGTATCAAGACACAGAGGTCTCTCTCATTGCGTGATAACCATAACATTGATGTGTGCTCCTCCTCCTCCCAACATCAGGCCCCAGACCTGTATTTCTGAGGACCTGGATGATGCTCTGGCTAAAGCAGTGAGCTTGCACTCAAAACTAACAAAGCTGTTAAAAAACTTTTAATCTCCAGTGTTCATATACACATGGCATTACTCTGCACTGACTAATTACTTCTAAAGCCCAGTTTCTGACAGATGGGAGTCCTAAGCAGCTACATTGCTCATTTTTACGTGCAAAAATCCTCTGTGGAGATAGACAAAGATTCATTTATTCTCCTGGAAAAAAAAGTCTTCTAAATAAGGAGTGGGAATGCATTGCATACATTCAACCTTTTCCAAGTTTAATTTGTCTACTCATTATGTTGAAGGTCTTCTCAAGTTTTTGATAAAGAAGACATAGCGCTTTTGTTTCCTATCACTTCATTTCCAGGAGGTGTTATATGACTACTACGTGTGCAATAAAATTACTTCATTTTGTAGACCCTGAATTCCTAAAATCACACAACTGATTTAAGTTGCCTTGACTTTATATTTCCTAAAGCAAGCAACTGCAGGTGATTGGGGGTCCTTGATCTTAACAGCACCCATCTGCCATTTTCTCATGTGTAGCAGAAGCTTGTCCACATCCACTGCTCCCGTGGGTGTTCATTGTTTTGTACATCTCTCTCAAGCTCTAGGTCAGGTACAAAAAACAGAGGATCCCATTTGTATGTTGCTTTGTAAATGTGGACTCAGACTTTTTCAGGCACAGACAGTGGGGTTCAAAGCAGGGTAAACAATACAGTTGAAGGAGTCCTTGTTTAAATCCATAAGCCATGCAGCCAACACACAGTTGATCAAAGCTCAGCTGAGCTCATGTTAACTCAGCATGTATTACGAACTGGTATTTAAAAATAGTTACTATGAGTAAATGACAGTAGATATCAATTTTATCACAAAAATATGATAGTTTGCCTGGAGGTAAAGCTGAAATGTTAATGAGAGGTAAAAATGCCTGTTTAAGGGTGGTAAGCTATTCTTTCACTTACTAGAACTTTTTTTGTCTTGAGTAAGTTTAGCAATAAAATTTCCTTTCATTTTTATCACCTACTTCTCCATGAGCTATATTGTCTGCTTTCAAGTTTCATTGTTAAACTTATGCTGAAGGCAATTTAAAAACTCCTAAATCTCAATTTTTCCAGGCATAGTTGCTATGGTTACATATATGCCAATATATACCTGGGTAAAAGGAGGAAAAACATCTGACTGCTCTCCGTTTAAAAGGAGAGTGTTCCACAGATAAAAGCCTGACTGGAGTTCATTTCACCTCCTCTGCTTTGAGTCAGTGGAAGCAGAGCACAGACCTCTGAACCAGTGTGAAGATTGCCTACCCTGCCTCCAAAAGCAGCACTGCTACCCCTGCACGAGCCAAACCTAGCAGAAAGGCATGATTCCTGCGTTCACCAGGTATATGGGATGGATGCCAAGCCTCAGAGTGGAGCTCTGCTCCCCTCGCACAGAGAACCTCAACCATCCTTCCCCCTTCTGCTCCCTATCACACTTTCACTGCATGGTCTTCTGGTGTAAGGCGTATGCGCTCTGTGTCATCGCCAGTTCTGCTTTATTTTGCAAATAAAGAAGGGGCTACATCCCCTCCTCTTCTCACACTTCATTACTTTTGTAATTGAGATTTGTCTTCTGGTTATTGACTCAGACGGGCTTCAGTTTTCAGAAACACCCAAGCCAGGTAAAGCAAGCTCTTATTCAGCCCCAGGGTCACCAGTGAAGAGCCAGGACCAGTCAGGTAGGCCATAATTTGGAGCAAGCAAGAAAAAAAATCTAAAGGGATTTGGTGACTTTTTTCTTTATAGCTGCTGTGATTTGACACCAGTAGACAGCTAAGCCTCATTGACATCTCCATGGTAAGATGGGAGAGAAAACCAAAAAAGCAAAAGGTAGAAAACTCATGGGCTGCGATAAAGACAGTTTGACAAGGAGAAGAAAGAAAAGGAAAAAAACCATGATGGGAAAAACCCCAATCATTTACCACCAGCCCAGCCCAGACAGTCCCTGAACAAGAAAAGCCCTGACAAACTTCTGCTAGAGATTTTATTGCTGAACACACTGCTGTAAGGTATGGAATGTTCCTCTGGTCTGCTGGGGTCAGCTGTCACTTGACCAACATCCTGGATACCCCCAGCCCTCTCTCTGGTGGGATAAGAAGCAGAAAAGGCCTTGACTCTGTGCAATAGTGAAAACAGCCTTGTTGTTACCAACACCATTTTCAGCATGAAACCAGAACACAGCCCCATAACAGCTACTCTTATCCAAGCCCAAACCAGCACAACAGCATTTTGCCATTTCCATATTCCTGAATATCACAGTACTTCAAGTCAGTCGTCATTATTTGAAGATTAATACTTTTGTTAGTGTGGAAGAAAAGTAGTTTCCTCTCAGCTACATCTGCATAGCAAGATCAAATTCTGTAGCATTAGCACAAGGCATTGATCCTGGCATGAAGATCTTAAGTGCGTGTGAACTGGCTTCAAATCTCCCAAAGAGAGAAGGTGATTCCTCCGCTTGTCTAGCAAAATTATAGTACTGTTTTTTTATAAATGAGCAGAGTTCTTACCAAAGTACAAATCAATTGTAAGTAGACTCTAACTTATGTGGTTTCAGAGAAAAACATTACAGTAATTTGTCCATCAAAATTATTGAAGCTGCTCCCTATTGCATACACAGATATAGCCCTGGACAAGCCTCAGAGCAGAGCTCCACAAATAAACTACTCTCCCCGTGAGCCAGAAACCATGGCAAAGCACACAACAGAGCCTTATGCTGATTTGACCAGACTGAGCAAGAAAAACTGCTACTTACTAAAAATTACGATGACCGTGTAAATTATGAATATTCATGTGCTACCTCTTTCTTACCATCAACTGGAGTCAAGCACTATGAGGAACCAAATCTTTAAAATCCCTCTCCCTTGGGAAATCTCCACTCTACTTGTGTTTATGCTCGATTGCAGTGTCATGAAAATTAGTATCAAGATTACACTGTATTAACACATTTGCACAAAGCCTGAACAAGAAGAAGATAGTCATTACTGATATTAAGCTGCTGATATTTAAGTAATTGCTTTTCTTTATCAGCCTTATTATCAAATGATCTTGTTACAGCTACAGAATTACCTATAATCACTTGCACAGAGAGGATTTTAAGCCTGATCAGAAAAGAATCATTAAACATTAATTAAAATACTGCATGTACACTCTGTATTTGGCTTGACAGTTTGCAGGAGCAGCCTGTTAAACAATCCCTGCTAAGCACAGAGATAAAGCAAGGTGTGTCTGCACTGAGTGCCCCACTGGGAGTTGGAAACATGACTTTAGTCCATTTATAAAGTTTTTTCATTAGGTTTCAATTCAGGAGCAATGCCACAATGGTATTTAAAGGATATTCAATCACTCATGACAGAAAAGCTAGACTGACATTGCACAAATGGTGTTTGATTATTACCAATCTATCATGTCAGTTAGCAGGAGGAAAAGATACATTTCAATTGATTTCAAAAGACTGCTGTGACAAATGCATTCTGGGAAGCTGGGCAGCAACAGACTTCAGGTCCTGATTAATCTGGTGTACACAAAACTGTATACCCTGGTCTTTTTTAAGCACACAGCACACACTTCAACAGAAAATTCAAGCAGCTACATGACCAAACACTGGATTATTTTCTTTCCAGTCTTTTATTTGATTAGCTCAGCTCTCTAAGGCATAGCGGTTACAACACTCATGAAAAAATCTGGACTTCTACTCATTTATTATATTGTCACCACAAGCAAGAAGTAAAACAGTGTCTTTGAGAAAATGAACCAGAACATCTGGGTATTGTGCCAGCGGGATTACACAGGAGAAAGAAATTACAGCAGTCAGGCTATGCTCCAAACACAGTCCAAAGGGAATGTCACCCATCAACAATGCATGGCACGATCTGCTACCGCCAACTGCACTGAGAGTTGCCAGAGCCTATGGAAGCATCTCCCTTTAACAAGCTCTGAGTGGTGCCGGGGTCTGTGGAAGCATCTCCCTTTAACGAGCAGGCCTGTTTGTCAAAGAAATATCTCCACTGAGTTATTTTCTTTCTTGCTGTGGACACTGGTAGTGACACCTGGTATGTAATGTTTTCCACAAACAACATGCAGGTTTTCCTATGTCTCTGTGTCCCCAGGTTTGTCAAGTAAACAGAGAAGAGCTACTGACCTTCCAAACATGGAGGAAACATGAAGTAAAAATAATATGTTCAAATGCAATACTCCCCAAGCAGAGCGTACTTATACCAGCACATCTGATTCCTTATAAATAGTTCCATTACAACAAGGAAAGCCACAGAAGTGTGTTTATTTGCTCATTAGATTTTCTGCTGACTAAGACAAAGAATTGTCCTTGCAGGAATTCCCTTTTCTCTCCATAGGGGTAATATAGATAGGCATTTTTCCAGGTGTTGTCCACTCAGGATACCACAGAGACAAAGAATATAATTTTTTTTCAGAGGTCTCTTGAAAAGGCATTCTCAAAGGTGGGGAAAATAGAGGACACGACAGAATTCCTTTTGTGCCTATCTAGTTAGAACCATGTAATTGGGGAATATTCCTGTATGTCATGGAAGACTAAGCACAAGAACTCATAAAAACCACAAGGTCTTCCATCATGATCCTCTCACATTAACTGTGATGGTCTGGGCAATCAACAGAAAGAGAAGTGTTACCCCTTTTGCTAATGTGGCTAATGATTAGCTACAATTGTTTAGCACTGAGGGAAATATTCCAACAATTAATGGGGAAAGTGTGAAATGTAATTTGCTGGCTTCTTCCTTAGTTGAGGAACTTGAGAAAAGAATTAAGTCTAACAGTAATTGATGTGGTCTGATGTAGTGAAAAAACAGGAGAATTAATCCTATGGTTCAAAGCCTTGTTCTCTGATGCACCAGTGCAGTCATAGGAAAACATCTTTTGCCTTCTCACTGGGAAAATAAACCTGAATATGAACCAATGCAAGGCAGTCTTTCATTGGAATGGCTGTACATAGAGACCTTTTTGGCACTTGTACCACATTTCCTCCTTCTGGCGACTGGCAAGAACCTTCACACTGTTGGATGATTCCAAATAGATGGATCCATAACAAAGGGTTTAGGAGACTCCCTGAACTCCTAGGGAATCCTCAATAGGATTTTTGAATTCTCTCTTGTAAAGCAAAAAGGAGAGCAGGCAACCAGCTTCCTTACAGATACGTCTACAGCTGCTGTTCTCTCACTGAGATCACAACTACATATGAAAGTTTGCAAGTCTGATTTCAAAATTTTCTTAAGGTCAGTTCCTCAGTACAGACATCTTAATTTCCAGCTGTAAAGGCAACAGCTTCCAAAAAAAACCCACTGAGATACAAGGTTTAACCATGATTAGCTAACAGGATGCTGAACACACTTTCTCCTGGTGTAGTAAGGCTATAGAATCACAATCAGAAGCACAGTAGTCATTTATCCTTCAGAACAAATTTTGCACTTCAATAAGCTTTTACTCATGTTTTCAAAGGCACTGTTCATGAAGTGAGGGGCTGCTCAGTGAAAGTAAAGGAAGCAGAAATGAGATTGGTGACTGGCACTGTCCTTGTAGTCACATCAACCCCAGAAAGGCATTTCTCTCCAGTCAGGTCCTATGGGGTGTTTTGAGCAAATGTAAAAACAAAACTGCTGAACTAATTATTTCACACCTCTCATAAGAACAAAAAACAAATCTACTCTTGGGTCTGAAGTCTTGTGTGACAAGTTCCAGTCCATTTACTAAAAACCCTTGTCGTACGGAATTCATAACCACTGTGACAGCTTTAGCTAAAAGCATGCCATTATAATCTGTCACACAACATAACTATTACCCAAAAATTATGTTCTGCATATTCACTTTGTGAAACACGGGTAGGTAGGGAAAGAGGGAGGGAGCTGTAATAGGGCAGCATGACACCTGAAATGGGCTTCCTGTCTCAGACCATTTGTTGAAAAATGCACTTTGAAGTTAATCACATTACTTTCACCTCAATAACCAATGTAGACCCTGAATGTTTAATTATGCTACTGGTTTTATACCTAATCAATCTTTTTCATTAAAATCCAGTGAAGCAGACAACTGAGATAATTACTGAAGAATCATCTTAATTAAAAATTTTAGCTTCTAATTAAGAGTCATTGTTTACCTCATCAGAAAGCCATTAGGATTCAGGACAAGGTTGCCCTGTTCATTATGTTTTCCCCTTTTTTTTTTTTTAAAGCTTCGGGCAAAGAGAGTGATACAGGATTTTATGCTAAAAAAGGAATTATTACAGTTGTTCCATGAAAAGGGAGAATATGTACAAGCCAGGGTCACCATTTTTCAAAAGCCCCATAGCATATTTACATTCAGAGTGATTGCAGAATATGTTTGCATATAAATTGACACTGCCTTGGTTCTTGAAGATAAAGAAATGCCTATACTTAAAATGGACAAGACCGCCTACATTATTTCTTTATTGTTTTCCAACTACAGTGAAGGTAATTTTGAAAGCCCTCAATCGTCCTATCCTGCAATCAGAAACTTCTTTATGCTTTTCACTGTTGTTTTCACAAGTGTCTGACATTGAAGTCTGCTTCAGCATCAGAAAAGTCCAATCAGGAACTTCAGCTGGGGATTCAGAACTGCATAGCAGTTAAATGCCACCACTGAAAATGTGCAGCTTCAACACGCTCACACTCACTGCAAGGCACCAGCACCAGCTATACAGATGAAATGATGCTTCAACTGACAGAATTAATCAGGGAAAATTATTATCTAGTCCTAACTAGATTCAGTTGCGGGTTCCCTCTCTACATATATATTCCAAGACAGAAGCAAAAAATAAAGACATCTCCATATGGGAGGTTTTTTCCACCTTCACCTCAGCAAGGAAATTTATAAAAATCTTGATGATGTCATACTAAGAGAGTAAGTTCAGACATTTGAAATGCTAAACTAAACATATATAGCTGGAACGGTTGCCAATAAGCACTGACTATCTGCTGAAGACAAAGCAAACTATGTTAGGATCAGCACTAAACCAAAACCAAACCTATTTTATAGAAACATCTTGTACCATGTATTAATTTATTTGCTTCTAGTGACATCCTACAGGACATGGTATAAGGAGCAACACAGATCTCCAGTAATAAGTATTTCTAATGCTTTGGAAAACTACTGACCCATACTTCCCACAAGGAATTGAGAAGATAGCATTAAAAGTAAGAAGAATTGTTTTTCATGCAAGTTCTTTGTAACTGTTAAAGTAGGTGAGGGTATAATTAATAGCTGCCAGGAAATTCATGTAAATCTTTCAGGTACCACTGGGGTTATTAAGTTAAGTAATAATTGGCCCTATCAGTAGGAATGATATTTGCCAATAATAGAAGGCAACCAGTTATGATTCAGGAAAAAGTATCAGATTATTGTTTTAAGGGAGAGAGTGAGACCAAGAAAACAGAAGACATTTAAGAGAAACTACACAGGAGGATAAATAGCTGCAGCTCCTAGCTGATTTCAGACGAGAACTCAGTCATGCTAGCTAGTGCCAGCACTTCTTAATCAGACATACTTGCTCTAACCTTAAAACAAAGTCTGATTGCAGGAGGCTGAAACAGTTCTTGCTCCACTCGACAGGCAATTGGAGCCTGCACACCTGAGTGGTAGGCAACCAGCTGCACTACTGGCACACCAAGACAGAGAGACTTTAGGGGTCTGAAATGCCAGCAGGCATATATTTGCCTGGGAAACACTCGCACAGGGGAGAGGCAAGTTAAGCCTACAGCTGCACCTGAGTGACCTCACTGAAGTTTCAGGTGACCTAATCTAAAATTTAGATCTTCACCACAATTGTCACATGCTGACTGTACAATTTCCAGGATACAGATATTTCTATTACATTATCACTGTTATAAATGAATCAGCCAATTTTATGATTAAAGGAATTTATTAAAATATAAAAATATAAAATATAATAAAGTCACGAGCAAAAGCAGCACCGAGCCCGGGGTTGGTACTGGGTGAACGTGGGTTCACGAAATCAGTTCTCATGAGTTATCTTTTTATACTCTTTTTGGCTTCGTTAATCTTTTCCTTCTTGCATATTAAAATAGTCTTGTTGTTTCATCTGGCGATAGTTCTTGGGATCAATAGATGCATATCTTAAGCCTTCCTGGCGACGCATATTATCTTATCATACATGCATATATGCATACTGAATGCATATCATATGCACATTGAATGCATATCGCTGGAGCCAGACGAGAAGTTTTCCTGGAATTCACATTCTTTTAAATGCAGATTTTCTGGTGGCTACATGTCCATGGTCCTTGTGTCCCTCTTTGCTTTAGTAAAAATGTTGTAATCTTTATTTTTAGCACGAATTATTTTTCACCATATATTACATCACTGAACTCACCAAAATCTCTTGTCCAGTAGTCTCAAGCCTTTTGGGGAAGACACGTCCTGTAAGCATGTTCAGATATCAGAGATCAAGTTCAAAACATCATTCCCTCTGACTTGGATGAGCAAGCAGGGGGAGATCCACACCACAGCACAGCCATTAGGGAATTCAGATCTAATGCAACTTTTCACATTTCTGCTCCTAAGTAAATATGGGATCTCATCACTGGGATCTTGTATGTAGGGGAAGGAGAACCAAGAGTGAGAAAAAAAATCAGTCACTTTAAGAACCAGTCAAGTCCCCTAACTACTGAAACAGCCCTGTGACCTCTCATCCAAAAGGAAAAGCAAATGATTTCTTTCCAGTCAAGGTTTGGGCGCTTGCCTAGCCATGCTAGAGAACAGGAAGATTTTCAGTACTGTATCTGTGGGAGCTTAGACACCTCTTTGCTCAATTCTTTTGATGCTCAGTTGTCGGTAGTTCTGCCTCCCTGTGCACCACAGGGGAGTCTATCTAGCCTGCTTTTAGTACAGAAACTTTCTAGTCATTAAGTTAACAAGACTAGTCCTTGTAAAACTAAACCCTATCCACCATCCCAGAGTTGGCTGCAAGTCACTTTTAGTGGTCACTTTATATTGTGCCTCTATAAAGCCTTTTTGTAGTCAAAATGGAAATGGAAAACACATGCCAGACTAGTTACTTACTACAGCTGTAAGAAAGTGACATAAAGCAGTCACAGTGCCTTGCCATTGAACCCTTATTAAATTTCAGGCCACCATTTTAATTGGTGCAACTAAATTAATTTATTACTTAATTATGTGTCAATTTATGAAGAAAAGTGATTTTGTATTTGTTACTGATCGAGGTTGCAGAGGCTAGAAAGCCAGAGATTTAAACATAAAAACTCCTGTCTTTGCTGTACCCACCCACCATAACAATTGTTTTAAAAATTATCTGTTTACCCAAGGAACCAAATCTCAGAGGTTCTGAAATGCAAGAGTAGCCAAGAGCAGTTGTAAGGAGTCATAAGGTAAATGTGAAGATTTTCTAGACTGGGAAAATATATTTACAATTAGGGCAGGTGAGCAAACATTCTCCATCTCAGTCTTTTGCTATCCAGAAAACCCTGAGACAAACAGCACAAGAAAAAACTCAGTCTTTTAAGCATTCAAGCTACTTGGGCATACATATCTACAGATCCTCATGTCCACCCAACGAATCTAAACTCACAGAGAGATTTTATGAAGTCTGAATAACACTTAAAATGGTATCTGCATGAGGCACAGGAACTGAAAATGCCTACGTTTGCTCTGTTCCTGGGGCTGATTTGCTTGGTTGGTGGCAGTTCCCTGGCTCTGGGACAGTGATGGCAGTGCCCACAGCACAAACAGGTATTTTTCCTTACAGGAACACAAGGTCTGGCAGAGTAGGAACCACAGGGAATAGCTAGCCAGCAGCAGGCTCTGCTGCTAAGTGAATAAAAGGTTAGTAATAAAGAAACATCTCCTCAAAGGAGACCTAGCACAAGTCAATATGCTCTTGAGATCAGCGAAAGAGCAGTACTCACTCAGGTCAGTTTGAGGTAGGGCAAGTAAAGAGAGGCCTCTGACTGCAGAAAAAGTGGGCTGTAGTAATCCTTTCTGTGGAAAGCTGATGGACTTTTCATTTAAGGGGCAATATCACCTGCATGCAATGCTGATGGCAGCCTGGGGAGGGAGAAAGCGCATCAAAACCAGTCCATGCATGACCTCTCTTGCCTTCAAGGCTGAGTGGCCACAAAGCCATGAAACAGAGTAAGAAAAGAGATAATGAGGAGCTACAGCTAAACAAGCATCTTAATGGATACAGAAAAGCTGCTACCAACCCTCAGAACTGCCAGAAAGGCATTTGTAAATTATATCCCTGAAAGAGAATGAGAAAAGAGATGAGCTAAGCTCTACACCTGAGCACTCTATGAATGTGAATGGCAACAGCAGGATACAGGAGGTATTTGCTACACATAGCCTGGGAATACAGTGTTAAAGGGAAACTGTCAAACATCTAGGTTTCATTCAGATTAGCACAAAAGGAAAAATGAAAATTAAACAAAGAACCCAACCAACCATTTAGCGGTGGGACTGAAAGCTGCAAAAATCAATAATCTTGGCAATGCACAGCAGAATCCACAGAAGGATCAGTTCAAGGCAGAGGAAATTAAGAGATTTACTGACATGTTGGAGGGCATGGGACATTTGGAAAGCCAATGAAGAACTCAAACTATCACTGAACGCAGTGCTAGTGGTGCATGCAGAGCAATGCATGTCAGGAGCATTATGGCCAAAGTGGGAGAGCAGCTCCAGCATGCAGCATAATTAAGTGTAATTGGAAAGGTGGAGGAATGCTCAGAATGGGTTAGCTTGATTGCTACAAGTAATAAAAACCAAACACATGCTGGGCCAATCTGAAAGTGCAAAAGCCTTTGGGACCCACACACAGTTAAAATGGGGAAAATTGTTCCACAGCCACCCTTCCAGATGTAACTTGCAAGGATGCCATAAAGGCTGGGTTCAGTGCAGAGGAACAGGTACAGTCTACTCTCATCTGCTGGGGGAAGCTGAGGGATCCCTACTTCCAGTACTGTGTCAGGAGGAAAGCATTTCTATACATTAGAAGTGCTTTATATCTAGAAAATGGAATGAGATTAGAAGCAGGGAAGTGATCTGATCAAATCCTCTGAGGACAAAACACGCAAGGATTTAAAGCACCTTCGTCCATGAAAGAGCTGAACCATGCTGAGGCTGTGAACTCCCTGTTAGTATTTACACAAAGATAAAGAAAAACATCAGCACTTTCATGAGGTCTGAGGAATAGAAGACAGCAACTGGTAGTGAAGGAGATGGACACAAGCATCCAAAATACAAAGGGTGACAATCACACTCTAGACACTCAAATTAGAAGTCAAAGAAATAGAAAAAAATCCTGTAGCATCTGTCCTGTCATGCAGCAGGATGATGACACATAAAAGAGAAGGGACAGATGTTCACTCACCCTTATGATCTGCCAACAGAAATAGGAAATAAGAAGAAAAGCACAGTGTGTAGATACCATTGATTTCTTTTTAATACAGTCATTGAGGCCTGAATATCAGGCATCAGAGATATTTGGCTCTCATTCAGGCTCTGAATGTGGGATATGAACAAGTCCAAAGCAGTTTAGAGAAAAAAAACCCAAGGGATTCTAGAGAATGTTTCCTCCAGTCATTCAGAAGGAAGTCGGTGAGGGATACTGAGATGTGGCACTGTACAAAAGGCAAAAAACTGCACAAGAATTTTCCAGAAAGATGTCACAGGTAACATAAATTCTCCTAGACTGTTTTATTTATGTAAAGTATCAGGAAAAAAAGCCAGCAAGGAGGAAGCACTGATAGTTCATGATGCACCTAATAGAAGCTTGGCAGCAATTGGTGTGTGATTTATATGAACATAGGCAGAAACACTGCCTGCTGATACTTGATTATTGCAGTCGTTTTGTCAAAGTAATTCAACTTAGAAACACATTATACAGTGCTGCAGTGAGTCAGGCCAGAGGAATATTCACCAGGCACAGTATTTACAGCAAGCTAATTTGTAAGAGTAGCTTACAAGAGTACCCAAGGTATTCCGAAAATTTGCAAAGGACAGTATTTCATACACACAACAAGCAGTTTGTATTACCTGCAGTCCAACAGAATGGCTGAAAACACACATTTGAGTAACTGAGTAGACATAACTCAAGACAAATGAAAAGAGGTTGAAATCCATACTTCTGTTTAGTACAATAATCAAATAAATTTGTGGAGTTTTGTCAGTAACGGTGCTAAAAGTGCAAGAAGCACCCTATCTAAGAGAAGGTGTAGCACCCACAGGTGCAAGTTACTGGATAAAAGAGTGTGGACAAAAAACAGTGGAAATGTCACTATGAAATGTCAGGCTGCTAAACCCATCACAAGAAACATCAATGTCATAATATCACATCCAGGCAAAAATGTGCAGTGACAGGAGAGTAAAACTATTTCTTCTGTAATAGATATAGATATAGATATAATCTACTATAATATAAAATACTATATCATCTGCAGTAAATAGCAGCACCCCACAAAGAATCTACCAAGCCCATCAGCCTGGCTGATCAGTGGGAAATTGTCACTCTTGCAAATGCACCTGCACAGTTTCCTCAGGTTACATGTTTCCCACCTGCAGCTGATGGGTCTTCTGTTACCTGACCAGATCTGCTTTGCAAAGCCCGTTGATATCCCCAGACAAATGCCACACTCTCACATATAATGATCAGATTAATAGAAAATTAAATATAAAATAACACAGGAGTGAAAAGTAAGAGCATTCAGTACATCAAGATTCAAGTATTCAGTAGTTAAGAGAATACCAAGTTAATGTTAATTCATGCATGCCTCATTCTGTCCCAGCAGGTATAAGTACTACAAAAAAATTTAAAGTGTTTCTTTTATTCCACACAAAAGTAGTAAAGCCGGGGCTGCTGCAGAAAGGGAGTTGACCCAGAGGTGCTGTACAAACCACTCAGTTGTGAGGCATGTCCCACTCTTCAAGATTTGGAGTTTAAAGTTACCAAAAAAAACAAAACCAGAAGGTTAAACAAAGGCAAAAGAAACTTACTTTGGGTCATGCACCATGTCAGTCTTAAAGCTGGGACCTACACTAGTCCTTCTGAGTACCAGTTGAGAGTTTATTCCTTAGATGCTGCAATGCAAGAAAAGCCAACCGTTGCCCCACAGCTTGGACACACCCCAGGGTGACACGGAGCCGTCAATGGGGTTCCGAGTTTGACTGCAGGAACACCAGAGTGTTCATAGACAATGAAACCTTCCTGCCAAGGTCACAAGTCTTGCAAACTTCGTGGTAAAGCAAACTAAACCTGTTGGGAATAAACAGTCCTTGGGCTCATAGCTATGCAACAGAATATTCAAATGTTACCTAAATCTTTAAAATAATGAGGACATAGTTTTTAATACATAACAAATGCAAAGACTAGAAGATGATGCCTCTCCCTGGACAGTTATAAGCAATGACATATTTCCTATAATACCCTAACTGCAGACTGAATATGTAATAGATTAAAAGTACACTGAAAGAGATGATTAACACACAGTCCATTATGGGTTCCCTAAAGTAACATTTTCTGAAATATTAATATTTAATTATGGAGGTGGCAGCAGGCTGCAGGGTTTCCCTTCTTTCTTTTCAATGTTCTTCTTATCTGTCTCTAAAATATTAGAGATAATGAGAAATCATGTACCTGTGTAAACTCTAATAGGAGTAATATGAAAAAGCAGAACAGAAAAAGGAAAAAAAAATAGGCCTCAAGCTGCTCATGGGGTCTGTGGTAATTGGAAGAGTCAATGGCTATATGATTCAAGAAAATACCATCCCTGGAGAAGGAGACTGATTGTGCCACATTTATACAGCAGCTAACCGACACTAAGCAGGCTTTCCTTTGCATATTATTGGTGCCAGCCCAATGAGGCAGAAAATTGCATCGTGTCATTTAATTTCCCAATCTTTGTTTTCATTGTATTAATCTTTTGGCTTTACTTCACTTCATAATTTGAAGGCTCAGCAAGAAGCAAACCAAATGGAAATTCAGCTTACTTTCATGTCTAGCTGAATGTTCGTTGCAGTTTTGGAAAGTTTAATTCTGCGTAATCTCACCCATGAATAATAATCATCTGGTTTTGTATGCAGACATATTAGTGGTTATTAAAGACTGCCTTAAAAATTCCTGGGATTGTGCCCAAAAGTCAGTCACCAAAACATGATTAACAAATAGGTTACAGGAAGAGAGCAGATAGGTTTTTTTTCAACAGAACCTTTTCCCCTTAGTGTTATAGAGGAAAGTAAAGAAGTTGGCAAACTTTGTGAACTTGAGTAACAATTTTAAATTTTACAATTCCCAGACTGAAAATTCAGATGCTGAGGATCTTGAGAGAGAGGGGTTGTCTTAAAAAAAGCACAGGATGTAAATATGGAGGTTTCATTTAAACAGAAGGAAGAGGAGGAAAAAAAAACCCCTGATTCTTTTCTTATGCTTGAAGTAATTTGACTCACCAAGGACTGGGCTGTGCTGGGTCCCACTTGGACAGCAGGGCGCTACTGAGATCTGCTCAGAAACAGGAACAGATTAGCACAACCATCTGCACCTCGTCTTCCATGCCAGGGCAAAATTAGGAATAAATCCCAAATCCAGGCCTTCAGTTGACTCTCATCCCAGCCCGAAGCAGGCTGACTCCTTGTAAAAAGTCTGAAGGCTGACTCAGTTGCTATTGGGTGTCTTAGGCACATTACTCTTGTTGTCATTTATGGCACCACGATGAAGACACACTGCACATTTATACAACACATTTAATACATATTTCATGCTGTGATTATATGATTCCTAGATCATCCAAATAGGATTCATGAGCCATATCTAATGAATAAAGCTTTATTTAAAATGAGATGCCTTTTTCATGATTCTGTCTCTGTTTTGTCAAAAAAGGGATATTTTTCTTTCAACCAGAATCTCTTATAACCATGATGAAGGGTTTAAAGCTTCCTCTGCTCGGATCTTCAAGGACATGTCTTACCCATAAAATTTTTGAGGTTTTGCCTATTATCTTCCACTTGTGAGAAGTTTCCACACTTGCATGCACCTTAGACACATTAAAAGAACATACGGCAAATAATGCTGTCAATGTTACAAGAGCAAAATTATGAAGAACTAAATAAACGAAGCTTGTCTTAAAAAAAAAAAAAAAAAA
>VZTH01014578.1:7950-108066 GCA_013397815.1 Aleadryas rufinucha | reverse complement strand
CCCAAAAAAAACACCCCCCCCAAAGCCCCACCCTACCTCCACCGGGCCGCCCGTGTCACCCCCCTCACCGCTGAGTCCCACCCGGCACCCCTGGGGCCACCCCTGAAATCACCCCGCCTTTTCCCGCCAAACCCGCGAGGCTCCCCAAAAGTTGTAGAAGACCCCCGAAAGTCCCGATTTTGTTGTTACGGCGCGGGATTATGGGCGCCCCCCCAAAACACGCGGGGATCCCGCCACCGCTGAGCATCCTGAGAAACTCCCGACGGCTCCTGCGGACTTACCGGGGTGAAAATTGCAGCGTTAAAATTTGGGGGATTCGCGCAAAAGTGATGTACCCCGCCAAATTATAGGGACGCCGATAAGTTACAGGGGTTCTTCAAACGTTGCAGAGCTCCTCACAAAGTTATACTCCCCAAAATTTATAGGGTCCCCCCAAAGTTCTCTCCGAAGTTTTATGCCCCCTGGAACTCGCCTGTAGGGTTCCCCCATCAGCTCTAGGGCTCCCCCAAAAGTTACAGTAACCTGCTAGAAAGGGGGTGTGGTCTGGATTTTTGGGGTGTGTGCGCCGTTCCCAGCAGGAAAGAAGTCCCTCATTCCACACGGATTCAGTCCTGCCCACCACGAGGAATCACTGCCAAAACCCACCCAGAATGGCAGGGCTGGGTGTGGGTGGGGTGCCCAGGCTGCCAGGGGTACAGGAGGTACTTGGGGTACCGAGGTGCATAGGGGGTACACGGGGGCTCCATGGAGTGCATGGGGTACCCTGGGCATGTGGGATGCATGGAATGCCCTGGGTACATGGAATGCTTGGAGTGCGTGGGATCCTGGGGTGCATTGGGGTGCCCTGGGTATTAGGGGTAGCAGGGGGTACCTGTAGTGCAGGCGGTATGTGGGGTCCACGTGCTGCATGGGGTGCATGGGGTTCTGGGGTGCATGGGGTTCTGGGGTGCATGGGGTGCTTGGGGAGCTCGGGCTGGCTCCCACCCGCGTTCTGCTCCTCATCTGCCCCAAAACCCGCGGGGCCGCGAGCGCCGGGTGGCGGCGAGGGGCCACCGGCTCCTGCTGCTGCTGGATTGACCAACCCGCAGCCTGAAGGCCGGGACAGAGTCCGTGCGGCTGTCCCGGATGGCGGCCCCCGCCTGTCCCCCCCCTGCCTGTCTCCCCTGCCTGTCCCCCAGCAGCCCTGGGCCGGCTGACACGGCTGATTCCCGTGGCTCGGGGGCTGTGGGGTTGCTGGGGCGGCATCCCGGGGATCCCCTGCCTGGGGAGGCGATGTTCCCAGCTTGGCTCCTGGGGTGCTTGGCCCCCCCGTGTTCCCTGCTGTGGTGGAGGGGGAGGCTGGAGGTGCCGCTTCCACCCTGCGCCATGCTCAGGTGCTTTCGTAAGAGTGAAAAAAGCAGCAAACCGGGAAAGCCCCCACGAACCCGGCCAAGCGCCCGGTGTCACTCCGGCACGGTCGCCCGCCGGGTCCCCCTGCACGCCACAGGAACTGGGGACCAGCCGGGTGAAGGGCAGTGTCCCCCGGGAACCGGGACACCCGCGGGGCCCCAGACCTGCCCGGGGAGCACGGGAGGAGGAGCACAGCCCGAGCAGCCTTTATTCCCCATCCCGTCCCGTCCCTGAGGGGGTCTGATCCCGCAGCCCCCGTTAGCGCAGCCCCGGAGGAGCCTGTGGGTCCCGGGGGAGGCTCCGCGGCCGCCCCCGCTCTGGTTTAATGGTTAACGGCGGCCGAAGCGCGGAGCTGGAGGCTCCGGCAGCTCCGTTTGGTGTTGTGCAACTCCACGAGTATCGTCCGCCCTTGCACAGGGTGCCACCAGCCCGGCCCCCGGCCCGGGCAGGGGGGCGCGGCAGGGTGGCATCCCAAATTATAATCGTGGTCATAGCACCTCCTGAGTTGGAAGGGACATGCAAGGATCATTTAGTCCAATTCCTGGCCCTGCACAGGACTCCCCCAAGAATCACCATCCCTGGAGATCCCCCCGTGGTGCCTGGATGCCCTTGCCAGGGGCGGGTTGGCTGTGGGCTGGGCTGTGATGCCCCTCGCCCAGGCGGTCTTGCAGTGGGAGCCGGGGCCGTGCCCGCACTGCCCGTGTCCCCTGGCTGCCTGCTGAGGGTGCAGAGTTCCCGGGGGACGGGGCCACACGGGTGTGAGCTTCAGGGATGTGGGGCTGGGCGGGGTGCGGAGCTGTTCAGGTGCGGGGCTGGTTTGGGTGGAGAGCCCTGTGCTGCCGTGCAGCCTCAGAGCTGCGGGGCTGCGGAGCCGTACGGGGTGCGGGGACATAGGGGGTGCGGGTCCTTGTCGTACAGAGCCCCGTACAGCGCCATGCAGTGTGTGACACGGTGCAGGTGTCGCACCGCGCAGGGGTCACACCGTGCTGTGTGTAATGGAGCACCGCGCTACATCCTACAGCGTGCAGGACTGCACGACGTGCAACCCCTTCAGCCTCTTACGGCGCTCGCTGGGCTCCTGCTCGCTCCCTCTTGTGGGAACGGCACCGTTCAGCACCGTCCCCTCGCAGGGTGACAGAGAGCCCCGCACATGTCTGTCCCCGGGGCTGAGGCGGGGTACTCCCAGCCCTACCCTCTCCCCTCGCTCTGACCCCAACCTCGACCTTTCGACCAGATCCTGAGACTCCAAGTGATGTTTTGGGATGGATCCTTCATTCACCACCCAGATTTCGAGCCTCCAGCCAGGGCTCCAGGCACATTTTCCATCACCCTGAGGACTGGGCAGTTGTTCTCTTATTTGAGACCGGCTGTCCCAAGCCCCACAGGCATTATGTGCAAGCGGCCAGCCCTGCACGGCTTCTGCTGCTGCTGGGGCAAATTGGAGAGAGGCTTTGACCACCTCAGCTCCGCCACAGCAGAAGCTTTCCCTTCCCTGGTGCCATTCCAAGCCTGCCTTTCCCCAGGGAGGTGGCACATTCGTACCCACATCCCAGCCCACGGGCAGTGCAGCGACCAGAGCGAAGCCGCACTGATCCCACACGGAAGTGATGCTCCTGTGACTGGCAACACAGCCCAAAACAGCTCCCAGGGGGTTCAGGTGGTGCAGGACAGACCCAGCGGTGGGGTAGGATGATGGAGAAGGAGGGCAGGGGAAGGATGCGGCCGGGGGCAGCGCGGGGGGAGCCCACGAGTCGTTGTGGTGCCACTGGCAGCAGGAAGAGCACGGCAGCACCGGCACCAGCCGTGTTCTATCAGCGCCCTTATCTCGCAGGGGGATGGGAGAAGCTCTCGAGGGCGGCTGTGGTTTGGCGTCGAGCACAGGGCTGACGACGCCTGGGTGCCTCCAGCTCTAACGCCTTCAGCAGGGTTTGCTGAGCGCCGCGTTTTCGGTTTTAATCTCTTCACCTGCCGCGGTGCAGGGGCAAAGCTGCTGAGGGAAGGCGTGCGGCTTCCTGTCACAGAGCCTGGCACGGCACGGCACGGCACAGGGGCTGCAGGTTCCACCTGGCTCCAGCGAGCATCAGGCCATCGTGCCACGAGGTCAGGCAGCCGCTGGCCAGCTGGTGGCCATGTGAGCAGGGCCAGCGTCGTTGCATCACCAGGGCGTCCCTTGGGGCGGGGATGTGCAACTCCCCACGGGGAGGAGAGGAGGGAAGTTTGAGCCCTGGGGTCTGTGGGCTCACCCAAGCTTTTTTGGCACACGGAGGCTGCAGGACCCACGGGAGTGATGGGGAGGTGAGCAGGAAGCAAGTGCTGGGCAAACACGCCCTGGCTTCTACCCCAGCCCAGTGCAAAGCTCTGCTCTGGCACAGATCACCCCATTCAGCAGCTCCTGGTGGCTGTGTGTCCCCATTTCAGAGGTGCCAAACCACCCCTGCAGGGCAGGTGCACTCACAGTCACACTGGGCTCAAAGCTGCTCCCCCAGCACCAGCTGCACCAGCAGCAGCAGCCCCCCAGAATCAGGGATTTAGACTCAGTTTAAGAGTGTAAACCTTCTCTCAGCCTTTTAATGGTGTTTGGGAGAGGGCTGCCCATGGAGACACCCTTGCATGGGTCTGAAAGGGTGGGAATGGAGGATGGAGCAGAGCCCACAGCCCACACCAGTAAAATTTCTGTGTTGTCAAGTGCAGGGTGAGGAGTTGGACTCAATGATACCTTGTGGGTCCTTTCCAGCTGAGGATATTCTATGATTCCATGAAAGCACGGGGCTGACCCCATCTCCCCATAACGAGGGACATTCTGTGATGGGAGCAAAGCTTCTCAGGGCTTCCTGGGGGCTGGAAGGGACCTTGGTCTCCCCCAGGCAGTGTGAGGAGGACAGAGACCCCCAGTCATGGCAGAAATCCCCTGATGAAGGTCTGATCCTGCAGCCCAAGGCACGGGGCTGGCCACAACCCCCTGCCCCAAGACATGACTGGTCCCCACCCTGTTCCCATCTTGGTGCCAGCGCCAGCCCTGTCTCATGGGGGTCCCACACAGCACCCCCAAAATGCCCATCTCGGGACACCCCCACCATCAACCTGCTGGCACCAGCTGGGCTGGGATGGGACAAGGACACTCATAGAAAAGTAACAGAAAACATATACAGAGAGTGTGTGCAGGGGTGCAGCCACGCTGGTGGGCACAGGGCTGCTGGCACCAGTCCCTTGGCACCCGACAGTGTCCAGCTGGGTGGGACCCTGCTACGGCACTGCCCCTGCTCCTGGGGGGCTATAGGTTGGTGATGTAAACCTCCAGCCCGTTCGCTGCTGTCCGGGCAGAGGCTTTCCGGGGCTCCCCTGCCCAAATGTCCACCACACTCTCGTACAGGTTCTCGGGGACACAGGGCTTCCCTGGCTTGTCCCGTTTTGCTGCCTTCTTCCAGTTAATGTCCACGGCCTCATAGTCGGGGTCGGGGCCACGGGCCTGAGCAGTCCCTGCTCTGTCGTTGATGGACTCGTAACAGGGGTCAGGGGGGCCTGGGGCTGCCGGGGCCCCCTCCTGCTGGTGGGGGGGTGGCCACCCAGAACCCACCTCCTTCCCGGCCCTTTGGGTCGATGCAGGGACCTGGGATTTCTTCTTGGTGGCTTTGCACACCGTCGAGTACATCTCTTCCAGCTGCAAAAGGAATTGTTTTTTGGGTGGGAGTTTAGGGGCAATCCCTGCCCACTGCAGGGTCTCCTCATGATTTTGTCCCCCTCATCTTCTGATGGCCCCCCAGGAGGATCCTGGCAGTGGATCCTAATTTATACCCTACTCCAAACGTGGGCACTAGAGGGAGACAGGGAATTAAATGACCCCCCGATATGCCCCATCCCTGCTGCCCCCCAGAATCGTACCTTGGCCTGGGGGGCATTGCCTGCACCATCCCAGCAGTGCTGTGCTCCAGGGGGTCCTGCCACAGCCCCATCCTGCACCTCCACCGACACTGTCTTCTTCACCTTATGGACACAGGCATAATCGGCTGTCCCATGCACGGCCCGTGGAGGGGACACCTGGGTGCCAGGGGGCATGGGGGGCACCGGGGCATCCTCGCCCCCCACTGCCAGGCACTCATAGACGGAGTCTGGCGCTGGTTTCCTCAGCGGGGTGAAGAGCAGGTTGGAGTAGGTCTGGTCGGGGGCTGGGGAGGCGGCCGGGGGCTCAGGGACGGGGATCTGGGGCAGCTCACGGTGCAGGAGGCCGGAGCTGTGCAGGGATTCGCCTCCAGGGGCCGCAGGACAGGGGATATCCAGGCTGGCCGGACGCTGGACTGCAGGAGAGGAGAGGAAATGAGGAGATGCAACAGGCACCAACCCCTGTGCCAGCACAGTGCCAGTCTGTCCATGGCACGAGGTACTCTCTGGGCAGCACGGGGACTGCAGGCAGCGGCCAAGGGCCACCAGCCCCTTGGGCTCCCCGGGCTCCACGGCCACTCACCATCATCTCTGACCTTCACCCGGTACAGCTCGTGCAGCTTCGTGTCCGACTTGCTGAGTGACCGCAGCTGTGTCTGGTGGAGCAGGGCCTGCCGTGGGGGAACACACACCCTCAGGCTGGGCTGAGAGCCCGGACCACCCCCCGGGGCCCATCCTGCCCCCTAAATATGCTCTCACCTCATCCACGAGCTTCACCCCGTCTGGAGCGACCTTCTTCCTTCCCTTCCTGCAGGGAGAAGTGGGGCTGAGCCCAAGGCAGGTGGCAGAGCCAGGGGTGAGGAGAAGGTGCCCCGGGTCCCCAGCGTGGCACTCCCAACACCCACATCCCTGCTCCTTCCCCAGCCCCACAGCAGGGTCTGTGCTGGCTGGGGACATCACGATCGCATCCTGCACCCCACCGAGCTGTGCAGGGCACCGCTGGCACCACCCTCGGCATTGCCCCTGGCATTGCCCATCCCGCTCACAGCTCAGCCCTCTCTGGGCTGCTGCTCCAAGGTTTTTGGGTGTAGGAGGTGTCCCGGGGGGGCTGCGATGCACAGGAATGCAGGATCAAACCAGGCAGAGCTGCACTGGGGCGCAGGTGGGGGTTTGGGGTGAGCAGAGCAGCAGATCCCAGCGGCCCCAGCTCAGGAGGGGCGCGCACAGAGTCTCCACGTGCAGCCACCAAATGCCACCGAGGGATCCCCAGCCCCATCCCAGCCCCAGGAGGGAAAGGGGAGGAGCCGTGGGCAGCACGTACCGTTTGCAGGCAGCGCACAGGGCGCCCAGGTACACCAGGCCACCGAGCAGGGCCAGGGCAGCGCCGGCCGGCAGGAGCCGGGTCCCTGCTGTCCCCTCGCCGCCGGCTGCAGCCATGGGGGAGCTGCTTCCAACACCACTGCGGGGCCAAGCTCTGGGGAGAGAGAGCATGAGTTGGGATTCAGCCAGGAGCTGCTGGGCTCACCACGGCATGAAATGGTGCTCTGTGACCCCCAGGGCTTGAGGGAGCCCTGCAGCACAGTCCCCCAGCAGGGGGTCTCTCTGGATGCTCTGCATGGGGACATTTCACCAGGTGTCCCATTTTCTGGCCAGCGATTGCCCTCCCTGGGGTCACCACGACACCTCCAGTGCCCAGCCCAGTGTGGACACTCGGCAGTGGGTGCTCTGCCACCACCGGGGAAAACTTCACATTTTGGTTCCTTTCGAAAAAAACAATCCAACAAAACCAGCGGGATTCAAACTCACAAGTTGCCACTGAAATGGTGAAAAGGAGATGCCCAGGGGTCCTGAAAACCCTCTGGAGACACCCTAAAAATGATAGAATGATTTCTGGGTACACCAGGACACCATGCCGGGCTACAGGACACCACGCCAGACACCGCTCCTGAGCATAGGGGAGGCCAGAAAGGACAGGCAGGATGACTCAACTTCCTGGAAACAGGGTGAGCTTCAGCCTCTCCTTCCTCTCCCTCCTCATGCCAGAATGCATCAGGACATGCTCCTCCTGCAGCGGATTCACACAGACCCCGCATTCCCTGTGCCACCACAACCCCAGATCTGCAGCCGCTCTCTGCTGTGACACCAGAGCAGAAAACACTCAACCTTCCCATCCCTTTCCTCTGCCTAAATCTGTGCCTTGCCCAAATCCAGCCCTTGTCCCTGTGCCTTCCTCAAGGCAAAAGTCGTCCCCTGCAAACTGCGGCAGCAGCAGAGCCAGAGCAAGAGGTGCAGAGGCAGGAGGGTGCTGGGGAGCCTGACACAAAGCACAGACGCTCCCCAGCCTGTCAGGATCACCACCTTCTCCAGGAGGCTTTTGGTGACCCCTGTGCCACCATCCCTCTGCCACCATCCCTGTCCCAGCGCGCTGCAAACCCAAAGCCAAAGCTGACACCCTTCACCTGCACCGGCGGCTGCGGCTCCCAGCTCTGCACAGCTCAGCTCCTTGCACCCTGCTCTACAAAAACAGGCTGGCCTGACACCAGCACCCAGGAAATGCCTGATCCGAAAGGAGATGGAGGCAGCTCCTGCAGTGAAGCACAGCTCCAAGAAGCCACGGGACCTGATCCAGATGGGGCCAGCAGCAGGGTCCCTGGGCAGAGCTGGGCAGGACAGCTTCCACCAGCATGGATGGGGACCCAGAGATCTGTTGGGACATGCCAAGAACCCCTTACTCACCCTCTTGCATATCTTCATCCGGATGACAAAGCCCAGGTGAGCTCTGGTGAGAAGCCACCCCGCCTTGTGTAAATCTCAGAAGCTACTGCAGACCCACAGGAGCCCCCCTCTCCCCTGCACCCTGGGTCACACAGCAGCATCTTTGGCACATTTTTACCCCAATAACCAGCAGGTCTCTGCCCATTTGCAGCACCCTTTTATCTGAGAGCACCCTTTTATCTAAGAACTTCCCATGCCTTTGGAAATTGCCCTGACTGAAGCATGAACCCTGGAGAGCAATTATTTCAAGGTAGAAAGAGAGACAGAGAGGTTTTAAGGACTAACCAGGCTGGACAGACTGGCTTAGATCAGAGCTGGGAAGGGGAGGCTGTTCCCTTTCCAACAACGTTTTAATTAGACAACACAGCTTTTCTGTCTGAGTGCACATTAATTATATGGATTACCTGCAAAAGGGCCGGTGCGTTAGACAGAGCCTGGAGCTCCTCGCTGGACTCGTTCAGCTCATTAGAGTGATGGAATCGTGGGCTGCAGGAGCAGGGCAGAGCTGAGCAGGCTCTGGAGTTGAGCAGACAAAGTTCTAATGAGGTTCGACGGCCGGGAGCTGGTGTGATGTTGGAATCGAGGTGGGAGCTTTCAGCATGCTGAGGCAGGCACACACGGGGCAGCTTATCCCACAGCAGGGGGATTTTCCATCCCTGAATTTTGAAGATTGAAGGGAGAGACTTTCTTGAGTAGAAACGAATGCAGAGAAATTCTTCTGGTCTACTTTCTGTAGGGTAGGTCGGTGGTTGCTCCGGGATTTCTGACCAGTGAAAGTGCCCAGTGCATGCTCCTCAGTGTTCAGGCTCAGCAGCCACGGGGAGAAGCCACTTCTTGGGACAACACGCCGGGTCTCCTAAATCACAGATTTGCCAGCAGAACCCGGTGCCTGACTGAAGGCACTCAGGTAGGACTGAGCAGGTTTTTGCAAGGACTTTGCAAGGCAAAGTCTCAGCCAGACCTTCTAAGCCTACACCCGAATTTCCTGCCAATAAAGTTATCGATCTCCCGGCCCTGGGGCTGCTCCCCGGGGCAGGAGACTCAGCAGACGGCGTTTCGCAACGCGCCGGCTCCGCCAGCCGAGGTGCTTTGAAGACGAGGGCGGTCACAGCCGTTGCCTACGTGCGACAACACCCACAGCCCTCCGAGGAGGGGTCACTCCCCTCCGTGTGTGACACCCGAGCACAGGCACCCTAAAGGCAGACGGTTTGCTACTCCAGGACGTGGGAGTTTTTTGTGAGTCCTACAAAAGGTGCAAGTTCCTCATCTGGGCTTCATGAAAGCAAGATTAAATTCACTGCAAAACCAAGTGCTGCTGCTGATGATTCTGCCTGGCCTCTGATTCATCTCCCCAGATAAAACCACACAGTGTTCAGTGCAGGGTGGCAAGAAAAAAGTCTGCGAAGATACTCAAAGCCTATTTGCATGAAACCAGGAGGAACATTTTGAGCTGATTTCCATCAGCAACTGTGCACACGACTGCAGCAAACTCTGCTTGGGTACCCCAGGGAGTTGTGCTTCAAAAAAGGTACAAGAAGCAGAAGTAGATGGATTTTTTTCTTTTCAATTACAAAAAGCGAAAGCCCTGTTTACAGTTAGTCACAACACTGAATCTGCCCTGGACCACGGGGTGCAATTAGTGAATTTTAAGACTATTTCAAAAAAGCAAGCACAAGATCTCACCCACTTTGCTCATCTCTGTAATGAGATTTCATGGTCAAACACCTCCTGAGGCTTTTCATTTAGAAAGTGCCAACCATACTTCTAAATGCCAGACCCAAATGTCTGAAAACTTGGATGTACACTTCTAGCTGCAGTTCTGATCGCTGCTCACGTGCTGGAGCGGCTTTTGAGAAAAAATGACTTTAAAACCTTCAGTGAGTGACTGTCTGCCCACACCACAAGGCTTTGCTTGAGGCTGACACCATTTCAGCACTTTTCTTTCTCCCCACCCTTCCCTGGTTGCTGAACACTCACTTGGGCAGAAAAATGTTCTTCTAAGGCAAGAACCTGCTCAAGAGGTTTTCTGCAGAGCTGAGCCACAGCAGGAGACCAGTGGAGAGCTTGGAGCTGCTGTTATGGGAGGCCAGATTCCACACTACAGGATGGGTGTACTAAGGAGATGTGTCCTCTTGAGAATCACCTGCCTACCACAGTGGTTTTCTTTGCCACAAATGCAGTATTTGTACATCATCTTAGGTTTACAGAAGACAGCATTTCAGCGACCACATTCTCAAGGCTCCTCACCCACAGCCAGGAGCTCAGCACTTCCCCATTGCACGCACCAGCAATACTGCTGTCCCCTTCCCCACAACACACCTGGAAATTTCCACAGTAACACACACCTCTGAGCTGAATTCATTCATCCCAAAAGCAATCAGCTCCCACTCAGCCTCCAGCCATGGGATCCCAGCAGTGCTGCCAGGCTCCACCACCTTTTCTTCCCTTTCAAGCCCAGCTGCAGAGAAACGCAGCGAGACAGCAAAAAGCACAGAGTGACACAGCTTGGAGCCCAGCTCATGAAGTTGAACCCAGCTGAAGCTTCCCAGAGCAGAGCAGGAATCCTGCCTGTCCAGTCCATCCAGCCCCAAGAGCATCTCTGACAATGCTGTGACTTCTATACAATGAGGGGGTTAAAGTATTTCCTCCCCAGTTCAGCTGCAGATTCCCCGTTTCCCAGGCAGGAAAGCCACCACCACTTACTTGCAGGAGCTCAAAATCCAGTGAGTGTGGAGGGCGGGGATCCAACCATGCTCTCCTCCTTGCTGGCCAGCCTGGAGAGCTTCATTTCTTTTATCCCACAGCGAGTCCCAATCAGGGGCTCCCGTACATTTCCAGCATCCCGATGTGAGCTCTCCCGCTCCCCGAGGAGCAGCCGGCTGTGAGCAGACACGGAGCACACACGGCACAGCTTCCTGGCCTCGGAGGTGGTGGCTTCACCCCCGGGTAGGCTGGGTCTGTGCTCGCAGCCGGGCCGGGAAGCGCTGCGGCTCCCGGGCTCCGCAGGCTCCCGGCACACACGAGCACCCTCTGCCGCGCCCGCTCCCCGCCCGGCTCCTCCCGGCTCCTCCGGGAGCTCAGGGCAATATGAGGAAAGAATGGGGCGCCCCAGATCATCATTACCTTGCAAATGAACAACGCCTTACAAGGAGAGAGAGGAAAAAGAAACACCAGCTTTATTCATCAGTGAACTGCGCTGGGTGGGAGGTGGCAGCCGCTGGAATAGGAGTCTGACAAATCAGATTGTGGAGATCCCAAGGAAGGGTCAAAATACGACTTAGCCAAGACACAGGGCTCATACACCCAGTTCCTAAAGAGATGATGATGTTAAGCAGTCTCAGAGCACAAAATAAACCCCCAAGTTTTCTCTGCCCAGCTCAGCTCTCCAGTCACGGGCCACTTCAGTGAGCATCCACGCTGAGCTGGGCACATTAATCCTTGTCACCACTCAGCACTCAAGTGTGAGAAACAAACAGTCATTTGTGAGGGAAGGGCCATTGTTAAACCCTTGAGTTGAGCCCCGTGAGTGGAGAACATGAATTCAGAACAATGAGGACAGTACAGCCAATTCCAGTAGGAACCGATGGATGCCGAAGTGCCCAAGGCAGCCCATGCCACCTCCCACACCCACACGGATCCCAGCGTGACCCAGGTGCTCTTCAGGAGCAGAGACTCGCTCCCACAGGTTTTCTGAAGATGTTCATCTTGTTTGGTTTTGCTGTCTCGCTGTGTTTCTGAGGTGTGTCTGCAGCAATGTGAAATCCCACACGACCTGAACGGCTCTGATCGTATCTTCTTCAGTCTCAGATTTTCTGGTTCCTTTGGCAGCCTGACCCTGCAAGAAGGCACAGCCCTGCCCAGGCTCACAGCTTATTTTTTCATCTGCTCTTACAGATAGATAAAAAAGGGGTACTAAAGGAACCTTTTCATTAGAAAAGTGACTCACAGAATAAAAGGAAATTGGTTCCTTAAATTAAAAAAAAAAATTGGTGGTGTTAAGATACTGGCATGAATTGCAAACTTTTTTTTTTTTTTAAAAGCCTTTACAATGCAGAAATCCCACCAGATGATGAAATCAGCATCTCCTCTGAGGCAAGGACTGGCCACCACTAATGCAGAATGTAACCAAGGGGAGAGAACATCCTTCCTGTCCAAACACTTTCCACGTTGCAGGGAAGAGCATTTGGCTTGCCTGGCCTGCTTCCAGCCCAGCCCCAAGCTCTCCCACTGCAGGGCTGCACTCTGGGCACACACAGATCCTGCTCTTTGTGCTCATCCAGGGCCCAGTCCAACCTGGATCTGGGTCCTGAGGTTTTTGAGTAAAAGGACCTGTGTTCAGTGAGCCACCTTGGACAGAAAAATCCAACTCATGGTGGCAAAAATCACAAGGTTCCCTGTGGAGCTGTTCCTGGCTAGGAGGTTTGGGAATCCCGTTATGCTGCTGGCTTATTTCCCCAGCTGTGGCACTCTGCTTGTGGAACCAGGCAGCCTTCCATGCCAAGCCAGTGAGTTTGGCTACAGCATGTCCTGGGGTACCCTTACAGTCAAACTGCTGGAATCTGATGCTCCAGGCTGCTGGTTCCCACCTCTGAGCTGCCAGTTTTCTGTCTCTTCCTTACACCAGGGCTACAAAGAACTGCTCCCCCCCAAAAATGGAGTTCTCAGATAAATCCCATAGTAAAAACCAGAAGGCAGAGAGCAGCTAAAGCACTTGACCTTTGATGTTTTCACCCAGCCATGCTCGGGACCCTGCCTGCACCTGTGCTTGGCAGGTGGCCGCAGACAGAAGCCACAGTTGATGGCAGGATGTGGGGCTGTCCAAGCCCCCTCAGCTGGTTTGTAGCCAGCAGTGTTATCACCTGAGCACTCACAGACTCTGGATGGAGCTGCTACTGCAGGGAAAATGAAGGAAAGAAGTGTGCAAGAGAGCAGAGAATCGTATTCCTTGTAGCTAGGCATCGTCCAAGGCCCAGCTCACTGAATGCTTTCGGGGCTGGACGGATGTGCACTCCTCCCCCTCCCAGAAGAGCTCAGAAGCATCCAGAAACTGCTGCTTTTTTGCCCAGTTTCAGGCTGGTCAGCCTGAGGCCCAGCAGAGCAGGACATCTCACCCAGGCTCTGAGGCCAGGAGCACCAGAAGGACAATCCCTGCAGTCCAACACCTTCCTCAGCACCTAGAACTCGGTCATCTTCTTGTGGGTGTCTGCTTTCTTCTGCTCCCGCTGCAGCCTGGCTTCCTGGGCCTGCAGCTGCCCCAGCTGCTTGTGAGCATCAGCCAGCTTCTCCTCCAGCTGAGCTGCAGCAATGCTGTGCCTAAAAGCAAAAAGCACGGTGNTCTGACTTGGAGTCTCACTGGTTTGCTTTCAAACCGGTACACAATGTCATCCTACATAGTAAGATCAAAGGCTTGTTCCATCCCAGCAGGGTTTGCACTTTCCTGTAGGATTAGCCCAAGGGACCTGCTGAAAGCCAGGAATAACCTGATGCTCAGCACTATCTGGGCTAGAGAATGTCTTCCTGGGATGCTCCACAGCAGTGCTGCAGAGGTGGGCACGAGAAGTACTCCAGCACCTTTCCTCAGAGAGCTTCTCTCTGCCACAGTCTGAATTCCGGCCAAAGGACCCCAGACACATCTGCCAGTGTCCAAGCTGGTCTGAAGCACACACTAAACTCTCTCCTCCATTTCCCCTTAGGTCTCATCCAGATACATTTCACTTGGTCTTCCCACACCTCATTTCAAGCCCACCCCTCCCAAGAAGCACCAGGAACTCGACCCCAAAGAGAACGTTTTCCTACCGCCCGATGTTGCGCGCCAGGGCCTGCTGGATTCCCCTGATATCCCTCTGTGTTTGTTCAATCTTCTCCGTGGTCTGGAAGAGGCTGACACTCAGGGCCTTCTTGGTGCTCTTGCTGGCATGGTAGATCTCTTTGCTGTTCCTCTGGGGCAGTGCCACCCCCCCAGCCTTGTCCCCAGCGCTCTTCCCGCGCAGTTTCTCGTTCAGAAAGTCAAACACGTTGCGCGGGGCCTTACGGCCGCCCGGCTGCCCAGAGCCGCTTCCCTTTGCTCGGCATTTCCTCGACTTGCCTGGCTCCAGCTTCCCCTGCTTCTTCTTCTGAAGCACCTCAGCACACTGGTCCAGGGACTTCCCTCGAGGAAGCACCACAGCCTGCACTGGCTCCACTCTGCCGTCGCAATTCTTCCCTAAGCCTGAGGAGAGACACTGGGTGATTACAGCATCCCCTCTCCGAGTCACCTCCCACCACAAGCTCACGCTGGCAGTCATAAGCTTAGAACAAGCAAAGAGGCTTTCGAGGTACCAGAAGTTAGGACTACTGTCCAAGCCAAGGAGAGCAGCAAAGGCCAGGCCAGGAGCCTTCCACAGCAGATTTGATATTCCAAGCCCGAGGCCATCCATCAGGCCGGTTTCTATGAAACCAGGTTCAGCCTCACATCCTCAGCTTCTCAAGCCAGGTTCTACCTAAAACTGGTTTGGTTCCTCTGGGAGAACCGGAGACACAGAGGCCCTCCCAGAGCCCCCAAGGCTCGATGCAATTTGGGTGGGAGCAGCAAGTTCAGCAGGCTTTGAAGTCTGTGTCCAGGCCAGGAGATGCATTAACACAGACATCAGAAGCTTTGCAGATCAGCTCCCTTCCACCTCCAGCCTTTGAACACTCCACAGCGTTCTCATGGCTTTGATCATGAACTCGACCGTGCTTTAAAGTGCCTCCAAAGTTTGCCATTACCATACAGGGGCTGGTGCCCCACATGCCTGTACTTCCATGAAATAACTCATCCCTCTTCCCTCCAACACTGCTGTGATCTGTCACACCGCTTGAGCCTCAGCCAGCAGGCCCTTCAGCACAGCAAAGTCCTGGCTTCATCCAAAATCTTGGGTTTTTCTTAAGAGCCCCCAGACCACCCTCTCCCTTTACCTTTTCCAAACTCATATCCCATCTGAACAAGCAGTTTGGAGCCAATGCCACGAGTATGGGCCTCCCAGCCACCGAAAGAGGAGCTGCAGGCAGGAGTCCACTCCCCATTCTCTGGAACTCCTGAATCTATCACTGTGGCACAGAAGGGGAGAATCAGTGAAACAGGAATCATGAATAAAGCTGCTGGGCGGGTGCCCCACACAGTACAAAAACCCCTCACAGAGCACTGCAATTCACTTCTCCAACCCTAAAAACATTTGGTCACTCCTCCAGCCTTACTTAGCTCCTACTGAACTGTCACCTTCCATGAACACTGCACAGGGAGTGACTGAAATGAGAGATTTCACTTGATTTAATGCACATACCACCTCCCAGTTCCAGGCAGAATCACCCAGGAGTTTCATGATCCTTTTCCTTCCTTCCAGGATGGTGATACAGACTAATGTACACATCTGAGTAGAATATGGCACAGTGGCACCTAATACTTATCCTGTGCCTCCAGCTCCTGTCTCTGGTATGAGGCTTCTCCAGGCCACAACGTTAATTTTGTGTTATTAGGATCCAATAATCTCTGTCAGGTTAAACATAAAGAGCTCTAGGACACAACTTTGTCCCTGTGATGCAGCTGTGGCACCACCAGAGGGACAGAGCTGCCTGTGCAGCTTTCAAGACGTCACTTGGGCACTCTCTGTGTCACCTTTCAGCAGTAAAACAGGGCATGGCTGTTCCTGCAGCCTCATCGAGGCACTGGAAGGACCCAACACTCCCATTTCTCTGGGTCTTACATTCCTGAGTCATGGAGCTACCAGGGATGAGAAAATCTGATTCACTTATCAGCTCAGCTCAGCCAGACATGTAAGAAACAGGCTCACAGCATCTAAAATATCACACCCTCTTCTTCCACGTGTGGGAAGTTCCCATGGAAACCTCCAGCCTTCATTAGGCCAGGGATCTGCATAAAACAAAGATTTTAGTTTGCAGTTATAGCATAACAGCTAATTACTATTCTCAATCTTTCAGGAACACATAAAGAGATCAACTGCTCTTTCATCAAAGGTGAGACACCCACAGTGAGAGCTCTAGGACAGTCAGCCAGTCCCAGAGAAAAGCAGAACAAAATCACAAGTCACTTTTGCTCACACCCTCCCCATTCCCTTACCTTTGGCATAACCAGAATCATCCACGCTGTCCCTATCAGACTCGTCAGATTCAGCAGCATCTTCACTTCTCAGGGGAGGAATGACGCTGTCCCCTTCCACCACGACCTCCTTGAGGAGCAGGGAATCAAATTTCACCGTGTAGTAACCACTGTCCACATCTACACAGGGAACAGCAAGGACAGGAGCTCCAGTCAGTGCCCAGCACAGAGGTGACTAAACTGGAGTCAGCTCCAGCAGAACAACACAGGACAGGGGGGAGGCCCAAGGAACAGGTTTTTAAAAATTCTGGGTTTAACTTGTGATTTTTATTTCTGTCTGGGAAGAAGAAGCACCCACTGCAACGAAAAGCTATTTCCACAATGCCTGTGTTGATACCCAAAGGTTTATCTCTACAAATCAAGAAAGATGGGCTGTTGAGAAATGGAATTAAAAAGAAGTTAGACTTGCTCCCTTCTGACTTAATAACAGTTAAAAGAAAGATGGAAAGAGGGACTAAACCTTCCCAGGACATAAGGAAGCCTGTATCAGCAGCTGCTGGGCAGGGCCAGCTCCCCTGGGTTTTGTTTAAACAGAGCAGATTATTGCAATTCTCACCTAATATACATGTAAATTCCTGCAGTACCTCCCTCTTCCCTGGAGCAGTTAATGACCTCGTAGTCACTTCCTTTCCACATTCCTGCTCTTTGTATCTCCTGTTTCCCAGCCAATTCCCTCCTCTAGCCTGACAGAACTCAGACTGTTTCCTCAGCTATGCTAAGATTTTGAGTTCAGGGCCACAGCCACACAGTTTACGTTTTTCTGACATTAACCACATCAGCCAAGTTTCAGATCCACATAAACCTCGGCCTCCACCTTCCCCCTGGACCCCGGGAAAGCCCCTGTCCCCCCTCACCGGTGATTCTGGCCGTGTACCAGATCCCGTCACTGTGCTTGGCCAGGCAGGCTGAGCCCACCCCCAGACTGCTCAGGTCGGGCTCCTGGAACGGCTGGAGCTCCTCCACGGACACCACCTGACCATGGGAAAACCTGCAGGGAGGCAGGAACAGGAGTTTTCAAATGAAAATCCCTTCCCTCCTCAAAGGAAATGCACACGAGTGTCAGAGGTGATGAACCTTCCCCGTAACTGGGCAGGTTTGTTCCCCACATGCTGTTGCAATTCCAAAGCTGTTCAGGTTTCACCTTAAACACGTTATTTCTGTCATGGAACAAAGAATGCACCCCACCCCGGAGAATTAAACTGCCTTGCTAGTGACACATCCAGTTAAAAAGTTCATGGCTTTGGGGATAAACAGGATCAGAGACAGGCCAGCAACTTCACAGACCACTCAGGCTGATCCTGGTGAAGATCCCCAAAAATGCAGCCTGTACAACCTCCCTGTGCAACTGGAACCTGTGCACTACCCACAAGCTTGGGTGTTTTATTTTAAAACACTTCATCAGTCGTTAATTTATCCACTCAGTTATGTAACACCTCTGCAGCTTTCCCATGGGATGTTCCACTTCATCTGTGCAGTAGCTAAAGAAAACAGCCAAACTGATGCCACTGCTCACCACAGCGCACTTTAAAAACATTAAGGCACAACTTCTCTGGGTGAGAAAGCCACACAGGGCATTTTAGGAGGAGGTTTATCCCTCTGAAAGACAAGGCCCCTCCCACCCCTCTCTCTTTACCGACAGTTCTCCTTAAATCTGCACTTGTCATCCAGGAAGAACGGGCACGGCTTCAGGGACTTGTGGGTCGGGTACAGATAGAGCACCCTGACCCCAGCACTGCCATCCTCCAGCTCCTCTGTCCCCACAATCATGGCATTGTGGTACTCCAGGGTCCC
This sequence comes from Aleadryas rufinucha, assembly GCA_013397815.1. NCBI lineage: Eukaryota > Metazoa > Chordata > Aves > Passeriformes > Aleadryas > Aleadryas rufinucha. The sequence goes on along the minus strand of VZTH01014578.1, from coordinate 90,104 downwards.
CCAGGAGCTGTAGTAGGGGGCTTTAACCTTCATTCCACTCAATTCCTCCTCCTCCTCCTCTCTCTCAGACTCCTCCTCCTCTTCACTGCACTTTGATTTGGTTTTATCCCCAGTTTCTCCCTCTCTCTCCGAGGAGATCTCGTTGTTATCAGCTGGAGGCTCCTCATCTGTTCCAAGCCCAGCAATGGCTTCCTTAAAAGCAGCGTATTCCTCATCTTGGGCAGAGCTCTCCAGGTGGGAATCCTGCCCTGGGAGACCCGCTGGGGAGGAGGAGGCGGCATCTGTGTCCAAAGTGGCCAGAAGTTTGCTCTTTTTCACAGCCACCAGGCTGGACTCGGTCAGTTCTATCAGCTGCTTCAAATCCTCCTGCAGCTGGATCAGGTCCGACTGCTGCGATGGGTCCTGGCCCGCCCCCAGCGCCAGCTCCACCTGCTCCAGCTGGGCGTTGTAGGTCTGGATCGCTGCTTCCAGACTCTCTTCATCCATTATCAGCACAGGAAAGGCGCTTTTGCCCGCGTCCTCTCCACGAAGTCAAAACACATTCAGAGTTTATTCAAGCACTTTTGGATAACAAGTCCTCGCCCGCAGAAGCGACATCTACCCGCCGTCCCGCTCTTTCCCTCGGAAATCACCAGGACGATGCTCCTGCTGGAAACAGGCGGCAAGAGGCGACGGGAGAGTCCGAGGAGAGGCCGGGCCTGGCTCTGCCCTCCTCCGCCACCGAGTTCACTCTAGCCCACCGGGCCCGCGCACGGTACCGCTCCTCCCGCAGCCTGGGCGCTCCCCCAGCCCCAGGGCTGCAGCACCTCCCTGAGCCGCCGCCGGCACCTCGGCGGCCCCACCGCACCCTCAGCCGCCTCGGCCCCTGCGAGCCGCCTCCACGACACCCGCCATGACACCCCCTCTTCCGGCCGCAGAGCCCCCACTTCCGGCTGCGCTCGCCAGCGCGTCACCCGCTCAGCACTCGCGGTCCCCGGGAGGCCGGCGGCGCTGCGCATTCTGGGAGTTGTAGTCCACAGGCCACCCATGCGTGGGTATCACAGCGGCGACAGGACTACATTTCCCGGAGCGCCGAGCGCAGAATGGCGGCGGCCGGTGGCGCTGGGGAGCCGTAAGGGGCGGCTCGGGCTCCAGCACTGACACCGGCACCAGGACCAGGTGAGGGGCCGCGGGGCTCGGGCTCGGGGCTCTTTTCCTCGCCCGCTGCGCTTAGGAGCTTGGGCCGAGACCTGTCGCTAGGCTCGGACCCGTCGTTGGGCCGGGACGTGGCGCTGGGCCGGCAGGGGGAAATGGCGCTAGGGCCGGCGTTGCCCTTCACCCGTCACTGGCTGTGGCAGGGAAGGAAAGGGCCGGATCTCCCGGATCTTCTGGATCTGGAGGGATTTCCCATATCCAGGAGGATCTCCCGGGTCAGGGAGGAGCAGGCCGGCGGTCGGGAGCGCCCGGGATCAGTCGCTGTCCGGAAAGGGGAGCGGGCCGGGGTCCCCCCAGCCAGTGGCCCGGCTGCTCCCCCGGGGGGGCAGGAGCCCCCCGCTCTCGCACAGCTGGAGGCGAAGGGTCGCTCCGGTGCCTCTGAGATTGAAGCCCCTACCCTTCGGTGCCCTGTACTCCCTTACCGTGAAACCCCCGACTCCTGCTTTGGAGCACTTTTATTTCCCTTTAGGTAATGGTGTTTGACTTCAAAGTGATTATTTAACCACGCACTTGCTTAGAGGCAGCTGCCTGTCAAAGGCTCTGCCTTGAGGTTCCCTTTATCTGTGCTTGAACAGAAGAGTTGTTGCAATGGCATGTGAGTCAGCTGCAGCACTTGGTGCTGGTGTTTTCCTGCATCCCAGCAAAGCTGATCTGCTCTGTGTGTGCAAATCCAGCACCAAAAAACCCAGGTGTGAGCTTCTGTCTCAAAATACCTGTTCTTTGTATTTGTATGAAGTTCACTTCATTTTCTGTGGGTCTTACGTGTACTGCAAGAGGTGTTCAAGCCCTTCCTCAGCTCCCCTTTAAACCCCAAATTTGATCTTGAGCTATTGTCATGATCTCTCTTAGGTCTGTGATTTTTCCTGGGGTTGCCTAAATATGAGAGTTCCTGATAAAAGAGTGACATCGTTTATTTGTCTGGCGTTGGGAAAAACTTGCGCTGTGGCCTGAGAGGCTTTTGGGAATGACCTGTTTGTTAATGATTTCCTGGCGTTTGTTGCAGGAGCAGAATGTATACGCTGCTGTCAGGGCTCTATAAATACATGTTCCAGAGGGATGAGTACTGTGTCCTGATCCTGGGTTTGGACAATGCTGGTAAAACTGTAAGTGCTGTTTGTCACCCCGTGGAGGGCACACGCAATCCTAAACATTCTCCAGGGATAAATCTTCCAGGAAGGGTCACTTTTTCTTCAGCTCTGTCCTGAGTTATTTTAGTGATGTCACACCAAACAATCAACTTTTCCCCATTACTTAAATGTAGCACAAGCTTTCAGGGATGTGGCTGAGGCCTTGGTAATCCCATAATCACCTGTGATCCCTTCTTTCCTTGCTAAAATAGGGAGCAAGAAGAGGGGTTTGTCCAAAATTAGGTAGGGCAGTATCTGCTCTAGCAGGATTGTGCAGAAATGAAGAGGCAGGTTTGGGGTAGGATTACCCCAGCCAGTAAAATGTTTGACAGTAAATGCTTCATCTTATTCCTTTTCAGACCTTCCTTGAACAAACTAAAACCCGATTTAACAAGAACTACAAAGGGATGAGTTTGTCCAAAATCACAACCACTGTAGGCTTAAACAGTAAGTAAATCCATGTGGAATTTTTTCAGCTTTCTTGCACAATTAGACAACAGCTGGTTTTTGCTTGAAATATTTAAGAATTCTGAAGGGCAAAATAATTCTTGGAAGCAGAGATTGTATCTCTCAACTGCCCAGGTCTTTTTGTAGAGAATAAAATAGGCTTTCTTATCTTAGAAGGAAAAACTCTTGAAGTATTAGAACTCCAGGTATCCTATTTCAGTGCTATCCTCAAACTATATTTCCCTGGAGTTCATTCCTTGGCCCAATTCTGGAATTATTTGCACTGATACTGCTCTAGATTTGTGATCACTCTCTGCAGGTTTTTCTCTGTTGTTGGAAGCAGCCACTGCCTGTGATTTGTCCCCCTACAAGCCTGTCACTCAGATTTCTGAGTGGGGTGTGCAGGTGTCTGTGTTTTACAGCACCTGTAGTTTTCACTGGAATGTTCTTTCCTTCTTCCCTCTAGTTGGAACTATTGATGTTGGCAAAACTCGGCTGATGTTCTGGGATCTTGGCGGGCAGGAGGAACTGCAGTCACTCTGGGACAAGGTTAGAGATGTGGTTTTGTTTTATTGGATTTATACAATTTGCCCAGAGAAGCTGTGCCTGCCCCATCCCTGGCAGTGTTCAAAGCCAGGGTGGATGGAGCTCTGACCAGCCTGATGTAGTGGAAGGTGTCCCTGCTCCTGGCAGGGGGTTGGAATGAGATGATTGGCCCTTTCCAACACAAACCATTCTGTGATACCATTACTTCTTTTAGAAGTGGTTTTGTCTCTTAGAACTGAACCACTGCAATCATTTGGTAATCACACAGGCTTGTTGATAACCCCAATAGTTAGCTTGAACAATTTTCCAGAGATTCCACTATTTCTGTGCTTAACATTTGCATTGTTGGTTACAGGCAGCAATTACCAACCCAGATCTGGGGTTGTGCCATAGAGATAAGCTTTGGGGAGACACAGGTGAGGTTTTTCACCTGGTCTGTTGATCAGGCCTGCAAACAGAACACACCACGCTGTGTGCCTCCATTCTCTCCAGGCACACTGTGAATACAGCTGGCTCTAGCTGGTTGATCTCTTCCACATGTACCAGAAATGTACCAAAATAAAATTAAATCAGGAAGAGGAACCAAGTGATCCCAGTGCATTGATACAAATATCTGTGCTCTCCTTCCAGTACTATGCTGAATCTCATGGGGTGATCTATGTTATTGACTCCACTGATGAGGAGAGGCTCTCTGAGTCCAAAAGAGCTTTTGGTAAGTACAGTGTGAACAAAATAGACCTGAAAGGTTCTATCAAATGAAACAGTAATGCAAGAAGGAGCCTCTGGCTTCATCCCTGTGTCCAGATAATCTGTGCCAGAAATTTGTACAGCTTCCAGAACTGGCTAAACCTGGTTTTGTTTCTGTCCTTTGTAGAGAAGATGATCACCAGCGAAGCTCTGGAAGGGGTCCCCATTCTGGTGTTGGCCAACAAGCAGGATGTAGAGGTAAAATATGGCAGATTTACATAAATGAGCAAATAAGCCTTGGAAAGGTGAGCTCTGCATTCATGTTAAATTTGTCCCACATTCCTGAGCTTATCCTATGGCACTGACTCACCACTGGAAATAATTGCTTTGAATTGTGTTTTTTTTTCTTTCTCCTCCAACCCTTTTCCAGTGCCATGAATGAGCTTCCTACAGGCACATAGTTTTGAACTCTTTATGTAAACAGAACAAACTGCATAGTTATGGTGGGTCCTTCTTGTACCGTGACTGGGTATATTGATACTGGTTTTTCCTGTTTACTCAGAAAAAAAATGTTTAGTGCACTTTGTTTATGCTGCTCTTTTAAAACCCAGGAATAGCACAACAGATGTATGTGAAGCAAATCATCCTTTCCCCATAACTGGATAAGATCTGTTCAATGAAACACTTGTTTGTTGTAGAGCATTCCATCAGTGACAGCAGTGAATGGCAAGGAATGCTCTTTTTTTGATAATGTAATTTGAATTCTTTCCAGCATATTCAGAATTGTAAAGCTCTTGGTTTGGGTTTGACAAGTTCGTGGGTGGTGCAGGGTTTAGGTGACACATCCCGGGCCATCCTTATCTCCCCCAGCACGGAAAAAAGAGAGGAGAGTGCCTAAGGTGGTCGTGGTGTCTTTCACGTTTTCCTCCTTTCCCCCTGCAATTTACCTGGAATTCCAGGACTGCAGCTCCAGTGATCGTCTCTAGATGGAGCCAGAGGCTTCCAGTAGGATTTGGAGCACCAGCCCTGGCAGCTGGGATCAGTGTCCATTCCAAAGTATGCAAATACTTCTCAGGTTCTTCCTCTGGACTTTACACTTGTCCAAGCGATTGCACTTGTGGGAAGTACTTGAGGCTTCCATAGAAATCACTTGGCTCTCAGGGAGGATTTGGTTACACCTCATGAGTACCACACAGATTGGTTTTTTGATGATCTAGTTTATCTAGTCTTAGAAATAAGAGAACTGTAGTTCCATATAAAAGCATGAGATCAAGACAGAACTCCTGATTTATGGTCCTGACTTTGCTGTGATCTCTGGAATGTGGGGAAGTGGTCTGTCTTTTTTCTGTGGAAACCAGAATACTGACTCTCATATTTCCATGCAACACCACAGCTTTCCTGCAGAAAGCAGCCTGCACTCTTGCCTTGACCTGTTAAGAATAAGTTCCAAGCAGTGACCTGGAAAGCTGTTCCAGTTTCCCTTATGGCTGTATATACATATTTTGTTACAGGCTGCAGACAGTGGCTCTTCTGACACTCTAGCCTGACTAAAGACAAATAATTGAACAAGTGGACTTCTTTAAAGGACTAGAAAGAGGTCTTTGGAACAGGCTTTTAAAAGAAAATCTGACTTCTTGCCCCCTCTGCAGGGTCCAAGACCAGCCCACAGACTTAGTGCCTTCATGCAGTTATAGAACTGCAACAAGAGATTAGCAAAGCTAAACCCACTGGAGGTTTGCCTATTTGTAAGAAATACCTACATTGGATATTTAGAGGTCCACTCCAGAATGATCTTGGATATGGACCCAGCAAAGACATCAATGCTATTAACAAATCACTAAGGGGATTATAGCTCATTTTTCAGTAATTACTGAGGTTCACTTAAACAAGGTTGAGAAAACTCAGTAGCCTGTTTCTCTTCCTCTGATTTAGCAGAATGGAAGACCTCTGGAATAAAACTGATAATTAGCATTGATAGAGATTTTTCTGCTCTGGATCTCCAGTCATAAAACTGTAGTAGGAAATTCTCACCAGCATCCCTCTGTCCTGAACCATGATAAGGGAGGATAAGTAGTATCTTAACCTTGCTGGTATTTGGAGATGAAGGATAATTCTTGATGTTGATGTCTACAGAGGCCAGCAGAAGGCTTGTGATTAAATACATCAGAAATAGTACATCTGACATTGTTTGTTTAAGTTTACATTCTGTTATTAAGATAACAAAAGTGCTGATGCAACCTGAAATTGCAAAAAGTGTTAAGAATTCTGCTGTGAACCCCAGGGTACATTGTGTCCTTTCAGCGCTGCCAAGCATTGGTCATTCCAGGGGGTGAAATACAGTCACTGACTGCAAAACACCAGTTCTCATATTCTCACAATACTGAATGTGATATTTTATGGTATCAGGAGAATGCTCTGTGTTCACCAGGGGCTTCAAAACTGGATTATTTTATAATTAATTAAAAGACTGATTGTTTGTCAGTCAAATTTGTGTTGGAGGAAGGAGTTTGTTTGGGTTTTTAAAGGAGCTATTGCTTTGTAGGGGAAATAAAATATCTGATAGCTACTAATTCCTGTGAACTCCCTTTCAACTCAGAATGCCACTTTTGGAAATATGGCTTATTGCAGAAAAAACTGCACAATAATAATTGATATTTGCTGTTTTGATGTGAATGCAGCTGCTGAAAGGTTTGCACAAGGTATATATTTCTGAGCTTTACAATGGACTGTCACAATTTGAGGATAGAATTGTTCATTATGCAACACTATTCAAAATACTGGCAAAACATGACCTGTCAAAAACAGCATCTGAAATTTAATGATCTGAAAATTACTGGGTGCTGTATGATGTCCCATGTCTGGGAGGAAGTTTTGCCACCTTCATCTAAAGATAAATTTTGGAAATTTAATTTGAAATCTCCAGAATGTTGAAAAGCCTCCTCGTGCCTTTGGAGAATGCGAGGAGTCATGGTGAGTAGCAGAATACTCATTTCCACACAGTTGTTAGAAAACAGACCTTCTGCATGAAAGCCATTCCAGTTTCCAACTGAAGACCTCCCACAGCTTCCCTGTAAAATTAGTTTTAATTTAAATAAGCTGGTTTAAATTGAGGCCATACTATTCCTTGTTTAAATTTAAACAAGCTTAATTTTTCATTTAAAACAGACTCGTAAAAAGGGGTAGTCCACAGCATAGGTCAGGTGAGTCAGACTTTTTGTGAAACAGTTTTATTTAGGCAATCCACCTTGCTGTTGTTTCCCTTTTAGTTCCATTCTGATGGTTGATTACTATTGAGATGGCTGAAGAGCCTGTACTTGAGGTTTTATCCATGCTTCCAGTTTTATCCTGACAGGAGACCAGGCAGCAGCATTGTCTTTGCTGCAGTGGATTTGGTGAATGGATGAAAACTCTACAATTCAACCTTTTTTTGGCTAAAACTTGCCTTGCTGCTTGATAGATTTTTAGGTGTGCCATTGCTGAGTCTTGCTTTGGGTAATGCTGTCCTGAACCCTTCACAGGAGGAATTTGGTTCAGTCCTGGCTGGATTATGCCTGGAGGAGTCTTTGTCGAAAGATGTTTTACAGCGCGTTATTTTGGGGAAGCTGAGATAGGAATCTGGTTCGTCATGTGTTGTGTGTGAGGTTCCTGTGAACTGGCTGAGAGATACCATCATTCCTGAAAGGTCACTGTGGATTGTGTTGCTGTAATGGAGCACTGTTGATGTGATCACAGATCCAGCTTCCCTTCTTTGCCCTTGGGTTATGTGTTTGCAGCTGAGAAACAAAACACATCTGTAAACAAATATTTTGTAATGTGGCTGGGGAGAAGGGGAACTTGGAAGCCACAGCTGACATTTTCCCTGAGCATGAGAAGCTCAGATGCCCCTTGCTGAAGGATAGTCTGCCTCATCCTCTGCTGTCACATGAGATTCCAGATCATGGCTTTCCCTGGAACACCAAATCAAGGCATTGATAGTTTGGTGTTACCCCCTCTGCTGTGCTGCTCTACTTCATCCCAAGGGGAAAATGATTTTCCTCAGAACAGGATTGGGGATGCAGTGACATCCTGCTGTGCCAATGTGAATGGTGTAAAGTCTCCTCAGAAGCAAAACTCTTTCTGATGCAGATTTCTGTGGAGAGCCGTGGCTGGGCAGCTCTGTGGAAGGTGGGGCAGGCCACGGCTCTACCAGAAGGTGGGAAAGGGAAGTTATGACAATGGTTTATACTGGGAGATAAAAATGGCTGTAATTGTAAGCTGCACTGGGAAAAGTGGACTCTTAAAGGCTTCAAGGATGGGCAAGATGAAGGATGTGGATTCTCTGTGCTGCTGGGTATGTGCAGGTGTCCTGGTCTGCTGGTGGTGTTGGGAAGTTCTTTGCCTGATTGCTTTGCTACCTGTGCAAGTAGAAGTTAAGGAATCACGGACAGGGTGACTGTGCTCTCTGTTGTTACTTCGTATCTTGAACACTTTACCTGAGTTATTTTAAAATATTTTAAAGTGTGTCATCATTCAGAAAAGGAGAAGGAAAGGGTAGACTCAAGAAGAAGAAGAAATGGATATATTCAGAAGTATATCATTATACAATGATATTAAACTCTAAGAAGCTTAAAGTGTATTTCAAGAAACATTTGCTCAATTTCAGCTGCCTTGAGATTTAACCATCCTGCTGCCAAGTCTCATTGACTGAAAAAAACCAAAGACATGAAAAATAGCTCAAATTACTGACATGCAGCTCTTTCTCCTTCCCAGTTGTTGCGTAATTGACTTGTCCAGAGCTTTGGGTTAAACCAGGACTCATTTGGACCTGCCTTTCTTTCTGGGCAGTGGACACCATACCAGGCTAAGGGAGCAGCTTTTACAAACATGTAGAGAATGGTTGGTTGGTTGTAATCTCTTGCCCATCTTCCAGACCTACTGGTATGAATTCCAGCTCCCAGGTCCAGTCTAACTCCCTCTGAAGTTAGGAATTGTTGTTGTTTTTTTTTTTTAATTAACTGTTTATCCTGTGGCTGACAGCTCATCTGTCATTGAACTGCATGAACTGCACATTTGTCAAAAATCCTGAACTAAATTGTCAAGGCTTTGGTGGAATGATGTCAGTAACATTTTTGGGTACAGTTTCCAGGTCATTGAAAGGGCAAGTTTAAAATGCAACTTAGGTCATAAGAAAGTGCAGTCATCAGAAGTTGCACAGTTAAAGGAGTCAAGGGCAGGGGGTGAATTGGGTATTGTTAAACTCCTTGCAAGGCATTTCTTAAGTTCCCTTCCTATTTTTAAGCAATGAAACCTGCTTACTTCTGTTGTCCACAAAAAATTCCTGTATTTAACTTCTCCAGAATCAGTGTTCTGCGAAGGGATGGCTGCTAACATTAATTTTCACATTCTGTTCTCTCAGAGCTTACGTCCACTTGTCCAGTCCTCAGGACTCACAAGTGTCCAGTTTGGCATTTGTGTAAACATTTATCCAAAACACCTATGTGGGCCTCACTGAAGGTTCAAAACATGGAATTGGGCCTTGTTGAAGGTCCAGAATGTCTTTGCAGAGAGAAGGAAGGGTGAGCTCGTGGCCAGCTAAGTGCTTAAATGGCTTGTCAAAGGCTTCTGAGGAAAAAGTGAGCACTGAGTGCTCAGGGAGGTGCAAGTCCAGACTTTAGTTGGGCAGGTTTGCTTTTGTTGTAGCTTTAAGAGTAAGTTTTTTATGGTGACACCGTGATTTATGTCGGGATGGTAATCCACTGGTTTACTGGGGGTTTATGATTTGTGTTGTTGCTCCCAGCAGCCTCCTGGCAGCCTCACAGAAATTCAAGACCTGCTGGGGGTCAGTGACATCGGGCATCAGAAAACGTGCTGCATTCAGTGCTGCCAGTGTTTGCTCTGAATGCAAACAGATGGGTGCTGGTGGGGCATGGCTGTAATGCCAAGGAATGTGCTGAGATCTGAGGAAAAATCACAGGCTGTTTTGTGAGAGTGCCCAGGGTGCTGGCAAAGAGTCAGCTGGGCTTGTGGCAGGGACACTGTTTCAAAAGGCTTTGTCAGTAGTAAAGCTCTTGTAGTGTCCTGGTAAATACAAGCTGTGTGTGTCAGTCGAGCAGCTTGGGAGGGATATCCTTAGAGGGGGCAGGTTGTGCTCATTTTCAGGACTATTTGCTTAGAAATGTACAAATTAAGGCTCAGGGAGGCAAGGCAGTGTGTGTGTACTGTCAGCAAACAGCATTCTCTTTGGTGAAAAAAGAATATGTTCATTTCTTTGGAATGCAAAGAGGTGGATTTGCTGTGTTGGTGGGTGAGGGGGTTTAACCTCACAGCGTTGCCATCCTGACTGAAGCAGGACTGCAGGGGTGGTAGGATCCATTGTGGAAGGTCACCATGTCTTGTAGCTCAAACAAGCTCTTCTTTGGTTCCCTTTGCAGACTTGCCTGTCAATACCTGACATCAAGACAGCATTTAGTGACTGCATTAACAAAATTGGGAAGAGAGACTGCCTGACACAAGCCTGCTCGGCCCTGACTGGGTGAGTATGAGAAGGAGTAGACTGAGAACTGGTTGACTGAGCAGCTGTGGGGTGTCACACACAGAGCAGCACTACAGGATTTATTAAGCCTTGAAATGGAGCTGTGCTTCCTTCCAGCACTGACAGACACTTGTTTGAGAACCTTGGACTTGCACCAGCTCAATAACTTCATCTGTAAATCCTGCCTGTGAAACACAGTGGAAATGTACTGCTGGCTGAGAGCAGCTGGACTTGGAGGCATATTTATTGTCCTTTATCACCCCTTCTTATACAATAATCCTTGCAGATGCTGGTTTGCTGCAGCTCCTGGCTTTTAGGTTAGAAGTCAGTTGAAAAAGCAGCTCTTGATGCCTCTGCCAGAGAAATGGGTGGTGCTCCACTGCTGCTGCCGTAATTATGCTTCTATTTTCACATTCTTTGGCGTGCGGATGAGCTTTGTGATGGGGATGATATAACAGTCCCCAAGAGTCCGCTTGCATGGGGATGCCTGTGGTTTAAAATATGATGACTAAAACAGACCCTAATTTGGGCTTACACAGCTGCATGCCACAACCCTGACCAACCCACTGGATTCTTGATATCTCAGCATCATTATTGCGTATCGAGTCTTGCAGTACTTTGGTTCTTTGTGCTTTCAGTTCTTTAAGTGAAAAGTGATACTTGGCATAAGTCAAAAGTTTTGTTCCAGGTGGTGGAGACACTCCTGGCTGAATTACTGCCTGGGCTGAATCCAGAGCTTTGCATTTTTTTCTTTTATAAATTTAGCAAGAAATCTGTGTTATCATACAAGCTACTGTGAAGGATAACAAAAACTACTTGAACTGTGAAAAAAATGTGTTGTCTGCATTGCTACAAGTCACATACCATTAAGCAGATGAATGACCACAAGAGCAATGTTCAAGCATTGACTGGAAGAGAAATATTGGATAGTAACCTTATGAAAAACAACCTTTTCAATTGTGTTTTTTTGTACAAACATTTCTAGTTTTGATGTGTGGAATTTCCTTTCAAAATTCCAGTTTGAGCTTGCACTAAAAGAATAAATAGCTCCTGGAAGTCATGGCTGGGGAGCTGTGCAGACCAGCAAGGTGGTGACTTGCTTGGCAGCCCCAGCACAGATGGTTACAGAAAGCTGGAACCAGGATTGCAAGATCTTGTACAACTAGTGTGAGGTTTGTGGCAAAATAACCTCAAACCAGCTGTCAGGTGGGTTTGGTGCTTGTTCATCCCAAGATTTCCACAGAGTTGGTGACTAAGTTGGGTGTAGACTTTTACAGACACCAGAAAAATAAAGGATGGAGGTATATATTGCTGAGCTAAAAGAAATCAGATCCCTATTGTTTGCCTGCATGAGCAGTAACACAGAAATGTCAACAAGTAACTGTGGGGGTGAGTAGAGCCCTTCCCTGCCTCTGGTAAGGGCTCAGTTAGGGCCTATATGAACCATGTTTCTGTTCTTGGTTGCTTCTTGTTGTTGGTTTATTTTAAAACTTTGTCTGCTTGTCTTCCTTAGCAAAGGGGTGAACGAAGGAATTGAGTGGATGGTGAAGTGTGTGGTGAGGAACATCCACCGCCCCCCAAGAAAGAAGGACATCACGTAGGAATTCTGAGCCAGCCAAGGAATGGACAGTCTCTTTCCACACACTTTTGTGTTCCCTTTAAAGAAGGTGATCCACTGGATTCCTATTACACCTGATTCTTTCCTAAGTTTGGAGACAAATATTCTCTTTCTGTGTCTAAAAAAAACTTGAGCCAAGGATTCCAACTGGGTGGGGGGTGGGAATCTCTTACATTAAGTATTGTCATTGGCCTGAGAGCATCTTATGTAGCAACCTACACATTGTTGCCGATGCAAAGGACTTAGTTTTCTACTATCTTACTTCGTGATTCCTGATTTGTTAGTCTAACAGGCTGGAGGCCGGTGACATGAAGGAACTTCTGAAGGAAATGTGTAGGTGAATGTGCAAGGGGAGGAACAGCCTGAGGAATGGCTGTCCCTCCTAACTGAGAAGATCCCTTGCCGCTCCAGCCCCGTGTTCCTGCAGGGTGTTACTGGCCCTGTTATGCTGCTGTTTGTGTAGTGGGGAGAGACGGCGTTGATTGGAACTTCATTTTCAGTTGGGGTGTTGATTCGTAACTTTGAACTGTGGTAAAAGCAGGTGTGGGAACCAGCAACTGCACGGTGGTCACAGGATCATGGAATTGTTAAGGTTGGAAAAGACCTCATCAAATCCAAGGGCGCTGGTTGAAATGGGTATTCCTCCCAGGACATGGATTCCAGAAGCACTGCCTTGCTCTGACTGCCAGTCTCTGTGCATTCTCTTTAATCCTAAGAGTAATTGGGATCTTCTGTAACTGGAGTGAATCAAGGCCCTCTCTGTGATCTTTCTAAGCTGAAAACAACCTCTAGGCAGAGACAAATCGGTATGCAATAAAGCTTCCTACTTATTTGAACTTCCCTGGCTGAAACAAGTGGTATTTGGGAATAGCAGTACTTAGCTCTTTGGTTTTCTTTGAAATGTAAGAAAAAACAGAAAGGCAGCACTCAAAAGACAAAACAGTGCTCAGTTCTTACATCGCCCACTCTGCTAGAGGTGCTGATATATCACTATCATTTCCCTGAATATGAGTTTTTATGTGAATTTCATGGTGGTTTTGCTCCTTCTCTGTTTTATTTACCCCTGGCACTGGTGAACGTTCTGTGCTGTTTGCTGACATAATGAAGGAGCCATTAAACCATCTTACTTGAGCCAGTCAGTAGTAGTTGTTTAAAGGCTGTTAGTTGGGATCTGTCAAAGAACTTTCTGCTAAATTTTCTGTGTGCAACTCATTGCAGATGTTTTTTGGGAGAGAACGTCATTCATTCGCTCACATTTGGGTCAAAGCACGAGGGCAGCTGGGCTGCGTCGCTAAGCTCATGAAGTCAGTGGAAGTAATTGCAAACTGAAGAGCAGAATCTTGCTTCTCAGTAAGAGAAGCAAGGCTTCTTCAGACCTAGTGACCCAGTAATTTTTCATGTGTGCTCTGTGAATGTGGAGGATCCCTTGGAAATCACTCACCCACTGTAGGAAGTGGTAATTTTCTGGGTGCTGCATGTGATGTAGGGCTGAGATTTTCAAGAGTACTAAAGTTTTGGAGAACCGGTGATCTTTGATTATCAGGAGCATCTCCCTCACTGGGCTCTTGGAAAACCTGAGTGTTTTCAGGGTGACTTTGTGGCCCTGGCTGTTTTGGTTGGCAGAGTTGGTATTGACAATTAAACTGAAGATAGAAAACAGTAACTAATGAACAAAAGTACCTTGCTGAGAGTCAAAACACTTTAGTCAAGTAGCTTGAAATGTCTATTCTGTGGGACACAAGGGGTTTTCCAAGATTTTCACATACTATTCTCAGATCTCTTGTTCTCTCTTTTCCCTGAGAGACCAGAAAGGAAAAAAACAGCTTCTAGACACAGAATGCTTTGTGGCCCATATCAGCAGGGGGTCTTAAAGCAAATATTTTGACCTCAGGATTCCAAGTTCTCAGGCGTGGGAGAGTCCTTTTCCCAGACACGTGCCCAAGCTGATAGGTATGTATGAGTGTGCTCTGGCCACAACAAATCAGGGAGGATTTCTCTGAAACCAGCAGCATAAAGTTCACTCTAATTCAAAGTGAGCTACCAGAGCAGCAGATGGGACAATTTTTTATATTTTGATCAGAAATTTAATAATTTATCACATTTTATACTTACAGGAAGCACAAACTTACTTAAAATGCTTTTTTTGTTTCAAGTGACCCTCCTGCCAGTTTTCAAACAAAGCAAGAATATTTCTGAGTAGTTCCAATTTAGTCAGTTTTCCAGATTTTTGATACATTTGCCTTGGACCTGTTTTGCCCCACGCCTGTTCACAGCAATGAAGTTGCCTAAAAAGCTGCTTTATCTTCCCAAGGAGAAACAGATTGTTCATCTGCACTTTGCAATCCCTATTTCCTTTGGCATGCTGTCCATGAGATAAAGGTGAGTGTCTAATAACCTCAGCAGTGATCCCACTTGCCTTATTTGAGCATTGGCAGATGATTACATTTCCCTCACCCATCTGGAATTTCCTATGCAAACATTCATTAGCTGGTAGCAGCAGGAGGCAAGAGCTAAAAAAACACTTCCAAAGCATTTAGAATCCTAGTGAGTCTTTGAGTCCCAGTGCTGTCTGTGTGCTGCCAATTCCATCTTCATTTGGAACTCTGGAAGGACTCAGAGTAACTGAATTGCAGCACTTTTGGCTGCTCCAACCTAATCCCGTCCTGTCCTCGTGCAAGGCAGCGGTGACGTGTGCACTGAGGGTCTGCGTTGCAGTGGTGCTGAGGTCAGAGCTCATCCTACTTCCCAGGACATCCTGTCCCACAGAACCACAGAAAATGCCAAGACAAATCAGACCCAGCTTCAAAGTCCAGCATTTTAGTCCAGTCTCTGGCTGCTAACATCTGTCTCAGAAAGTGGAGCAGACGGATGCTCTTTGGCCATCCCTACTCTGCTAAACTGAAATCAAGCTGTCATAAAGAAGTGGACTTAATATCCAGTGCTGTAGGGTGCTTTTATTGCTAACTGAGCTATTTTTAGTCTCTTCTTCCTTATCATCCTGCTTGTGTACTGCTGACACATCCAGCACATCGAGCAGTTTGTTTAGGGAAAGGATCTGCTATTGTAATACAGATCACAGTCTTGAATGAGTCTCCTCAGCAATGATGTTTTAGCTGTGTATGAGATTATTGGGTTAGTCATGATTTCCAGGAATGTTCTTGATTAACTGACTGACCTATTAGTGCAGGTTTGGAAATGTAAGGCTCAGATAAAAACGTGCCATAAAGTACTTTTGGAGGGTTCTGAACTGTTCTAGGCATTTTCTAGGCATTGGATTTTTAACAGTATCCTGGGATGTCTCTCCTGGCAAACGGTGTTGGTTCAAGGAGAGAACTTCTGGAGAAAGGCGAAGAGTAGTACTGTCACTGCACTTGACAAATACCCCTTTAAATCAAAAAATCCCCTTTAATGTGGATGATAATTCCTGGCAGCCACAGCCAGCAGTGTCCATATGCGAAGGACAGTGGATTCTGCCTCCATGTCCAGCTCTGCTGCTGCTCCTCAGCTTTTACCCAAAGCAGCACCACAGGCTGAGTTTGCCTTCAGCTTTGGAGCTGTTTTCAGGCTCCTTGGTATTTGTCATAGATTTCCCCAAAGCAGTTTGGACAATTAATGAAGACAGGCTGAATTGCCCCTGCCATGCAGTCAGGTTCTAGGCTGGGTGACCTCTCAAAATTCCCTCCTGGCACAGTTTTCTACTAAAATTTGCCTCAAATTTCTCTCCTGAGAGATAAGGGGCAGTGGTGAGGTGCCAAGAGCCTTTCCCCTCTGCTGAGCTCTTACAATGGATGCTAGAGAAACTGGAGCAGGTGCTTTTTACACTGGAATTTTATACCACTTGGAAATCCCATGTGAGACATTCCTGATGGATAACATAGTTATTATTTATTTGACCTTGGGCATTTCCTGCAACTTTACCCTTGGGTTTTGTTCTTTGTGCTTCTGCAATCCCTAAGGGAGTTGTTTCTCTGCTCCTCTGGTAAAACCAGCTTCCATGACAACTCCTGGGGGCTTTCCATTCATTTCTTTACACACACACAAGCTTTTTTTATTCCCAAACTGCCTTCATGAGGATCTAGTCCCAGATCTCAGCAGTCTCTGCTCTCATGTAACTTAATCTGCACAACTCTCATCTGATCACAGGCCTTCACCCATTATGTCAGAAGGGAGTGATGCTTAAAATTCCTGGTAAAGCAACAAATTGGTACTAAAAAGAATCAGACCTAATGGAAAATGACAGAGATCTGATGCAGAAAACATGGACAGCACAATATGCAATAGCACTGGGGAAAAAATTACCTAGAGGTTTCCCATAAATGAGGTGATCATCAACTGGAAACATGGAGAGGAGGAACATCGGTGGTTAACTATGCAGGGCTGGAATTCTGCCTGACATTCTTCTTAAACACTAAATCAGGAGGCGGGAATCTCCTCATTCCTTCTCGGTTTCACTTTTTCCTTGGAGCTGCTGATGCTAAATGGGTTTCAAAATTTCCGTGTTGTTATGAGTGTCCTCTTGAATACCACATTCCTCACATCCTTTCTTGAGGATGTCTGTGCAGTCTCACCTTTCCCATGTGTTACCCAAGGTAGCTGTGAAGGGGAGGCAGTGGATACATTCACTTAGGAACACGCAGGATCCTTTCCTTGGGACAAAACCTTTGCTGGCCAATGCGTGGTGTTCTCACTCTCTCAAAGTAACTTCTTTTTGTCCTTGGGCCATCTTGTCTAGGCCGTGCTTTTGCCAAGAAAAGTTGGACTAGATGATCCTCGTGGTCCCTCCCAACCTGGAATTCTGGGGTTCTATGATTCTCCATCCTTTGAATGTATATCCTTCAGCTGAATGCTTTTCATGCTGAACATATGGAGGAACTAATCCAAGCCTCTGACCCCGTGTAGCCTTAAGCCATCTGTATTCAGCACATACCAGAAGCACTTCTCTGAGGGCAAACTAAATTAATTGTAAAATTAAGTGTATCCTTAAGTGCTTTCCTGAAACAGAAACCTCTGGAGTTGTTCCTGTTGCATTGCAGTTCAGTTCATAGCCAGGAACTCCTCTGCCAGTTCTCAGAAGTCAAAGAATCTGATACCATTTCATTGGAGATTTTAATTAGAATTTTTTCTTTTTTGAGTCAGACTCCCACAAAGAATAAAAACATTTTCTAAGGCTGTCATAAGGAGGAATAAGGAATTTGCTGTTCCCAGAAGCTGGTGTTATGCACAGCACCCCCTCACTGCCTGTAACAGTAACAGGCAAAGGAGTGTACGGGCAACTCAGTATTTCAGAGAATCATTGAATATCTTGAGTTGGGAGGGACCAACGAGGATCACAGAGTTCAACTCCATGCTGAGCTTTTCCTGGTTTTTGTGACCAAATCCATTCAGATGGGCTCTTCTGCCAGGGGAACAAGAGGACCTGGGGGATACTGAGGCACATCCTGCCCTGTTGAAAGATTTTGCTCCTCTGACACAAACAAGGCTTATGTTTAACTGAGATATTGGCAGTTACACATGAAACCCCCACTACTGACCACCAGAGCTTTGCCCTGCAGGCACAGCAGTGAGGGCAAAGGCAGCTGTGGCCTCCTGGGAAAGTGCAACTGAACCAAAACCAGCCAACCCCACACAGCAAGGATTAAGCTCTCCCAGGGATTACACTCTCCCAGGGATTAAGCTCTACCCACATCCTCAGCATGGTGGAAATTTTGACAGCTCATTTCCACGCCACGAGAAGTGGCAGGATCACAGGACAGCCCACACCACAAGCTGTGAAAGACTAGTAACTCCCCTGTGAGTACATGTGGTGTATCAAAGGGCAGGGGATCTCTGCAGACAAGAGGTGCTGAATCACAGGCGGGGTTGTTCCTCCGTGACATGACAGCACACAACACATGAACTGGGTGAAAGAAGAACTTGGGGTTGATATTCTCAGAGCTGATTTGTCCTTTCATGTTTAGAGTCGTGGAGTGGGGAATGTACACTCCTATTCTTATCTCTCAAGTTTCCCAGCTAAAGAGCTCTAATCTTAGCTTCTGGGAAGACCAAAAGAAGTCCAATAAACCACCTGCCAAGCTGCAGTGTCACAGAAGGAAGTAGAGAGAGACAGGAATAGAAACCAGCAGCAGGGAATCTGTGTGATCTGACCGAGGCTGAGCAAGCACATTGGATCAAGTCCCGGAAGCCAGTCCGGACTCTTTATCTGGTGCCTTACACTTCACACTCAAAACCACCCTGAAATCCACGTGCCTGAGGCTCAGCAGCACTGACCACCCAACACCCATCCTCGCTGAGCTCGTGTCCTCACAGCCATAGCTGGGAAAGCATCGTTCCTTGTGTTTCCACAGGAAAATGATGAAGTCTCCCAACTCCACTCCCATGTTACAGCTAAGTCACTGCACTGCTGGAGCTCCTCCATGTCCAGACCAAGCACAGGATCCTGGTGCACTGGGTGGCCCAGGGTGATGCTTGGGTGAGCAGTGACAAAGGACACCACAATGGGGATCTCGATTCTTCCCACATCTACTTGGCACTGTGAGGTCTGGGATCCCCAGTACTGCTTAGTCACTTAGACACAGCAGGTTTTCTGCCCCCTTTCCCTAAACATTGAGTAACTGTAATTGTTTCTCAAGGGCAAACAAAGAGTTGCTGAGGGAAGACTCCTGTTGACTCAGACAATAACACGTCAAAGGCTCGTGGTTCTAAACAGGGAGAGTGTTTTGTATGGATAGTGTAGTTGTGGCCATGGCTTTGTTACCGAGAAAATTCTTCTAAGTTAAAGGGCACCAGAAGGTTTACTAATATATTGTAATTTTATTCAAGCTAAGAGGAGGCAGTGCCCAGACCTGATCGTTAGAGCCCAAGTACCTTGAGAGCCAGGTCAGGGGAGCCAAACAATGTCTGACCAAACAATCACAGAACATCCCGAGTTGGAAGGGACCCACGAGGATCATCAAGTCCAACTCCTGGCCCCACACAGACCATGCCAAAATCCCACCCTGTGCCTGAGAGCATTGTCCAAATGCTCTTTGAGCTCTGGTTCACGTTTGGGGCTGTGACCACTGCCCTGGGGAGCCTGTTCTAATGCCCAACCACCCTCTGGGAGAAGGATCTTTTCCTAACATCCAACATAAACCTCCCCTGACAGCTCCAGCCGCTCCCTCAGATCCCATCACTGGTCACCAGAGAGCAAAGGTCAGTGCTGCCCTTGTGAGTGACCCTTTAAACTTCTCCAGGCAAAACCAATCTGTCGTGTGAAGGACAAGTGGTATCCCAACACTTGCTTGGAAGCAAACACTAGGAAGAAGTGAGAACTACAGCATTGTGCTCTGTAACTACCACGAGAAACCAAATCCAAGTTTTTGTTAAAAAAGACAATTTCATGCTGGTATTTCTTTAGCTGCCTTTTAAATGGTTGCCTCAGCGCTACAGTATTGTCTGAACAAGTCTGTTGAGCACTAAATATTCTTGAATAATTGAATTTACTCTGGGAGATGGTGATAAAAGGTACTGTCATCTGTTCTCAACTTACTCAGCAGCAGGCAGCAATAATTTGCTTTTTTGGAACATGATTACTCCAAAGACATCCTAACACATTTGGAATGTGGAACCTGGAAAGATCATCCTGTTTCATAGAATCACAGAACAGTTTGAGCTGGAAGGGACCTTGAAGACCATCTAGTTCCAAATCTGCCATTTTACAAGGGGGACGGAAAGGCCATTTAAGGACCAACACAGGCAGCTGGACAGTGAGGTGAGGGTGGGGAGTGACTCCCCAGCCCCTGCTGCACCCCAAGGCCAGATAAGGCTTTGAACTAGGGACCCTTCATCAACACTTGTAGGGTCATCAGGCTGCCAAAATATGTTTGAGCTTCTTTAATAGGAATATATTGACAAACTGTTTCCTTTTCATCAATATTTTTCATGGAGGTTTTCATAGTTTCATTGAAAGGATTTATCAGTCAGATTCTGGTTTTGGTCAACATGAGGCAAAAACTCTCATTTCTTTAAAAAATACCTGAGAACTGCTCAGGAGGCAGAGTTTCACCCAGCTCTGGATGCAGAGCAGTGATATGAGCCCCACTCAACCCAAGAGCACCTGATCCATCTCCTCACCTGGCCAAAGTGACACCAACTCATCATGGGGCTCCCTGGTCCTCACCACTGAGTTCCCCTGTGTCCCCTGACCCCATCTGGGGCAGGTCACCTGCTCTGCCTCCCCTTGCTCACTTTTGGAGACTTCCCACTCTTAGAAAGCTCCTTGAACACAGAAAGGAACAGAAATTATAAATTGAGGAGGAGTAGAAATGAGAGTGGGGGATGAGGTGAGACCCTGTGAGAAAAGAGGACCTCCTGACATCCACATTCTGTGCCCCATAGGCTGGGCTGCCCTGCACATCTCAGCCCTCTCTGCTCCTGCTCTAGGACAGGATTGACTTCCTCAGGCTCACCTCTGCTTCTCCAACACGGCTGGCACTGTCCCCCTCCAGCCCTGGCACCAGGAAGTTTGGTCCCATTGCTGGGTCACTGCAGTGAGGGACGAGTCTCAGCCAGCACAGCCTGGGGACACCACCCAGGATTACAGCCAGAAGGGAAAACGCTGCCATCGGAAGGAGAATAGAAATAAAATATTATAAAATTGGTGCCTCTGGAATAGTGATGGGTGAATGCAAAGAAGTTTGGTGTATGTTAGCACTCCCTGAGTCCTCTCCCACAGTGTGTGGAGGGCCCAGCCCACTGCCAGCTGCTGAGCAACACGGGAGGGTGGGAAAATCTGCAGGCAGGAGAGTGAATTTACCTGTCTTGCGTATGACAAGGTGGCATCTCCAGGGCCGGGAGGGCTGCAGGCTGTTTCGACAAGCTGGATTATGCATTTGCACTGGTTTCATCCCCTCTGCATCTCTCTGCACACCTCAAAAATTCCCCCCTGAGTTTCCTCTATCAATCCTGGCTCTCCCCGCTTGGAGGTCAAGGCGTGAGCCAGCTATGTGTGACCTCACTAGAAAAACTCCCTCTGACTCCTTCCACTCATATTAGTCATTCCCTGACCCCATTCCAAGCTTTGCAGCTGGGCCAGCACCCATGGTGCTCTCCTTGGATGAGGAGGGACATGTCCCAACTGCTCCTGCAGCGAGCAGGTTGGGAGCACGTCAGCTCCTGCCGCCAGCGCTCCGGGGTTTGAGGCATCACCACCAGCCTGAGTCACTGACACACCTGGCTGTGGTAACAGGTGGCCAAGGAGCCCGTGGCACTGACCTAACCCACCTCAGCCCTTTAAACCAACCAGTGGTTTCGTGGGATTTTGTCTGGGTTTAAGCAGGGGGAAGCCTGACGTGGAGAACAGCGTGGGCTTGGCTTTTTATGTAGTGCTTGTAGCATTTGGAAAATTATCTTCTGTGTACTAAATATCTGAGTCATCCTGGGATAGCACTGCATCTGCTTTTAGATGTTACCATGTGCTCTCCTCTGCCACAGATTATGAGGAAAGAGTCTTTTAAACCATCAGGAAAAAGCTCACGCTGCCGACTCTTCCTCTTCTCTCTCTGGGCTTTGGAAACTTCAGTGGGAACCAGAAGGGGTTTTTGTCCTCTTAACTTCAATTAGCTGAAAAGGTGAAACATCTCATGATCAGGCCACGGGTGGTTTGGGAGTGCTCGCTGTGGCCTGGGTGCCAGACGGTGGAAGCGGAGGTGGGGAATGCTGGGGCTGGCACCACGTGCTGCTTATCCCAGCTTTTCCAGCAAAGCCCATTTCCTGGAAGCCCAGCAGGACTCATGTGCCAGGCTGTTTGGCCACCCTTATAAAGGTTAATATTTACCAGAAACATCCTCCTCAGTCACCCTGCCTGCGAGCCCACGTGAGGAGAAAATTCCCCGTGCAGGAATTCCAGCTAACTTGGCAATGAGGGGACCTTGGTCGGGGCAGGGGGGACCTGAGCAGAGGCTCCAAAACCCCTGAGCAGAGCACAATAACAACACGTGGGTGCTCAGGAGACACCCAGGCAGAGCAAGTCACCGCTGGCACCGAGCTGGGGAGCTGCTGGTGGCACAGGGCATCATCCCCTGCCAGCCCCTCAGAGCTGCAGTGGCTGCTGGCAGGGGAAGCCTGGCAGTGAGTGCAGAGCTCGCTGATGTGGTCTGGGCCACCCCGTTATTTAATCACCCTCTCCTTCACTGAGCTGAGCTCTGTGGTCCCCACTGCAACCTGCCAAGGCACAGGAGTGCCAGACATGGTGGGGGTCAGGCGTGCTGGACCCTCATTCAGAGCTGGGAGGGCCACAGGGCTCAGCAAGGCATCACTTCCTGACAGGATGGGGAGGAGCTGGCAGCTCTCCTCACCCTTCCACACCTGCATGTGGGTAGTGACCCTCGGAGTCACGGGGGGGGACATAAACTCTGGCAAACCTCTGGCTAAGAGCAAGCCTGTCAAAGCATCTGCTGCATCCACTGTGTCTGAAGGGACAAAGAATCTGTGCTGGCTGGTGTCCAGGTGGGATGGAGCACTCAGGATATTAAGTAAAACCCCCCAATAATAAAAAGGACCCCAAACCTCCCTCCTCTGCTCCAGAATTCAGCAGAAAAACTCTTTGCTGGGCTCTCCTCCAGGCCAGGGCAGCCCAGGGGGAGGCTGGGTGCTGGGAGAAGCAGGATCACTGCCCAGGCTGTGTTTATCAGCTGCTGGGCTCTGGCATTGCTCAGCAGGCACAGGGCTGAGCATGGCTGGACCACGACTGCTCTGCTTCCACCTCTGCCAGCACCTGGTTGGACCCAGATTGTCACTGAGCCCCTGGCCACAAGACACCACCAGAGCAGCCACAGCTCACCCAGGAGCCCAGGGACCAGAGCTGACACCCTGGGACTCGCTGCACAACTGCTGGAAGCCTCCAGCACACACCCCAGGTTTTTCCTTGCCAGTGAGAAGGGCAGCAAGCTCCAAGGACAACATGAGGTGTCCCAAGGACCCTGAGATCAGCCACGAGGCCTCACAGGGACTTCCACCTCAGCTCTGAAGTCTTTCATCATCAAAAAAAATACACAGAAAAGGCACCTTTTTCTCTGGAAAAGTCACCCAACTAAACAACTAAACCAGCATCCAGCTTCTTGCTAATAATATTCCTGTTCTCCCTCCCTCTCAACTCCCATGGTAAATACATATTTGAAGAAGCCAGGATGGTGTGGGAGGCAGTTCCTGCACTAACAGCTCTCCATTCCTGTTCCCCTTCAGACCAAGGACACCGAATCCTCTGTGCTGAGTCAGGATAACTGCAATGCAGCACGATGGGAATCCCTCGAGGAGCTGCAGCCAACGCCGGAGGCTCCAGCTGCTCCAGCCTTCAACCCATCAGCACTGGGTGTCCTGCCTTGCACTCTGCCTTGGAGCAAAGTGCTGCAGCTGTGCTTCAGTTCTCACAGTGCTCTGATGGAAACCCTCCTCATCTCCTGCCCCAGCTGCTCTCAGACCACACCAGCAGCACTTGGGTCCTGTCAAGGGACTCAGAGTAAGTGATGCCCAGGGACTGAGCTGCATCCCACTGGGATAATGCAGCTTGGAAGGGCAGAGATCAGACATGGTAAAAACTGAGCATTGGGAGGGGGAGTTCTGGTTGCCTGTGAAGCTCCTTGGCAGGATTTCAAGGCCAGGCTTGACAAAGCTTCAAGGAGATTGCCAGGACTGAGGGGATTCCCAGGATCAGCCAGGCTCAACACAGAGGGGGGAGTGCTCCCCTCAGCTGCTTTTCAGCCATTTGCTTCTCTTCTTCCCTGGCTGAACTGACCCAGGACAATGCCAGGGTTCCTGAGCTGCTTCATCCTCAGAGCCCAAAACTGGGGTGAGATGTTGCAAGTCTGGGATCCCAGTGTGGGAGCACTTCCACATAGCGCTCGCTTCAGAGAGCTTTAAACAGCTCCGAGCTGGGGGAAAATATTCCTCTTTTGAGCCACAAACTATTCCTGGCAACTGCTCAGCTATGAAAGAGCTATAAAAAGTCAAACTCATTCACGACACAAAATGTAGTTCTGCGTCATCCTTGCTACAGGCTGGAAAATGACCTCAGGGGTCACTCTTGTTGACTTCCCTAAGCAACATCTGCTTAAAAAAACCTGCAGTCAGCATAACTGCTCCAAGCCTAGCTCTTGGCTGAGCAACCAGTCAGGTTTGGGGACAGAGCTGGGGCTCAGGGGGACACAGCTGGGTTGACCCAAGAGACAGAAGCTTCACCCTTGCCATAAATCCCAGCAGACACAGTCTGCATCCCGCTGGCACACAGCCTCACCGTGGCTCGGGGGGGCAGGGGGGTGGCTGGGGGTGTGTGATCACAGAATCACAGAGTGGTTGGGGTTGGAAGGGATCTTGAAGATCATCTTGCTTCAATGCCTTCCCATGGGCAGGGATGCCAACATGTGGAAAAGCACATGGGAAAAACAGGCAAGGGTAAGCAGGGTCAGATAGGACAATCTGGGACTCCCAACACCACCTCCAAGTGAGACTAGGAAAGGACTCTGGTGACAGAGAGTTTTATGATAAAATAACTTCTTTGGTTTCTTTCTTTACAAAACATCTTTCACATGTGGTATAAAAACAGGTAGTTAAGAAATAAATTTCAAGCCAGTTGGACCAGTGTGTTTGGGGCCACGCCATCGCTCATCTCTCAAGCTGCTTTTCAAGTTATGTTTGGAAAGATGAATAAATTAATGAAGCCTCAGAAGATAAAAACCAAAACAAAGAGCACCCAAAAAATCCAGTTCATGCTCTCAGGGCAGCCGGAAGCGCTTGCGGACCTTCTCCTCGATGGAGTGGAGCTTGACCAGGCGCAGCGCCACCAGCAGCTCCTTGGTGACCTCAGAGTGCTCCTCCTTCTTGTGAGTGAGGAACGCCCGGAATTTCTCCTGGATGGCTGCCCTGGTCCATGGTGCCTGCTTCTTCGGCGAGCGCTCCAGGATCTGCTGCAGGCGCTTCAGCTTCTTGATGGGGATGTTCTGATACACCACGAAGTCTATCATGGCTTGTTTGCAGTCGTCATCTTCTGCAGCTGGTGGGGGAAAACAGCCCGGAGGTTAAAGGGACTCAGGAGAGCAGGGCACAGCCCTGCCAAGGCTCCCTGTGGGACATGTGCTCAGGAAGGTGGTGATTCCCTGAGCCAGGAAGTGTTCAAGGCCAGGTTGGATGGGCCTTGGAACAACCTGGTCTAGTGGAAGGCTAAACTTCCCATCAGTGACGCACCCTATACGGGGCAGTTGGAAAATGACGTGTAAAAGTTCCGAAGAAAGTCAATATACCTGTTCCATGCTCCTTCCCATCAGGGAATAGAGGAAAAGCCCAGACAAATCTGAAGTAATTGCAGTAAGTATTTACAGATTATTTTTCCTGAAAGTTTCTGTTTTCCCACGCAGATTTGTAAATCCTGTAACGGGACCAGCCCTAAGCACAGCCCCAGTCAGGGCGCTGGGACGGGACAGATCTGGCCCCAGCTGGAGGGAGCTGCTGGAGTGCATCCAGCACAAGGAATGAAAACAGAAAGAATTTTCAAGAGGCCAAGGCCAAAAGATTACTCAATCAGGGAGAGATTAACCCAGTTTCATGCCATTGCAAACTGGGAATGGTTTCACTGGTTATAATGGGGTGGGTTGAGCTCCACTGCTCAGGCTCTGCCTCTCTGGCAGGCTCGGGTTGATGATGAGCACGTCCCTGTGTGCCTCCTGAGAGGAATCGTGATAAACTGGAGTTAAAAAAACCCTTCAGCTCTCACTGCTGGGGCCTCCTCTCTCTATAAATATCTGCAGAGGGCTGGTGTGGCCGCGGGGGCCGGTGCCTGACGCGTGTGCTGCTGACACCGCTCTGACCTGACCGTCCCCAGCCCCGGCACCGCACCCCACCGCTGACGGAGATTTCCATTCTCTGTGTCGGGATCACGCTTCTGGCAGGGAACTCACGCTGTGAGTCAGGCTCTGTAAGGAGAAGTGTCTGGGCTGGTGGTGCCAGGGGAAGATGAAAAGGCGAGAGCTGCTGGGGGGGAAGCCTCCACGTTCCCTCACCACAGAGGAGAATCTCCTAGAGTCATGGGATGTCCTGAGTTGGAAGGGACCCACAGGCTTCATTGAGTCCAAGTCCTGGCCCTGCACAGACCACTCAAAAACCCTACAACGTGCCTGAGAGCTTTGGCCAACTCTGTCAGGCTTGGTGCCATAGCCACTTCCCTGGGGAGCCTGTTCCAGTGCCTGACCACCCTGTGGGGGATTTTTATTGAAGCTTTTCTAGCAAGCTTCATCCTGATGGAAAAATGACATTTTTTCACACCAGAACAACCTCCCCTGGATGTGATGAGGTCCCCATCACTGGAGATTTTCAGGACATGATACTGGATAATCTCATCCAGGCTCATTTTCCCATGAAAAGTTGGACCAGATGAATTATCAAAGTCCATCCCAGCCTGGGCTGTTCTATGGCTTTATGACTGTTATATTTTTGGAAGTTAAGGGTGCAGGTTCACTGCCACCCAGATCAGTCACATGGAATTTGTTTCCCATGTCTGAATCCTCAGGGTAGAGCAGGTGGTTCAGAATAGCTTCCAGCCCCACCTCAACTGGCATCAGGCCCTTGGGATGGATTTGGGAACCCTTGAGATGGTTTTTCAGTCCCTTTCTCACCCCCTAACTTGGGGAGGGAGGGTGTTACAAGGCACCCTTGGACCAGAGCCTTTTGCTCTGCCCAGCACCTTTCCCCTGTTCTTTTGCCAAGAAAGGTTGAACCAGATGGTCCTTGAGGTCCCTCCAACCTGGGATTCTGGGATTCTCTGATCTGTGCTCACTGGCTGTTCCTGCCCAACCTTCTGCCTCTGCCATGGCTCAGCACTACATCTGCACCATCACGGTGGCGTGGTTGACACCACGTCTCCACTTCTACACCTGACAGGTCAAAATCCACCCTACACTCAGCTCCCATGAACTCCCACGTTCTGCTCCACTCAATCTGCACGAGACCAGGCTGTGGCTGCAATAAAAGCTTCCGGAAAACAGGTGAAGTCAGGAAAAGGGAGGGCAGGAGCCGTGCCAGCAGCCAAGCTGGCTGCCTCAGCTGCCAAAACTATCCCTTGTCCCAGCACTCCCAGTTGTCTCTGGTAAGATCCAGCAGGGTTTCACTGTCAGCTCTTTGTTCTCACTGAGCAATGGCTGTTGCTGAAGCCCAGCACCCTGTCCCTGCTCTGTGGGACTGACTGGAAGAAGATGAAGGAAGACAGACTATTTTATCCATAATTATAATTAATTATGGATCACTCCATGCTTTTACAAGCCATTTCACCTCATTTTGCATCTAAGTAGGAGAAAGTCACCAGGAAGTTTGCCCTTGCCCTGGCAGCATCAGGCTCCTGGCACGCTGTGCCCGTGGCTCACCTGGTCCCTGTGTGCTGTTGTCTCTCTCCAGCCTGCAGGACGTGCAGAGGGTGTCATGGTACTTGTTGCCCTGCACGTTGGTCACCTTCCCCTGCTGCTCACAGTCCTGGTGTGGCTGGCATGGATTGGTGCTGGAGCTGGAGGAGAAGAAGCCAGGGGGGCAGTCGTGGCACTGGGTGTCCTCAAAGGGGGTACCTGTACATGGGGAGACAATGGGACTGTCGGGTGACAAGCTGGCACAGGAGCAGAGGCAGGAGCTGGGGATGATGCCAGACACCATTTGAGCATGAAGGTGATGTTTTAGAAACGATCACTGCCTGCAGCTCCCCTGGGAATTGCATGTCCTCACGTAGGGCAAACAGCAGTGCTTCCCCCAGCCTTCTCCCAAGCCTGTGCCGGTAAATTGTCAGCAGCCCCCAGACACAAAAGGACAAAAAGAGGACGTCTCATCTGCTATGAAAAGGCCACCTCCTGGGTAGGAGTCGGCCGCCAGGCTCGTGGCTGAGCTGCCAAAGCAGCCCTTTGCTTCCCAGAGCCCTTCTTCCCAGAGCCAGAGGCTCCCGACCAAGTGAAAGTAAAAGTTTCTGTGGAGGTGAAAGCTCAGCTGTCCTCAGCTGCACTGTCACTTCTCCCCCTGGCTCCAGGCCAGCGCTTTCGTTGTGTCACGGGGATGATGCCACGCAGGCAGGATTGCACCAAGCATCCTGCACCTTCCCTGGGAGCAGAGGGAAGGGCTCTGGGGGAGGAGATTTCCCACCCCTTTCACCTCCTCTTCTCAAACCAATTTACAAGCAGTTTCTGCCTTGTTGCATCCCACTTCAGGCTGTTGCTTTGGCTTTCCCAGAAGTCTGATCTTTCAGGTCTTTCCCAACCCAAACCATTCTGTGATTCTAAGGCCCAGCCATAACCCCAACATTTGAGCCACTATTTGCAAGTGGGAAATCCCAAAGAAGCCAGTTTGCCAAGGGGCACCGCACACGGATCAAAGCCCTCACCCAACCCAAACACCAGCGAGCTCTGTCTGCAGCCCCCAGTCCACACCTCCCCCATCCAGACACCAGCACTGGCTGCCCCAGGGCTCTGCCCGCCACGCTGGACACTCAGTCCTCGCTGGGCTGGGGCCCAATCCTCCCCACACAAGAAGCCATTTGCAAAAAGTAAATAATAGCAACAAAAAAACCAGCTTCTCCTCAAATACCCAGCTTGCTTGCATGGCTCCTCTGTCCTAAAGCCAACCCTCCAGACAAATTTCATGTTTAATTTCAAAGCTCTTCCCTGTAATGCTTGGAGATCTTCTTCCCCCTTTGCAGTGTTACTGCATTTTGTCGTGTCCTATAGAAAATGAAACCCCAAACCTCAATCATAAACATCAGCTGAAGACAACAGGTATTTTCACTCTGGCTGGTGAGCCTGGAGCTCTTCCATGCCACACATGGAAGGACTTCAAAAGACTCCATGCTTCAA
This sequence comes from Aleadryas rufinucha, assembly GCA_013397815.1. Taxonomy (NCBI): domain Eukaryota; kingdom Metazoa; phylum Chordata; class Aves; order Passeriformes; genus Aleadryas; species Aleadryas rufinucha. Next base: position 61,127 of record VZTH01014578.1, on the reverse strand, counting down.
AAGCCTCCATATTTCAAAAGCCTCTCTGCTTCAAAGCATGAAGCAAGATGCTGCTGGGTTTGTTGGTGCTGCCCACACTGGTTTGCTGTCCCCTGGTGTGGTTTCCAGACAGAGCCTGGTCCTCAGTAACTGATGAGTTTACACACATTCGGAGCAACGAAAGGACCAGAGAAATCTGTACTGGGGAAACAACAGGAAAAGAAATCCCCTAAAATATCTTGGGACTTAGATCACACAAGGAGATGGAGTCTCAGACTCGTGAATCAAAACAAGTCTGGTTTCGTGGATTTGGAACCTGGCTATGTAGCCATTGCGTGTTTTCAACACAGCTGCTCCAAACTGCTCAATCAAAACCCACAAAACCCAGCCCCAGAGCTACACACATTCACCAGCCCTGCCCTTACATCATCAGCCACCTTTTTCAGTCCAGATAATCAGCATTCCCAGCTCCTGGGCTGCTTACGCAAGGAGAAGGGAGATGGTGGAGGATCAGGAGCAGCTTGGACCTTCCCACCTGCCTGTGGAAGAGGGCCAGCAGCTGCTCCAGGGATGGACAAGTCACAGCCTGGCTCTGCCTGTTCAGGTGAGGCAGGTAACTGGGGTTGACACATCCCATCTAAGTGTGGTGCTGGGGATTTCAAAGGCTATCAAAGTGATAGCTGGGGAAAAACTCAACCAAATTCCTCCTTGGAAAAGAAGCAGGGGCATGCCAGCAAGGATGGCACCATGCCAGTGAGCTAAAAGGGAGTAGGTGAGGCTATGGGCAAGCATTGGCTGCTGTATTTGGCTGCTGTATTTCTCCTTGATTTTTAGCTCCAGCGGAGATTTTGGGGTGTGACAAGAGCCTTGTGAGGACACACAGCTCCCGTCTGGGTACTTACCCGGCTTCACAACACCGGAGCCCGGCGGGCACTCGGAGTGCCTGATGCAGAGCTCCATGTTCGAGTAGTAGCCCTGCTGGCACTGGCAGGCGCGGTTGTGTGTGGCATTGCACTGCTGCACCTCCACCTGCTTCTCCCCGCAGATGACGTTGCAGTACCGGCACTTCTCCAGGTAGTTCCAGTACTGAGTGTAGTGCAAATCCGGGCAGGGCTCGCACACCGTGGCTCTGTCCCTGGAGCAGTGCTGTGCCACGAAGGTCCCCGGCGGGCACTGCTGGCATGTGATCCTCTCGCTCGTCACAGCATCCTTCCACTGGTACGTGGGTTGGGCATCGCAGGCCAGCTCAGCCAGCAAAAGGAGGAGAGGGGGAAACATCCACTGCAGCAAAGACAGCGCAAAGAGCCCTGAGCTCACCCTCTGGCAGAGGCGGGAGCAGCAAACGCGGCTGCTGCTGTTACAGAACTTGTTATTGTTGACAGTAAGAGAAATTGTTCTCCCTCCCTACGCTGTCCCCAGCCCCAGGAGCCGCTGCCCTCCTTTGCCATCCCAGGTGACAGAGCCTCCTTCCCAAACCCATTTGTGATGCCTTCAGAACCCAGGTTCCCTCATTCAGAACTTGAAGCAGCTCCAGCACATTCTCCTCCTTCACCGCAGACAGTTCCCCACCATTTGCAGTAAGAGACACCTTTGCAAATCAAGAAGCAGAAGGACAGTTTTCCAGACTAGCAGATACAAAGCACGCTCCCTAGGATCTTTGACACTTCTTGGAAAAACAGATGCTCAGGATAGGACTGAATCCCAGAGCTTGTTTATCCTCCCTTTCCTTTCCAGAGCACGCGTGCCCAGCCTGACAAGCAGAAGATCCATTACCTTGGATGGATGCCTCAAATTCGGCACGTGGCAGGATGGCATCGCACCGAGGGCTTCCGAGCGCCGCGATCAGAAACCTGGGGAGACAAGAGAGGGTTCCTCAGAGGCTGCTGCTGGCTGGGCCGGAGCTCCTCTCTGCAGCAGCAGGTTCAGCCCAACCGGCCAGCGTTAAAACAGGGAGATGGGGAAGGGCTGATAGGGAAAGACTGGGTTTCCTCGCCTGCTTTCCTCCGAGGGAGATGCCGGCTCTCCCCAGCGCAGGGACGGAGCGGAGCCTTATAGCGGCTGCGGGTGGGAGGCTCTGACTGCACTCCGACCACCCACGCAAGCGCCCGACACGTGGAGTCGCCCGGGGGAGGGAAATCACCCCCAGCCCACCGCAGCCGAGGGGGAGCAGGAGCTGGTGGGGAAGCAGCCAAGGTCTCCCTTTCCTCCCCTTCCCTCCCCTCCCCATCCCATCCGCCGGGACCGGCTCCGCTCACCGCGCCTTCGCCCCGCACCTCCGCACGGCGCCGCTGCCCGCGGCCGGCAGCACCTTTATAGACCGGCCCGTGGGAAAGACCCCTCTTGGGCAAGGAGAGGCGACATCGCTTCATCCCAGCCCCCGAGCCCTTCCCAATCCCCCGCTGCGGCGGCACCGGCTCTGCCTTCCCGTCCCGGCGAGCTCACTCACCCGAGCGTCGCTTTCGCTCTCGTTTCTGCATTTGCCTCTAAAAGTGAAGCTCTCAGAGCAATAAAGTTCATTTACCTGTGTGGAGGAAGGAGGCAGATGGGATTCGCACGCTTTTTCAAAGCTCTCTGTTTTACAGGGGGTTGGTGAGGAATTTTTGTTCTGGCAAGGGGAGAGGCAGGGAAATTCCCCCGGGAACGTTCTGTTCCCCAGCTGTAAACGCCAAATAACTTCCCAGTAACAGCAGTTGCCTCTCGCTGTGAGGGCACGGTTTGCCCCGTCGAGGGCAGCCCAGAGGCGCCGATTCCGGCTGTGGCTGGAGGCAGGGAAAGCGGCGCTGTGGGGAGCATCCCTCCGGCTCTGCCCAGGGGCTCCGGGACGAGACCCCATCCCACTCCGCCCCCTCCGAGCGCACTGATCCTGCCAAAACAGCCCCGATCGTCAGTGCCTGGGCACTGCATTCCTAAAGCTTTAACTCTCTCCTTTCAGGAGCACCGAGGATGACATCAACTCCAACCGTAACATTAAACACCGGTACCATTGTGGGACAAAAACATCCAGCAGCTAAGGCGGTCAGCACTTAAATCCCTTACAGGTGCCATAAGTCTTGGACTCCAAGGATTCAAATGAAAACTGAACTCAGCCTTGCAGGTACAGCCTTGGCAGAGTGCATGTTCTAGTGCCTGCTCCAAGACAAGGAACTCCTGCCTTTGTCCTGCCCTGTCTCACCAGATTGCCTCTGAACACACATCTGGGAATAGTCAAGAGCACATGCTTAAAAAGCAAATGCAAAGCCTCTGGAAAGATGAGGGAACCACAGTGAGGACCTGAGAGGATGTGGAGGTTTTTCTCCTCGGGAGTCAGCAGCCAGCTCATTTTGCAGATCACTACAGAGAATTAACAATTCTGCATTTGCCTTTTGCCTCTCACCTCCAGCTCTCAGCCACTGGGGCTGCAGATGGAGAATCTTATGGGCTTTATTCTGAACACTCTCAAAGATCAAACCTACAAGAGCTGAACACACCATTCACCAAGAAAATCAAACCCAGTTCTCCACTACCCAGAAGGAGAAGGAAACCCCAGTGGTCAGGAGGAATCCAAAGCTCCTTCCAGCAAGATCAGTTTCTACCCATCCCGGTTAAAGAAAATCCTGTGACTCCAGCAGGAGCCAAGGGGGGTCAGTACTATGGTCCAACAGCAGGGTCTGGGCTGTGTTTATTTGCACTTTACACAGAACAGGTGATGGGCTGATTTTCACCAGCCACTCTAAAGTGTTTTTCATTTTATTGCTTGTTTATCTCGGTCCCCTGTAGCTGTCCAAAGTAATCCTGATGATTTGTAACTTGTTTTGACATAATCCCTGAGCCAAGGACTGCCGGGATCTTGCTTCGTCAGAGTGCATCAGCTCAGTAATTAATCAGCTCATCTCCCAGCACTGCCCAGGCACTGAGGCACAGCCCTTTGAGGATGTTTTTTTGGGTGAAACTCACCACTAGACTGGACCCAGTAGAAAACCCTGCTCTGGGCTCATCCAGCTGGAGAGTTTCAGTGGGATCCCTCTGCCTGAGGCTTGACCACCCAGGAGCTGCAGAGCGTTTCCTTCTCCAGAGGCAGAAACACAATTTCAGTTTTCCTTCCCTGGATTTCACATGGGACCCACGAGGTGCATGAAACAATAGCAGGTGGTACATCCTGGATGGCACCCGATGGCTGTCCCTGTGTCCCAGCCATGCCCCTGCTGGGATGGGCACAATACACCGGGAAACTCCGAGTCCGCAGCTCCCCGCTGCACTGCGATGCCTCACCAGCAATTATTCTTGTTGTGAATTTGACAACGACAAAAATGTGTCAGGTGGCTGCTCCTAGAGCAAAACAACACCTAAATGGGACAGAAAGGGCTTCCCCAGGCAACCTCCACCTTTTAGGGAGTCTTGTGGAACAATGATCTTCGATGAATCTTTTTCTGTCTGTCCTTTTGTCAGTCCAACAAACCTCCCAGAATGGGTTTATGAGTCACTGCCCGATCACCAGAAAGCAACAACATGACTCTCTACTGACTCTGACCAGTGGAGGTAGCATAGAAAAGGAATTCAGCATCATATCCCCATGGCTCTGACTTCCCTTCCCCATACAGGGCATAGTTTCACACTTCAGGGTGTGCAGCAGCACCACTTTCCGAAACTACTCTTGCAAAATAAGGTTTCTTGTTAATATTCAGAGAAAATTCTGTGAAGCAAAGAAATCCCTCGCTTCCCACCAGCAACCACTTTGCCAGTCAAAGACAGGGCTCAACTCTTCCCTCATAAAACATTTTGCTTTGCTGTTTTTGGTCTCTTTTGAGTCCTTTCAGCTTTTTTTTTTTTTGGGGTGGGGGGGCGGGAACAGCAGGAAAGGTTTGTTCAATGACACACCACTAAAATTTCAATGTTCCAGGCCTAGTCATAGCACAGCAAGGCAGGAGCAATCAAAAAATTAGTATCTACTTCCTTCATGATCTGTAACCCATGTGTCATTTGCTTCTGAAAACCAGCAAGGAGTGTCCAGGATGGGTTTTCATCCCCCCAGGCATTAAGCAATTTGCATCAGTTCCTCTAAGCACCTAAAGCAACACAGATTTTTCTGAACCAGTTTTTTCACTTTCTGTTCTTTGTAAGTAGTAAACTGTCTCTGTCTTTCCTTCTTGTAAGTTCAACAAGTTTCTAGACGACAGGACAGTTCTGACTGCTGGAGACCCTCCTCAAGGTCTCATGGAATCACAGAACAGTTTGGGTTGAGAGGGACCTCAAAGCTCATCCAGTTCTCCCCTCTCCAATGCCTGTCAGCCCCCATCTGTCCTGCCCGAGCCACCGACAGCAGGGATCGATTCCCAGATCTGCTGCAGTGCAATTCCCACTGCACCAGAAACCAGCACCAAACCCAAACCCACCCCAAACCAAATCCATCTGCACTGGCACAGCTGCTGATGGGACACTGGGGTGTTTCAGAGCTTGTCTGGGTGGGTTCAGCTAGTGAAGGACAGCGACTGTAAATCTCTTCAGCAAGATGATCCCTCTGCTGAAGAGTAAGAGATGGAGAGAAGGAGTTCCCTGGACAAAGGGATAGAATGTCCTGGATGAAGGGATAGAAAGTACCCTCAGCAAGTTTCCCCCTCAGTACAAGACAAGGAGCTACTGGAGAGGGTCCAGCGAGGCCACAGAGATGATGAAAGGCCTGGAGCATCTCTGATGAGGAGACACTGGGGGAGCTGAGCCTGGTTAGTCTGGAGAAGACTGAGAGGGGATCTCATCAATGCACAAAAATATCTCCAAGGGGTGCCAGAGGATGGTGTCAGACTCTTTTCATTGGTGCCCAGCTACAGGACAAGGAGCAACAGCCATAAACCAACACACAAGAAGTTTCACCTCAGCGTGAGGAAGAGCTTTCCATGGAGGGTGGCAGAGCACTGGAACAGCTGCCCAGGGGAGGGTGTGGAGTCTCCCCCTCTGGACACATTCCAAACCCACCTGGATGTGCTGCCGTGTCCCCTGCTCCAGGTGACCCTGCCTTGGCAGGGAGGCTGCACTGGGTGATCTCCCCAGGTCCCTTCCAACCCCAACCATTCTGTGAAGCTCTCGAAGGCACTGAGTTATCCTTAGCATTGTTTCTCTGCCCTGTCTCACAACAGAGCATCACCAGGTTGGAACAGTCTTCAGATTAAAACAACTCCAGGAAAGAGCACAGTTTTAAAACTACTTTAGCTGAGGGGAAAAAACAGCATCATAATACTTGTCCCAGCCAAGCCCTTTTCAAGTGTGTGGGGTGATTCAACCCCACAATACTTTTCACGTATTTCCTTCAGTCTTGCTGGATCTGGCAGCAATTCTGCAGCCCACAGCAGATAATTTCCATCAGCAAACCCGACCAGAGCTGTGGCATCACTGCCCCTGAGGACGCTCATGGCCGTGCCGTGGTTTCCCTCCAGTGGCACAAGCAGTCAGCTGCAGCTTTCCTGGAAGAGACCTTGCCAGCAGACCAGGCACCAAACCATCCACCAATAAATGACATTTTACTGCTCACTGCTCCCAGCCTCACCCCAAATATTTTTCTGTTCATTTTTATGTATTTATGTACATTTTTCTGTAATTTCCTCCACTTATATTTGAAACAACCAGGACTTTATCTGCATTGTTTATTCTTGTTTTGCTGCACTGAATAGATACATGGCTCGAAGGTAATGTTCATCCACAGATTTAAACATGACAGAATACATGATAGCCCAGAATTACCAAAATTCCTGCCTAGGTCCTTGTTATTTTAATTGTTAATGAAGTACAAAAGTTCCCATGTCACTGCCAGCAACTCTGAGATTTGAAGGGACACTGGGTTTGAATTCTACAACCAGGGGAAATAGGAACCTTTGTTAAAATGCAGCTCACTTTTCAATTTTATCAATTAAGAATAAGATTTTATTACCATAAAATCTTCCTAATTCCATCAATATGAAAATCACCTACAGGGTATAACCTTTCCACTTGTTCCTATCAGGGCCATCAGGACTCAATGTTTTTATATCTGGTTATTTTTTTTAATTCCTTTTTTTTTTTAATCAAACCAAACCCAATTTAGACAAAAATGGTTTTATTTTCCAGTATAATTTACAGCAGCTACGGAAGATTCAAAATTGATAAAATTTTTTAGGTTAACCACTTATACCCACTACTCACAGAGAGTGGAAGTATTAAGGAATTTTTTTAACCCATCTAACTTGACATTTTAAAGTTTTAAATCATGTAGTTCCCTTTTTTCTTGGAAAGCAAATCAGATAACACAGGCACATGGAAATATCAGCACTCAGTGAAGAATAAAGCCTCCTCAGAAGCATACTCCAAAAAATCCCACCATGATGGATGATGGAATCAGGCTTTGGGGGGCACAGCAGCTGAGAGGGACCTTCTGCTCACCATCCACCTCTGGAATTTGTCCGTAAAACAATGATTCTTTCAGTATCTTCTGCTACTGGAGACAGTGGCTGCTGCCAAACCCCAAACAGTGAATGTGAATCACCTCTTCCAGGAACACCAGTGGGGTAGGGATGGGTAGCCTGGCCTCCTCAGCCAGCTCAGTTCCATTGTAGCAGCATTCCCGGGGTTTTTCCACCATCTGATATTATCTGAAGGGCCCATAAATGACAGCTGCCTCCAGGATATAAAATTTCACCCTAAGAGTGGCCACAGGAGAATTCAGATGATGAAATAAGTAAAAAATTAATCTTCTTAGTTCTAACAGAGGACAATGTTCTGCTTTGTCTCCTGCAGTGAGATCTTTCAGACTTGATTGCCTTTGTCAGAAAATGATCCATGTGGGTGCTCAGCTCGTAATCCAGAGGCAAGGATCACAGGGATTTAAAGGAACCTCCATCCTGCTCCTGCTCAGCAAGAGCCAGAGCACAACCACTGCCTTCTGCTGGCACAAAGGGCTTCCTGCCCTTTCTGTGGGTGGGATCACGACCAGAAGAAAACTTGGATTAATCGCTGCCTCTTCGCATCACCACGGCACATGGGGCACTTCTTCACCACCTGTAGAAATCAATGAACAAAACACACAGAATGTATTCATTGTGGAGGAAATGCCAGAAATGGAGGGAGCTTTTATGTGGGCAAATAGTGACAGGATAAGGGGCAATGGTTTTAAACTGAAACAGGGAAGGGTTAGATTAAATTTTGGGGAGAAATTCTTTACTCAGAGGGTGCTGAAGCCCTGGCACAGGTTTCCCAGGGAATCTGTGGCTGACCCACCCCTGGAAGTGCTCAAGGCCACACTGGATGGGGCTTGGGGCAACCTGGGATAGTGGAAGGTGTCCCTGCCCGTGGCAGGGAGTGGGACAAGATGAGCTTTAATGTCTCTTCCAACCCAAACCAGTCCATGACTCTCTGATATCAAATATCTCTACCACACTTTGTCCAACATGAACTACAAGCCACAGCAGCCACGTGTTGGTCCCTGAGGTCACATCTGCTGTTTGCAACCTTATCGTTACCATGCAGTCAATTATTTCTTTGGTAGTAACAAAAAGGAGAGGAAAAAGCCTCCCAGCAAAGTGGCACCAGAGTTTTCAGCACTTGTCCCACTATGACACATCTGGAGGACTGAAATACAGGAACGAGGAAACGCAGAGCTGCAAGAGCTCTTGTGAAGTACAGCTGCACTTGTGAGTAAAATCCTGTCAAGCGGCTGACGAGTTCCCTGAATTCCTGCTTCCTCTTGCACAGATGACAAGGAAATGTCTCCTGGGCATACCCGGACATGGGTGACACATGTCGTCATTACCAAGAGTTTTAGAGGGGAACCAAGTACATTCATTTCTTCATAGCATCCCACACTGTTCTCATTATCAGCAGGAGACATGAAGGCACATGAGGCATCATTTCTCCACTCGGGTTTCCATTTGCTTCTTCACTAATCTACAATTTTAAAGTAATTTGACTTGCAGATTAATCCCAACTGTTCTTTTCATAGCTTGCAAATTACTGGTAAAACTAAACTGGTCTGTTTATTTCAAAAGGGAGATGGTAAATTATTTTTTTTAAAAAATGTAGTCTTTGGGAGAAGATTGCCAGCTCAAGAGGCTTAAAAAGATGGTCAGCTACATCAGTGGCACTGCACAGCCTTCCCTGCAGTGTGGACGTTCATAANTTTAAATTAAAATTTTAAAATTAATTTTTTAATTAAACATTTAATTTTGAAATCTTTGATTATTTGCCCGTATTACAGATAGTCTTTCTGGAAGACCTGCATGTATAAATGATGCATTTAAACACTGGGAAGCAGCAACAGAACCTCTGGAGAGAAAACCATACCCCAAAGCAGCATATCCTGGCTCAGTCTCTGCGAGGCTTCCCTTAACACACTGAATCACCCAACATGCTCCAGCACTAATCCCTCTAATCCCTCTCTAGCTGCAGGGAATTCCGTCTGCTCTTCTCCTCCAAAATCTTGTAAAAGCTTCCAAAATTATTCACCACCTCTCCCTGCCACTCTTTCGCCAAAATAACAAATTGGACAAGATCACAATTTGCAAACCCCGCGCTGCGAATGATATTCTGAGTCACTTCCTCGGGGGGACAATATGCACCAAGGGGCTTTTGGGCTGAAAAAACAGTGAGTAAGTTATTTGGAAAGAAAACCAGGAGTTTTAAATGCAGTCCTGGCAGAGGTGACAAAGCCCAATCCCATCTGATGACAGCTCAGAGCTCGGACATGGTTGCTCATTTCCTGCTGGTAAAGGTACCTCTATCCCAAACACAGGAATGGGGCTGACTGTCCAACCTCCCAGGGCATGAGTGGGAATGTGGATGGATGTGGTAGGAGATGGCTCCTCTGGGATTGGTTTCAGAGAAAGCCAGGATAATCTCCCTGTTGGCAATCCTGTGCTTCCCTCTCAGCTGCATGACCAGCACAGCTCTGCCTCATCACTGGAGAAGCATCTCTGCATCAGCCCAAGTCATATCCTAAACTACAAGGGGATAGGGGAGGTTTGGACATCAGGAAAAACTTCTCCATGGAAAGGGTAGTAAAGCACTGGAACAGGTTGCCCAGGGAAGTGGTGGAGTCACCATCCCTGGAAGTGTTCAAAAAACTTGTGGCTATGACACCTCAGGACGTGGTTCAGTGGTGAACACAGTGGTGGTGCTGGGATGATGGCTGGACTTGATGGTCTTTAAGGTCTCTTCCAACATTAATGATTCTCTGCCTCTGTATTTGACTTTTCATTAACCAAACAACTCCTGAATCACATCATGACCCACTTAACACTCCTGTACACTGAGAACATTAATCACTACACAGGTATGTCTGTCATAAGTAAGATTAATCAGGCAAGTGGCAAACGTGGAAGTCATTAATAATAAAAGTAAGATTATTCAGGTAAGTGGCAAATATGGAAATCATTAATAACAGATGACCCATGACTCATTTCCTCAAACATGGTTTTGCATGGGATATCTAAATAGAATAGAAAGGAAAGAACACTTCCAGTTGGAAGGGACCTACAGTGATCCCACAGTCCAAGTGCCTGAGCACTTCAGGGCTGAACAGAAGTTATGGCATTATCATATTAAAGGACTCTGGGGCCTCTCTAGGAAGCCTCTTCCAGTGCTTGACCACCCTCTTGGTATAGAAATGTCTCCTAACATCCAGTCTGAACCTCACTGATAAAAGCTTTGGATCACTCCCCATGAATCCTGATATTAAATCCCAGGGAGAAGAGCTCAGCATCCTCCTCTCTGTGTTCCCTCCTCAGGAAGCTGCAGAGATCCATGAGCTCACCCCTGAGCCTCCTTTCTCTGAACCAGACAAGTCCAGAGTCCCCAGTCACCCCTGCCAGGNTCCCAGGTTGCTCCAAGCCCCCTCCAACCTGGCCTTGGACACTTCCAGGGATGGGGCAGCCACAGCTTCTCTGGGTAACTCTGGCCTCCCCACCCTCACAGGGAAGAATTTCTTCCCAATATACCATCTAGCCTCTGGCAGTGGGAAGCCACTGAAAGAAAAGGTGCAGACTGCAAAGCAGGCTCAGGCAGTAGGATTTTGGTTCTGGAGACATTAACTGAAATATCATAAATGGAAGGAGAGAGGAAAAGTCACTTTATCTCCCAAGGGCCACTGCTTCGCCAGAGGCAATTTTAACTGCATTTCATTTAATNCAGCTCAGAGCTCGGACATGGTTGCTCATTTCCTGCTGGTAAAGGTACCTCTATCCCAAACACAGGAATGGGGCTGACTGTCCAACCTCCCAGGGCATGAGTGGGAATGTGGATGGATGTGGTAGGAGATGGCTCCTCTGGGATTGGTTTCAGAGAAAGCCAGGATAATCTCCCTTTTGGCCATCCTGTGCTTCCCTCTCAGCTGCATGACCAGCACAGCTCTGCCTCATCACTGGAGAAGCATCTCTGCATCAGCCCAAGTCATATCCTAAACTACAAGGGGATAGGGGAGGTTTGGACATCAGGAAAAACTTCTCCATGGAAAGGGTAGTAAAGCACTGGAACAGGTTGCCCAGGGAAGTGGTGGAGTCACCATCCCTGGAAGTGTTCAAAAAACTTGTGGCTATGACACCTCAGGACGTGGTTCAGTGGTGAACACAGTGGTGGTGCTGGGATGATGGCTGGACTTGATGGTCTTTAAGGTCTCTTCCAACATTAATGATTCTCTGCCTCTGTATTTGACTTTTCATTAACCAAACAACTCCTGAATCACATCATGACCCACTTAACACTCCTGTACACTGAGAACATTAATCACTACACAGGTATGTCTGTCATAAGTAAGATTAATCAGGCAAGTGGCAAACGTGGAAGTCATTAATAATAAAAGTAAGATTATTCAGGTAAGCGGCAAATATGGAAATCATTAATAACAGATGACCCATGACTCATTTCCTCAAACATGGTTTTGCATGGGATATCTAAATAGAATAGAAAGGAAAGAACACTTCCAGTTGGAAGGGACCTACAGTGATCCCACAGTCCAAGTGCCTGAGCACTTCAGGGCTGAACAGAAGTTATGGCATTATCATATTAAAGGACTCTGGGGCCTCTCTAGGAAGCCTCTTCCAGTGCTTGACCACCCTCTTGGTATAGAAATGTCTCCTAACATCCAGTCTGAACCTCACTGATAAAAGCTTTGGATCACTCCCCATGAATCCTGATATTAAATCCCAGGGAGAAGAGCTCAGCATCCTCCTCTCTGTGTTCCCTCCTCAGGAAGCTGCAGAGATCCATGAGCTCACCCCTGAGCCTCCTTTCTCTGAACCAGACAAGTCCAGAGTCCCCAGTCACTCCTGCCAGGAGGTGCTTCCAGCCCTTCCCCTCCTCTGGACACTCTCAAGTACCTGAATCTGAAATACAATTTAATCTGGCAGGCCAGACTACTTTAACCTCTGGTTTGAGAAATGTACAATCAGATAAAGGAGTGATTAATAAAAAAATTAGGCTGAGCAAGTTCATTATCTATGAGCTATGAAAACACACAATAACTTGAGGATTAAGAAGAAATCTAGACTGCAAAATGACCAATTTCAAGACAAAAACCAGAACAGGGCAGTACAATTGCTCAATATACAACAGTTCTAATTTTGTGGACTCTTAAACTGATGAAACAAGTTCCATCTTACTGGCAAAAGGAGTGAGTTTTTCCCCCTTTATAAGGTCAACATTTATTAGCTGAGATAATATAACCATGCTGTGGGATGCTAAAATGCTTGCCTAACCAAGAAGACTCCCCAGGGACCGCATTCTGTCCTAAATCAACTCAAGTCTCAAGTGACAATGATTATGAACACACACTAGTAAAATTCTTCTCGTGACTTTGGATGGAGCCCTTTCTGCAGTGGAGGATGCTGCCTGTTAGATGTTCATCCCCTTCACACTTTGGCACAAAAGGAAAAATTACATATTCAGCAGTGAATTTGACTGTCCCATCTGCAGCAAACATGAGATGCCTTCCTTTGACTTCTTTGTACTTTCTTACGTATGTTGCTTATAATCCAACACTTTTGGATTTCAACAATTTTAAAGAAATATGACAGCAGACTGAGAAGAAAATTTAGTTGAACAGCTATTCTGAATTCCCTCTAGCAGATGTGTCTGAGACATCAGTCTGGACATTATGGAATGAGTCCAGAGGAGGCTACTGAGTTAATCAAAGGGCTGGAGCAGCTCTGGAGCCAGGCTGAAAGAGCTGTGAGTGCTCAGCCTGGAGAAGAGAAGGCTCTGGGGAGACCTTAGAGCCCCTTACAGTGCCTAAAGGGACTCTGAGAGAGCTGGAGAGGGGCTTTGGACAAGGGCAAGGAGTGACAGAACAAGGGGGAACAGCCTTAAGATAAAGGAGAGCAGGTTTAGATGGGATATTGGGCAGAAATCCTTCCCTGTGAGGGTGGTGAAGCCCTGGCACAGGGTGCCCAGAGAAGCTGGGGCTGCCCCATCCCTGGAGGTGTTCAAGGCCAGGTTGGATGGGGCTTGGAGCAATCTGCTCTAGTGGAAGGTGTCCCTGGCCATGGCAGGGGGCTGGAATGAGATGAGCTTTAGAGTCCCTTCCAACCCAAACCACTCTGATCCTATGCTTATTCTGTATTCCTCTTGGACCAACTCTGTCTTGGCTGTTATAGTTTATTTGGATGTCAGTACAATGTTTTCTATGCTTAGCTGACAATTCAGTGTCTTCTTCCTGAGAAAAAGACCTTTCTCTGGAACTTGGAATAACTGATTATCTTGTACTTGCTTATAGATTGAAAAGCTGAAGCTTCTTTTCCTTCTGTACTGTTTTTGGATATTCCTGAGCTCCATTGATCAGCAGCCTTCTCATCACATATGAAGGTTTAGAAGCCCCTCAACTCTTGCATTAATCTGGTTCTGAAAGTCTTTTAATACCTGGCTGCTGAATCAAACATTGGGTAAGATGCTCCCAAACCCTGGGACCAGCTACATCCTCTTACCTAAAGAATTTCAACCACCAATTTACTCAGCTGGGAAAAACAACAGACAGCATGACACAGGAGATCTTTGAGCAGGAATTTGGCAGCACAGATTCACAGAACCATTTGGTTGGGAAAGACCCTAAAAGTCACAGAGTCCAGTGGTTGACCCATTTCTGCCAAGTCCACCTCTCAACCATGTCCTTAAGTGCCACATCCACGCATCTTAAATCCCTCCAGGAATGGTGACTCAACCACTTTCCTGGGCAGCCTGTTCCTTATTTGCCTCATTCTCATGAGAGAGCTTTACAGTAGGATTTTGATGGGGAAAATTATGAAACCGAGCAAGAAAAAAACCTAAAATAAAGATTAAAATATTAAAAAAACCACACACTTTTTCAAGTTGACTCCATGGCTTGTTGCCTTTGTAGTTTTAGACCGGAAAACATGTGGAGGCAGCTCAGAAAGATGCAAAGGTGTAAAAACACAGCTTAGGACAGAGATCTGCCTCCAATCACATTGCAAACCATGGGAAATAATGGAACAAGTGGTAAATCTTCCATCAGCATTTGGGTGTTCTTTCTGGAAACAGAAGAATTCTGATTCCAGGCTTGTTCACATCATTCTCCTGAAAAGCACAAAATTCCCCGGCAGTTTTGGAAAAAACCAAACCAATAAACAGGAGAACCTTTAAGAACTGCTCCCAGCATGTTTTGCAGCAAGTGAAGTCACATAATGGGCACTTAAAAGGCACATCATCCTCAGATTTGCAGTTAGAGCAGTGGAATCTTCCTAGAACAGAGGGGAGGGTGGGGAGAGGGGAAGAGAGAGAGAGAGAGGGAGGAAATGACTAAAGTCCTGTAATCACCTGTGAAATTCTCATGTATCCACACTTCCAGTGCAGTCCAGAAAACAATGACCATGAGTGTAATGAACTACCTCAACAGTGCCCTGCCACATTATTTCTTTCAAGTGACCTCACAGTCTCTTGGTGCTTCAGATCCCAGTAGGAACTCGGGTTACATCCTTCCTTTACAAGGAAGTTGTCAAGAAAAAAACCCTAAGTTCTCAGGAAACCATTGCAGCATTGTGACAAAGACAATGTAGCACTTTGAGAGCACATGCAAGGTACAGAAAGTACAGATTCTACTCAACAAACCACACTAATGACACTGCACCTGAGCAAATACAGGCATGAACCTGTGGTTTCATACACCATCAGTCTCAGTCTCATTCCTGTAATTTATCTTTATTCACAAGTATTAGAAAGTTACATCCCAAACCTCCCCTGTACCTACCACACTCTGGTTCCATCTCTAGGGGAAAGATGGGCACAACTCCAGAGCCTGTGGCTGCTCTCACGTTACTGACTTCTTTGGACACTTCAGTCTTTGGCAAATCAAGTTCACTTTTCTGGCTAAAGCAGAAGGAGGAAATCTTACTCTGAATTTTCTCTGGTGCCCCACCCTTAGAAGGGGCTGCATCTGGGGAGAAAAAGAGAAAACCAGTGTATAAACCTGTATCACGCAGAACACAACACAAAGACTCTGCAAAAGACAGTCAGCAGTAAATTCACTCGGTTGTCACTGTATAGGAAGAAAAACAAATTTGAAGAACTACTTTTTATGCCATACTGCTTGGCAACAGAGGTTTCTGATAAATACTAACACATTCAGTATTACTGAGAGAGACACTATATATTGAAATAGTTCTATGGAAGTTCTTCCTGCAGATTGGGCCTTGATCCACTCCTGCTCCCACCCCACTTAGATACAAAAATTCTGCCTTCACCCTTAACACACTTCACAGTTTAAACATGGCAGAACTACAACTAATTTCTTTCTAGTTTCCCTGCACTTCCCCATCTCATGTTACCTTTTATCTTACACCTGTTTGAGTGGGGTTTTTTAAACCCAATGTAGAGATAACCAATGGCTTTGATCCTCCCCGACAGGCCTCGGGCAGGAAGGCCCTAGCCCAGGAGAGACTTTTCACAGGGGTGAGGAGTGACAGGACATGGGCAAATGGCCTTAAATTAAAGGAGAGCAGGTTTAGATTAGGGAGAAATTCTTCCCTGTGAGGGTGGTGAGGCCCTGGCACAGGTTTCCCAGAGAAGCTGTGGCTGCCAAGTGTCCAAGGCCAGGTTGGACAAGGCTTGGAGCAACCTGGTCTATGGAAGGTGTCCCTGCCCATGGCAGGGGGTGGAACTGGATGAGCTTTAAGGTCCCTTCCAACTCAAGCCAGTCTATGATTCTAAGGCTGTTGAGCACTACCCATGATAATAATAAATAAGACTCTATACTTCAGGCAGCTGTTCATTCCCTACCTTGTACGTGGCTGATTCCTTTTGTGCAGCTCTTCAAGCTCTGGGGATTCCCTTCACTTTGCTCCAGCTGTTGTGGTTGCTTCCCTCCATCACCACAGACCATTCCAGTCAAATCCTTACACAGCTCTCTGAACTGCTCTTTGTGGTGAGGACGCACAAACATGTAAAACCCTGGCCAAAAGAAAATACAGTCAAATGCATAAGAAAAATCAATGCTTGACCATGGAAGATTCCTTGCTCTGGAGGGGAGGAATTATTTGGAAGATGAATAATATCAGTCAGATTCCTCAGAGTATCTTCAGCTTGGTGGAACACTTGACTTTTTGTGATTTTTATAATTACGGGGTTTCCCTTGCCAGAAGGCAGATGAGTATTTAGTATTGAAAATAATCTCAATTTACCATGAAATTCTTCCACTCTCGACAGCTCAGAATAAACACCCGCCCCAGCCCTTCACCTGACAAGTGATCTAAGAAGATCAGGTACACACACAATACCCAGAAAGACTCTCAGGAAGGAAACTTCTTGTTACTGTTTGGTTGACAAGGATTCACAACACACTTACAGAAATTCTAAAAAACCCCAATTATGACTTACTGCCAAGCACAGACAATTCTACCACCAAGTCCTCTGAGGTCAAAACATTTGCTCAGTAGAAACAGTGACTGTGAAAGAGTGCTCAGGGGGAGGTTATGACTCACGGTGTCACACAGCTCATTTCCCTCCCACCCTCCACTTTGCCAAGACTAACCTAACTAGTTAATGCACCAGAAAAAGGGTATTCTGTCACATTTTGCAGACTATGGTATCTGTTCAAGGTCAGTGGAATATTTGTTGTTCTGTGCTAAAGATAACAAACAAAATTCCATCGTCATTCCGCAGGATACACCAAATGCATCATTTCCACTCAAAGAGTCACCCCAGAGACACGGCAGAAGGTGGAACTGAGGTGTCACATCACACAAGACGTCACCATTGAGGCAATCAGGACCAGCATAGAGTGCCTCTTCTTCTTCTTGGTTTTTTTTTTTCTTTCTTGTTTCTTGTTTTTTCTTTTTTTTTTCTTCTTCTTTCTTTTCTAAACAATTAAGGCCAATGTCAAATTTTAAAAACCTGTAGCCCCCTAAATCCTTCCATCACTAAACCCATGAAAGGAAAATAAACCAAAACAAAGCACTTCTGAGAAAATAAATTATGACGTGGTTCCATAACTATTTCCAGGTGAAGCTCTGTAGAAGAATAGTGAATCAAAAGTCTGATTGCTTATCCTGAGACCTGGAAGTGATCTAAGAACTTATCACCAGTATAGAAATCACTGGTTGTGGGAATAAAATTGAGTCAGTTCAATAGTCAGCACTGTCCTTTCTAAAGAGCAATTGTCATAATTGAGGAGAAAAAACCATCTTGGAAGCATCTGACTGAAATTAGCTGGGATGAAGGTTAGGACTGGAATTACTGAGGTCTTGTGTAATGTTTTTAATGGACAATTTCTAACTGAACAGACAGATAACATTTTATAACCTTGACATTTTTTGCTCTCTGAATGGCATTCAGTGAACACATTTTTCCTGCTGCTCCATTGATCTGGGTTGCTAAACCAAAAGGTGAGACCTCACATGAGATCACAGCACCCACACTTTCCTTTCAAATAAATAAGAGCAATTTTTTTTAAAATCCCTTACTTTGTAGGAGGTGAAAGTCCTGTGGCCTCTCCGTGGTGAGGGCTGCTATCACTGACACCATGGCATCGTAATTATCCGTCTTCTTGTAAGCCAGCAGAGCCTCATAGAACTGGCTGTAGGTGCTTTTGTCCAAAGCCCTCTGCACATCACTGAGATAGGCAGTCCTGAGGGCCTGGTGATGCTCTCTCCTGGAGCCTGGAGCCTTTTCAGCCTCTTTCCTTGGAGCTGCACTGGCACTCTGCCCTGAGAGACAAAGAATACGTGAGCAGGGCTTGACGAGGAACAGAGACAAACAGGTCACTCCATCAAATCCACTTCTCATCTCATTTGAAGGCAATTCCTGAACTACTCTGAGGTGGTAAAGCCAACCCCACCTGCCCAGCCATGCACCTCCCTCTGGCACAGCCAGACCTGCTCCTGGAAACGGCAACGGAGCAAAATTATTCTGGGGATCACTTTTAGCACCTTCTTGAGTCTCTTGATCATTTTAAATGGAGAAATGTGTCAGAAGGTCACTATGGAATGAGCAAAAGGGGCATGGAGGTCAGCAGTAAATCAGGTTTTGTGCTCCCCTGAAGGAGTAAAAGCATCTTAAACAGATGGGTTAAGCAACTCTGCTGGCCTGAAACAGGCAATTTTAAAGTACAGATTTCTCACCCCTTAAAAATAAGAGCAGACAAAGGTGGGGGTGTGTGTGTGTTTCCCAGCAGGAAAACAATATCCAAATACGCTATCTAACCTGAAATAACACTCAAGAGAGCACAAGAACAATGTAGGAGGTCAGCAAAAGGTAGGAGCAGCTTGGAACATCCTGCTAAATGCCAAGTGAACTTTATTTACAATGTAATTCTCTGACTTCTGGTATGTTTTAGAGAAAAAAGTTCTGGTTTGCATATCACAGGCATGCAAATATGGACAAAGGGTATGACAAGAAACTGATTTATATTAACCTGCCATATCTTTTGGTATCTGGATCTTTAAAAGCTCTTTATTGGATGATAAAGATAATTAAGTTTCAAAACATAGGCTTCATTCAATTTGCTGGAAGGGGAAAAACTTGGGTGTGAATTTTATAATCAATATCTTTTATTGCCTTTCCTAGAACTTTCTTATATTTCCACAGAAGCATTCTCTTCTTAAGGAGTGAGCCACAGAAATAACACATCCATTTACTCCTATTAAACAAGTTTCTGTGAAACCATTCCAATGGTTTCGGGACAAGATAGTTACTAAAGATTCTGCTTTATTCAAATATTCTTAAAATACAAAAGAAAACAGGAAAACAAATCAGAAGAAACGATACGGCTTCACACACGAAAAACATTTAAAGCCTTCCAGGAAACTGGCTTGTTTTTTTAAAGAAAGGATTAGCCTTTGACTATTCTTTGTCCTCTAAAGAAACACTTCTAAGCTGTACAATGATCCCACTCATTTCCTTGTGAGAAACACAAAAATTCCCAGCTGTTCTCTGGAAAACCCATAATTAAATAATAAATGGGCCCACGAGTTTGAAGACAAATACTGGACAGAGTGAGATTAGAGGGATGCATGCAGAGATTACATTTACTGCTCTCTGTTTCTGCAGAAAAAACAGGCTGTCCACAGAGGGAGTGTACACATTACACCAAGAACAAAATGAAACAGTTTCTTCATACCTGAATTCACACTGATGCAATCTTAACTCACACTCCTTACCTGGCTCCCTTTCATGGACCCTGGACAAACAGGAAGCCCAGCAGACCTGTGCTCAACCCCCACTTTTCCCAGCTCAGTCTCCAGTTCAAATGCCTGGCTTCAGCTGGTTTCTTTCACATACACCTTGACTTAATTTATTGACTTTTGTGTTTCGTTTTGCACAATCCTTGCTGAAAATTCTGAATTACCATCACTCCCACCTACAGAGAGTGAGCCCCTGTGCTAGGTGAGCACAAAGAACATTGGTTTGCCCAGGAGAACTTACAGTCAGGGGTGAAATAGAATAGACTGGGGTTTTATTAAACATAGAGGGTACCTGCACTATTCAGTCCTGTTGCCAAGTGGGATCCTCCTTGGTTCAGGTGGAGCCCAGGGTTCAGCTGAGCACACGAGGCTTTGGAGAATGTACTTTTCTGATGGCTCTGTTTTTCTTCTGTTGAATCAAACCAGTCCATTAACAGTGAATTTAGGGAAGAATGAACATGGAATGGTGCATTTCAAAGTATGCCATCCTGTGCCAAAAACACCTGAGCAACCCAGAGAAGCTGTGGCTGCCCCATCCCTGGAAGTGTCCAAGGCCAGGTTGGAGGGGGCTTGGAGCAACCTGGGATAGTGGAAGGTGTCCCTGCCCACGGCAGGGGTTTGGAACTGGATGAGTTTTAAGGTCCCTTTCAACCCAAATCAGTCTAGGATTCCACACAGATTTATTTCTCTGATGATGAGCTAAAACCTCGCTTTTTCAGAACTTTACTGCTCCAGGATTTCACAGATTTCACAAGCTCTGTGAGGACACAATCACCCTCTATTCACCATTCTGGTGGCACTATGTGGGCAGCAAAGACACACACACAAAGTTGTTTAATTCCCCAGACTAAATGATTTAAACAGATCAGTAAAATCCCCTTTTGAAACAAAATGACATCATTATTAACTCTGCAGTAACCAGTGTCCAGGCATCTGCACAGCTCAAGGGAAGGCAAGAGGATCATGGAGAGCAGAGACTGAGCCCAGTATTGATTAAATTGAATTTCCTTGCATTTCTACACGTCAGACACATCCTGCTCTGTGAGTGGGTGAATAAGAACATTTGTCCTTCAAATGATACAACCAAACCAAGCTCCTCACCTGTTCTCTTGGCCAGGATCTCCCTCTCCTCCCGTGGGAGGCTGTGCTCAGGTTTGTAGCCACAGCCCACCCCAGTCAGATTGCAGCACGCTTCATCAAACTGCTTTTTATGCTGGGGTCGAACAAACTGGTAAAAATCTTGCATCAAAGAGAGAAAAGGGAGGGGGAAAAAGAAAGAAAGAAAAAAAATCAATCTACAACAGGCAATAAATGCTACCAAAACCTACAACAGCGGAACTTCAAGGTTAGATAAAAAGGTGCAACTAAATAAATTAAAATCTAAATGTTTTTATCTAATATTCGTACAATAAGCACACTTACAAATTACACAAAGGTCAGCTATCATGCAAACATTGAGCAATAGTCTCACCAGGAGGTAAAAACTGTCATTTTTTCACTGTAAATATAAAGTAACTCACCTCTCCGAGAAACTGGCCTTGAGGTGCCTCATAAATCATGAGATCCAAGTAACTGCTAAGCTGATACTTTAAATAACTGATAAACTGTTAACTTTACACCTCATGTTACTTACTTACCACAAAATGCTGGCCAACCAGAAGCCTAAACATCAAATCAAACTTTAGGTTTCAGGTGCCTGACAGTTTTCAAAACTAGACTTAGACTTTGATTTGATGATCAAATATTTTCTTATTTATGTAGATCATAGAAAATTGGGTAACAAACTGACTGAGCTCCCCATTCTTTAACCTTAGAATTTACCTTAAACAATTTACAAGATGCATAACTAGGCTTTTATTATTTCAGCAGATGAAAAAGTCACGGAAAAATCTGTCCATTTGTTCACAAGTTGTGAGAGAAATGAAAAATCACACAGAAAATACTGTTAAACTAGAAGAAATCTTGGTGGGAATTCAGTTCCTGTCAGTACCATTGTTAAAAGCCAGTAAGAAACCAGCTAATCCAGTAACTATCCATGCTTGCCCAGATCCTTTATTTAATTATTGAAACAGAAAATTTCTCTGTGTATTCTGTCTATTTATTTACTGCTTTAGCACTGAACCCTTACAAAGGCATCTCTCCTACTTACACAACCACGCTCTTGATCTCCTAAATTACTGGGAATAAGTCACTGTACTTTTAGACTAAGTTTAAAATAACACAAACTTCCACGGAATATGATTTTCTTCAAACCAAGATGTGAGCTAATACATGATAATTAGATTGAGGAGATTCTTCTGTGTTATTTGAGGATATAAAGTGATGAATCACCCTAATTGAGCTGCACTTCACAGCTAAAACACTTGTGAAGTGCCCAAGTCTGTTTAAAAGACGAAAGTCACGTACACAAATACCCCAGGGATACACAAATACTCTGCCTGTACCACGCAGCAAGACGTGCTTTTTTTCATCCTCTACGAAGAGTGAGCTCATTTGGGACAGCATGGCATGGAAGTCATCTGTCTTCTTGTACTGCTGCAGAGCCTTGGAGAAGAGCTCGTAGTTCTGCTGGCTCAGGGTGTCCTTCACCGTGGCGATGTAAAGCGTGGCCCGCGCCTTCTTCGGCTCCGCCGGCTCCGCTCTCCGCTCCTGCTGCAAGGAACGAAAGGCTCCTCAGCAAGAAGCAACACTTGAGGAGTGACTCTCACGTGATTTCAGGTGGGAGCAATATGTTTACAATTCCAGCAGCACATAGGATAATTACAGGAAATGTAGAATCGCTGAGGTTGGAGAAGTCCTCTCAGGTCATCAAGTCCAACAGCCCACCCAGCAGCACCACTGCGCTCACCACTAAAGCACAAATGCTTTCACCTAACAGGTTGCAATTATGGCAGTCACCCCTGTAATCCATGTATTATTCACCTTCCCCACTGATAAAACAGACAGCTTCAGGGAAAAATTCCTAGAGAAGGAAGCCAAGTATCATTGCACAATTCTATTCTTAGGAGAAGCAATAATAAAATGACATTTACTCCAAAGCTGCAGGCTGAGCTGACTCATCATGACATCAGAGAGCAACAAACTGCAAACACAACCTTCTGCATGAACCTGTTCTCTTCCTTCTCTCTTCTCTCTGGTATTGTCAGCTTTGGGATCAGTTTTGTTTGAAAGGTGCTTAGCAGATTGACAGACAGGGAACATCCAGTTAGGACAGCACCTTGGACAACTACTGGCACACACATCACCCAGGGAATTCTCCTGAATTTATTGTGACTCCTAAGCAATTAGCTGCATAATGAGTTAACTGGGTTTGGAGACAGGGCAAAACAAAAATGCACAGCTGTAGAGCTAACACACAATCATGAACCACCTCAGGAAGGTAAGATGTGATCCCTTACCCAAAACCAGTCAGTTAAACCATTTGAGGCTCTACCAGAGCAGCTGGACTTGCTGATCATTGCAGGTCCCTCCCAACCGAACTGTTCCATTCTAATCAAAAGAAGGAAACCACCCAACCACACCTGATCAAGTTGTTCACAAAGCAATCAATGTCAGAAAACAATTCTTTTCACCTACCAGCCCTAGGTGGACTTGTGCTTGATTTGGTCTGGGATGTCTGGATTTGGGAAAGAGCATGACAAACAGACTTCAGATGTGCACTGATGAATATTTACAATTTGGAGGAAAAAACATACTTGTTCTGGCATCAGTCATCTGTCTGCCTGGAAATTTCCAATTCAAATTAAAGCAATCTACAGATCAAAGGGATGGTACAGACATAGGGAAACACATACTGTATTGCTGACTAGCTTTATTTTCTTCCTTCCTCCTTTGTACTCATCTGTTAATCTCTTCTCATACTGAAGGGAAAGTGTGGACAGACGATGTGCCTGTGAAGATAAAAAGAAAGTAAGGAAGGTACAAAAAATGCTTTTTAAAGTTATTGTCCATTTAATTTAGATATTTCCAGCAGTAAAACTTGGTAACCCAGTTTGTGACACCATTCAAGAAAGTGAAACAAGTCAACCTAAATTATTGTCACAGAGCCTGGGCACATACCTGTTTCTAGAGGGCAGAAATTTACTGGATAACTCAGAGAGACCAAACTAGAAGAAATGAAAGACAAAGTTGGTCTTGAGGGTGCAAATTCCTGACTAAGCAAAGCTGGACTCAAAGCGGACTGCTCCAGGACAGCCTGAGAGTGTAATCGGTGGCTCACACTCTCCTTCCCTTTTCTGCCTGGAACTCCGTGTATGTAAGGGAATGAAGAATTGGAACATAAGCAGCAAGTCAAATATGTATGATACATGCAGTAAGTCAGAAAAATGATCACAACCATCTTTTTAGTCCTGAGCTATGTAAAGGCACCACCCTGAAAAGCATTATTCAGCAGAAATAAGGATTCCTAGACAAGTTTTCAAGAGGCGTAACTCACAGGGAAATCTGACTACAGGGAACAGTTAAGTCATTTAAATGGATTGAGAAATTATTCCTTGTATTGTGAATTTTCGAGCTGACAAAGCAAATTCTTTCAGAATGAGAGCAGCTAAACTTCCACTATTTACAGAACAAGGGTACAGTGTAACTCTGATAAAAGGAAAAATGATAACACAGACACTGTGATGTATGGTGAAGACAGGAAATGACACCAACCCCATCCTCAGCCCAAAGCCAGTGCTCAGTGCTGGACTCAGAGCAAAAGCTGGCTGCCTGAGAACCACTGCCTGTCTCAGGACTACACTCACCAGACTGCTGGGGCAAGGTCACCAATTCTGAAGCAGCACAGGGTGACCCCAGAGCTCTCCACAAGCCTCAGACAAGCAATGCCAAATACACAAATAGGAACCGGACCTGAGCGACTGCCAAGCCACTGGGTCCATCACGTTACCTGGCTCCAGGAAACGCTGAGCTCTGCCAAAAGCACTGCAGCTGTGCCAGGAGTACACTGTAGCTGAGTTACCAAGTCCCTGGAATTGTGCCAAGCTTTGGTATCTATGTCATGGCAGCCCAATGTGTGATAGAGTCCGTTTCTCACTCGGCTGCACACAAGTCAAATATTTGCCGCCCTTTGTACATTTCCCGTTTTGTACGTGTCTCCATTCATGTCCTTGAGCCTACTCAGATACTCCCCAGATACTCCTACACCCCCACATTTTACCTCAGGCATCCTTCCCCTAAGGGAAGTACTTAAGAATGCTGCAATAGGTGTTTCTGAAGTCCATGCACAAGTGTGTGAGCCAGCAGTAAAATACTCCAGTCAGGTAAGGGAACACACCTCCAACAACTACAAACAGAGATTATGGGAAAGCAAGAACACAGCCCAATCACTGATGTATTAAAAATACCAATCCAAGAGGAAAGAAAATGAACAGCACAGAAGCAGCTTTGATGATCTTAATGTGATAGTGGATTTTTGATTCAGATAAAATATTCCACAAGTTGGCAACATTGCTTCTCTGGGGCAAATCAAAAGTTTTCATCTAAAAGTGCAATTTCTAATCCATAAGCCCTCCCCCACCCTTCTATGAATTCACTATCTGGTCTCATACCAAGTGCTGACACAGACTCCACCCAGGACAAATTGTGTGTTTACCAACCTCTTCTCTGAGAGCTCCTTGCTCCTCAGACAGCGTGGTTAACTTCCAGGAATCCTCCTGGTCAGCAGCCTTGGAGCACAGAACAAGCACATACCTGTTGATCACCTACTTGAATGTGGCAAGGAAACCCTCTGATTAATTCAGTTATGAGAACTTGCTGGTGCTGATTACAATGAGCTTTTCTCGAAAGAGGGTTGAGCTGCTTCTCTTGATGCCAGAATCATTTTCCTTTAGAGCCTGCAGTTTTTACTTACAAGGAAGTATTTTGCCATTACCTGTTCTTCTCCTGGCAGATCAGTTTCCTCCTCTGCATCCTCCTTGCTCTTCTCACTGCGCTCCAAGGCATCCAGGAGCCCAACACATTTTCTTCGGGGTGAGACAAACTCTTGTTCATATTCCACACACAGGCTGGGTGCTCCATCTCCATTTACTGCCACCACAGCAGAACACAGGTGACAAATTAACATTCCACATTCTCTCCTGCATTTTCTTTGCTTTAGTGATAGCTCCCAGTCTCACGAAGCAATCCACAAGTATGTGCTGGTGAATTAAATAAACTTCCAGCTCTTGCAAAAGTGCATTATATAATTTCATAAGAAGACTGCTTCTACAAATCACTTCTAAAATTGCTCAAGCATTTGTTACCACAACCTGGCAGATTGCTCTCGAACTTTTCCTTAAGTGATGGCCACATTTAACCTCAAAATGGCTTAGGATCAATGGGAAACAGTCTTACCACAGCAGCTGTCCCTGTTCAATTATTTTACATTTATGGATTTTCCCAAAACTGAGTTCCAGAGTTTTTGAGAGATTTTGGTACAAAATGTGATTTATTATTTTTAAACAGAGCAAGTTTTTTAAAGCCTACAATTCTCACAGTATCAATACCCACAAGACACAGTCACTAAGGTGACCAATTACATATTCTCACTAGTCAGGATACAGGTTTTAAATATAAGAATTTTGAGCTGCAAGTAGGGTTAAATTAGTATCAGCTTGATATTTCTGTAAGGCATTATCTTCAAAATGTATTTCCACTACTTGGTGAAATTACTTTAACAGTCAGTTACTAAGGAAAGTAACTATTTTGAGAAGAATGGGAGTGTATTACAATCACTGTGACTACAGGTGAGTTTGATGTTTCAGCTGATGCAATGCAATTGAAAATCTCTATTAAACAGGCAATGCAGCTTCTTCCCTTCACCTCCAGCCACACATTCCAGCCCATCCTTTGAGCTGGATCTACCAGTCTAGTGGATGGAAGGTCAACTGGTTCAGCAAAGCTCAGCTGCTCACTCTGCAGCTGCACAAAAGATGGACTCAAATCAAAGGAAGGAGCAAAAAGTGCACAGTTGGAAATTGAGAGGGAGAAAAAAGTGGTGGCCAAAGTAACTCCTTTCAACAACAACCAGCAATCACACTGGCTTAAATGTTATGTGAAATCACCCTCACACTCACTCATAACTGGTTAGTAACCACAGCTTTAAACAAACTTCACTGTTCTGTTCCAAACCAGCAAACAGTTTAGAATGTTGAAAGAATATCTGACATGAGAAATGCTTTATTTTTTGGCATTAGCTACCCACAAAATTTTAAATATTGTTTTGTTCCCATGTCCTTTTTACTGAGTAAGAGTCATTTATACAACAGGATGGAAGAAGGACATATTGTGCTTGTGTGAAAGAGACTTCCAGTTCTTTCAAAACTGTGATACTCCATCAAAAACTCTTCCTATTGTGTGGGACACTTCTTCTGGCCTCATCTGCCACTTTTCTCTGTAACTGCAACTGTTTCCCCCCATTTTCTAATGTTTAAATATGTCCCTTCTGACCAGATTTTTACATCAGTCTTTGAGCTCTCCTTGCTTTCTCTCCCATTTCAGTTTCTAGCCTCTTGATTCTCCTTTTCGTGGTTCAGCTTAAACCAAAAAAGTGTATCTGTGAGGACCCAAACATACCTTTCCTTTTCCTCTTCAAACTGGGAACATGGTCATCCAGGTTTTTAGCTTTTTGCAGGGAGAGGATCTGCTCAGATGAAGTAGATGGTGCTGCATTGCTTTCACTTAGGGAACCACTGTGTCCAGGAGGGCCCTGAGGCAGGGGTGGGGGCATCTGCAAGCAGTTTACAAAGCGTTACAATAGGCAAAGGCCACTTTTCCACTCCCATCTATGACCAAAAATCTCAGCAACAATCCAAAGACATCTCTTTTTCCCCACTTAACCTCTGGCAGAAAGATTGTTACACACTCTGAGTTTATGAGATTTTGAAGAAAGGATTAAACAGCTCAGGAGTGACACAGCTGAAGTGCAGTAAGAAGGCTTAACTCTAAGTGACCTGGTACCAGAAAAAGGATCATGACATGCCAAAGAACCATCACTTCCTAATGCTGTCCCTACAACAACAGCTCCTTCTGACAAAGCACATCAGGCTGTGGTTTTGATTTACCATTAAACTCTCACTCATGATCAGAAGAGATCATCAAGTCCTGCAGCATCATCCATCTGTAACTAATCAGTCTGAACGACTTGTATTTGGCTAAAGCATCTTCCAGGAAGCCATCCAAGTCTGTATATTAAATTTAAGTGCTTATTTTAATCTTAACCTCCATTTTGGGAGCAAAGAATTTCCCATTCTGGCTTCCAGCCCATTTCTTGCTATGACTTTCTCCAGTGAATTAGGAAGCCTTTTTACAATATTACTTTTTAAAATCAAGGAACTATTACAGAGAACATCAGCTTCTTAATACTAATAAAGAAGCTGTATTAGTGAAGATGACCCAGTGATGAACTGCAATAACAACTGATGGTTTTTATTACTCTTTATTACTAGTCAGCTTCAATTTAAATTTTAGGGTATGATCCTTCCACACACATAACCTCTCCCTGAGGTAGAAAGCTTCTGGATGCCAATATCAGTTCCAGGATTTGCATACCAGCCAATAAATACATGTTTATTTGGGAGGAACTGGAAGAGGAAGTTATTTTTGTGATCTAACCTAATGAGCTGCCCAGCATAAGAACAACATCCTGTCCCAGATCACTCTTGGAGAAAGATGAGGCATATCTCCTTTCCAGTAAATCTTCCAGTGCTCAGAAGTGACAAGTGACTCCGTGTTGGGCAGGCTTGTGAGGAGCAGGGAGCCGGACTCAGTGATCCTTACGCATCCCTTCCAATTTGAGATCCTCTGTGATTCTCTCACATCTCTCACCTAGCCTAGCATTCCCAGTTTCCAACACTATTCAGGAAATCTGTTGTTTATTTTGTGTTTTTTTTTTCTAAAGACACTTACAATTTCTTGAGCAACACGGAAGAAGAGGGAGACACTTCTGACCGCGTGCCCGAAGTTGTCATAAACGTTCACGTAGGGACGGACCCACGAGGGCAGTTTGCCTCTGACATCACCAGTTGTGAACCTGAGCAGGATGGGAAAACCTGAGAATTATTTGCAAGGTTGGGCTAAATTAATTAAACAAACCTTAGACCAGTATCCAAAAGGACAAGGGAGGAGCAGCAACACAAGTAAATATAATGGGGTGATGTCTTCACTCAGGAGAAAAGAGCTTTGCTGATACCTTGTACTATCAATTAAACTCCTGTTGCCTATAATATACATATTATACTAATTAGCATTACAGAAATGGATATTAATGCAGTATAATGCTAATGCAGGATATGAATATAAATAGTATTGTTTCAGTAATATAATCTGTCCTCATTTCAATCCTCCTTCTCTCAAAACACTGCAGTGCTGCTGACTGCCATCTCGAATGAAAGATGGAGAAAATGCAAGACCATAAGTTGTTGTCACATAATTTCCTGTGGTATTACAAACATGAATTGAAAAAATTGGTTTATTTTCCATTAAAACCATTAATCTCCTTCTGCAAGTCCAAGACTATATAGCTGGGGAGCAGAAGAGAATAACCTAGGAACTTTCTTGAAGTAGTACGTTCTTGAAGTAGGACAACATTTATATAACCTGTTATGTAAATTAATTTCATTATTATGAACTGTAACCTTTTCCAAACAGCAACATCAGCACATTTATACACAAAACACCAACACCCACACTGGGATATAAAACTGTTGATGTTGTTGACATCCCATCCCCTGGAAGTGTTCAGAGCCAGGTTGGATGGGACTTGGAGAAACCTGGTCTGGTGGAAGGTGTCTCTGCCCTGGGCAGGGGGCTGGAACGAGACGAGCTTTAATGTTCCTTCCAAGCCAAAATATTCTGGGATTCAGTGAGCCAAGGTTTACCTGTGGTCACACAGGAAGATGGCCCCGTAGTCCTGGCGGTGCCTGATGACCCGGCCGATGGCCTGGTTGACAGCCCGGGACGCTTGCTGACTGTACCACTCATGCCCAGACAGGTACTGCAGGAGGTGGGATGCACAATTAACATTATTTACCAGGAAAAATGTATTCTCTGTGCTGTACAGTCACTATTTTTTTCCTAAAGATATAAAAGTACAGAACAGCTGTTGGACAGTATCAACCAGATGTACTGAGAAGTCTCAAAGAGCTGAGGAAACCCAAACACAGGTGGACTCAAAAGTCACACCTGATTTATAGAGCACAGAAAACTCCAGCAGCAATGCCCAGCTTGAGAGGCTATTTCCTATATGGTGCACTCAGAGCCTTGGCAGTACAACAGATTCACCATATTTTTTAAGACCTGCAGAACAGACTAAACTGTAACATCATTCATTCTTGTGCCTGAAGCAACAGAAAACCAAACCCAAATACCCCAACACACACCACCACACTTCCAAAACAATAATTCCCAAACCAGCTAGCAGAGGCCATTCTTCCTGCCCACATTGTCTCTGGATGAAACACATCCTTCAGAATGAGAGATGGATAACACTCATTCAAAGATTTTAACTTAAAATTTAACTACACCCCTTTTTTTGGGCCTCTATTTAAGACTGTGCCAGAATTTGGAACCCTCAACAGTATTAAAAAAAGTGGTTGTATTTCTGACAAATTCCCAAGGCTGTTTGAATTTTTGATATTCATGGTCCCACGAGGCTGAGAGGATAACAAAACCCAAAACCCATGGGGACAAGAGGGAGAACCAATGACATGAACATGCAAACAGCCAGGAGTGAGAAGCTGCCCAGTCTTACCCGAGCACCTGCACCACTTCTCCTCATCTCATCCAGGAACTGCATCTTTAAAATGACTCTGGGCTCCATACGAGGGGGAAATGGAAGCCCAGTAATGATGACTCCTCGTCCATTTATGTCTGCAAAGTCCAAGCCTTCACTGGCCTGCAGGGACAGTTTTCCATCATCAACAGGGCTTGAAGTGACATTTCAGAGTGATTCAGCAGTTGTTAGCCCTTTTCCTCCATTCCATTAATTCCCTGGCCAAGTGTAGTTTATCAATTGTTTCAATGAATAGTTTCAACTAGATTTTTTTTTTCTTTTATTACCAGGAGTTTAAACTTGGCTTTTTCCTCTGCCAAAGCATAGCTCAGCCAACCCTGTTAATGACTGTCTTGTTCCTGGATAAGTGGAACAGCTGTAACTGAGAACATGTCAACACCTTGTTTAAACCTTCCACACCCTGAGTTGTTGACAAGACATAAGAACATAGCAGGCCTTCTCTGACAGTAAAAATTAACAGAATCATTTCAAAGTGATAACAGAAAGCCATCAGATTCACCAGACTATAGTGCCATGTCCAGCAGCTGTGCTGTTGACATCCCATCAAGTATTTGTCACTCATGTCCCCTGTACATGCTCACTGTGCTGGCAAATCACTTTATGAAATTAACAGAGTTGAACAGACAGAAAAATAATTAAGGGGAAAAGAAAAAAAAGCTGTTTTGTTTTTCAGCTGAATCAATTCTCCAAATCTCAGCAACGAGACTTGAGAGAACTCTCTTTTCTTCACTCCAAAAGCTTCTTTGGAGACTGGGACCAAAGGTTCAAAAGAAGTTGGATCTTCTCCTGGTACACAGTAAACAGCAGCAAAAAGGCTCTAAGAGTAATTTCACAAATATTTCCACTGATAAACATAAGTCAATTTATCAGCACTGGAAGATGCAAAGGCAAGGCCATCAAATGTGTCCAGAGAACATGAAGTTAATGAAGCAAGTATTTTAAAGCTAAGCATAATGTTTGGTTTGCAGCAGTGTTGTTTTAACTTGTTTGATTACAGTTCTCCAGAACAGCTGTTCTCATCTAATGGGTTATGTTTTCAGTCAGCAGCCAACATGAAATGCAAGTATGACGCTCATCCACTTCAGAGAAATCAAAATGTGTCCCTTCAATAAAAACGGGAGTGAATCACACAGAAACGTGACCTAATTTTGAAAAATCTTAAGAGCATTTGTTTATTTCCCACATATAATTGCAATCAAATAATAGAAATGCATTGGAATCCAGAATGAAGGGGTTTTTTTCTATCAGTTACATAACCTGATCTCAGATGAAACAAACTCTCAGTTACATTACCTTGCCCCGACACACTGCCAAAAATGCAGCTCCGTTGGACTTAGGACAGGTGACTTTATCATAGTAAGCATCAATGACCTAAAATATAAACAAGTTTAAGCAAGAGGAGGAATGGTATTATCCTATACTAACTAAATTTGACTTGTACATTAAGATCTAAACTGCGATTAATTTGGCTTAGCATAATTGTCTTTAACTAATTGCAAATGTGAGAAGCCGTTTTCCCAGCAAAATCTTTATATCACTGTGAAATCCAGAACACATCTGGGTAAGCATAAAAAAATTCATGTCAGATACTTCTGATGAGAAGATGGACCATCCTGTGTTTCTGCAGATCCTTAAGTAAAATAGACAAAACAGGAAAGCAATTCTCAGATATTATTTATTCTAAGGAGCAAACAGAATGGCTATAAATAAACAGGATGACACTGCACAATTCCTTAACATCCAAAGCAGGATGAGCTGGGAGGAAAAGTCCTGCAGAACAGTCACAAATGCTGACTGCTGAAGTGACAGCTTCCACCAGCTCAATTACTCAGCACTTGTGTATGTTAGCTGCTGTTACATCACCAGATTCAAATGAAGACTGAACCCTGCATGGCCACACACGAGAGGAAAGGAAGGATGCACAGGAAAACTACACTTCAAAGAAGCACTCAAGAGTTTTACTTTCACCCTAGGCCAAAACCTTGGGTGTTTCATACCCAAACACACCTTAGGGAAGGTCATTAATCATAAAAACTGTTTCTGAAAATCATAGAAGCATGTAATGCAAATAATCAACCTCTGAAAAGCTTCCTTTGTTCCTGGGTTCCACAAACATCGGCTTCACTTCTTCTATTCTTTTGGCAAAATCATGCTCCTGTTAAACAGAGAAGGAACAGGACAGAAATGCCAAGTGAGCAGACACAACAAGAACAGGAACACTCAGAAATGGTCACTGCACTTCCCCACCACAGCGTGTTCCTCTTTTGCCAAACACAGGAAGAGATGGAAGCAGGAACACGCAATCCTAGGAGCACTAACAGTGATTCCTTGCAGCTGGTGCACCTCAGACATCAGGCAGATGGAGGAGTTCCAGCACTCACCTCCCAGTCCCACTTCACAGCATGGAACCTCTGCCCCTGCCTTTTCAAGGAGCATTTAATCCAGAACTGTGCTGGCAAATCTCACCAGAGACATTCAACTCATGAGCTCAGAAGCACCAAAAGTTACAGTTGCAATGGTTAAAAATTAAAAATAAAGGAGAAATGCCCATATTGGGATTTATTTCCCCAAGGGTTGAAACACAGAGACCAATTCTAATTCAGAGGTTTAATAAAGAAAAGTCTGGTGAACTAAAAAAAAAATGTGAGATCAGATGGAATAGCATTTTAAGATTCTTTTGGGTTTGGTTTCTACAGCACTGCACTTCAGTGTATTGTGATCAAAATAAGCCTGACCTGGGATTTTACTTTCCAGATTTTATAATTTACTTATTAACAAAGAATTTTTCATAGAATCCCAGAATGTTTTGGGTTAGAAGGGACTTTGATAATCACCCAGTTCCAACCCCCTGCCATGAGCAGGGACATCTTCTACTAGAAGGTTTTTAATAACATGGTTAAATGGAATAACTACAAGCTGTCTGTTGCATGTAACCAAACCACCCAAAAAAGACAGAGCAATGAACATACTCTCCAGTATTCCAGGCTCTTATCCATGACAGGATATGATGGGAAGAACACCAACAGCCCATGAGGCACAACTCGCACAAGGTTACCTGCAGTGAGATAAGACAAGGGTGTAGCTGAGGGCATTTTCATCCTAGGACGGAAAACATGGATTGCAGAGGAAAAAACAACAGCCTGGTCCCCTTCCAAAATATTTTCTACTTTCTTGACGTGAATGTTTGTGCATTAGAAGTTGTTCCATTTCTTAAAATCACTTGATAATCTTGTCAAGGTGTAAGCTTTATTACAGAAGCCTAACTAGCTCTTTAAAGGGCAGTGCTAAAAGAATAAAAGACACTATCAGCCACACCAAACCCTGCCAATGAAAGGGTCACCCCCTACCATGTTTCCCAGCAGGATCTAGTTTTAGATCATTTTCTCCACTCCTTGTCTACTGCAGTCTACACATCCAAAGCAATGGATGAGGTACCATCATATTGCTTCTGAGTTTTCTAGTCAAATAGTAAAACATTTACTGAGAAAAACCCACTACTTTGTGAAAGAATTTTCTTAATTTCACCTTTTAGGCCAAGCTAAACACCTCAGAGCATTGCTTTCATTTCTCCTCCATGTCCTTCCAAACATTTCTAGATTTAACAGATTCTTTTCAATCGTGTCAGCCAAGCTACACAAATGCTCTTCTTTTATTCTGTCCTTATGTGTTACAACTCTGTAATTCTGTTATATTTATAAAACATTACCAAAACAATAAATGCTGATTTCAGGCAGGCTTGACACAGTTCAAAATATCTCAAGAAATTGCACTGATTTCCTGTGAACCTCAATTGCTCTGCAAATCATCCTTGGCTGCATCATCTCTGACTGTTGATTTCCTAGTTTCACTTTCTGACTGTGCTTAGGAACCACATTTTTGACCCAAACACAAACTCCTGACAATAAAAATGAAGTCCTGACTTGGAAATATTAAGAGACTTATTTTTATGTGCTTTTACAGCAGCCAGCTGCCTGAGCAAGCAGAAGCACAGAAAAGCAGACAGCACTGAAATAGGGAAAGGATTGGAGTGCATTTCTCTTATTGCATCTTCCTTAGTATTGCTTTTTCTAGATTTCCAAAAATCCTGGGCATTAACCCATTTCTGAAATCCACACACTTCACTTACCAATTGTTTTCCCCAGAGAAGATAAATAATCCTCTGAAAACCTACAAAGAAGAAAAATCAAGTAACACCATTGCATTTCCTTTTCCATGTTTTTATACACACTGACTTCCTTTGATATTCATCTAAAACAGCATTTCCAGACTCCCAATTGCTCTTCCTCCTGTGACAAGCACCAACACCAAGGGCAAGAATTAGTAATACTTCACAACACTTTATTAACAGTATGAAATATTCTTATGGATAGCACTGAAGGTGATCAATACTTCAAAATGCACGGGCAGAAATGGGCAGCCATATGAGTTTTATGATTAATAGTAACGACATACATGTGAGAGTTCTGCCAGAAAGGGCTGCACCACTGCCAAGCCTGACTAACGTTACAACCACTTAAAATAGTAATTGATTAATTAGGTGTGGTGCTGCTGCAGGGCAAGAAGGGTGAAATTGGTTACTATGGGTACTATTTAGTAAATCACTTTTGCTTTGGCTGAAGAAGTCCTGCTCCCCAATGAGCCACATTTATGTTTTTCCAGCCCTGACTGAAAACTTACCTGTTCTCTCATGCCTTTATGTTCCTTTCTTTTTAGTGCCCTGTACTTCTGTGTACTGTTTTCCCAGAAAACTTGTATATGCAGGGAAAAACCCTAACACAGATGCCTTTGTAAGACCTACAGATACCAGTATCAACACGCAGACGTTGTCAAAACAGTGAACACTGAAACCCTTTGCTTCAACAAACCCCCCTGTTCTAAAGCCTTGGAGGGGTGGAATCCCCAACCCTCCTTCTTTAAAAGACAAAAGAAATACACTGAAATGGCACATTAAACTTCTGAAAATGACAAATCCAGTCAGAGGGTTTTCCAGATTACTAATTCTCTGTAAAAATCCATTACAACTACTGAGTCCCTTTCCAGTTCTATGGAACATCTGGCCTTTGCTGGCAGCAGAAGCACTGCCAACTTCTGAACAACAGACAGACAGAGGCAAAGTGATGGAAGACCAGAGAAGAGCAAGAAAAATGATGATGAAAATCTTGACAAATATCTGGATATGTTTTCCTTAAGTAGGCAAACCAGAGGTGAAAGAGAGGCTGGGCATGGTGACAAGTTTTAAGTATAAAACTAGTTATACTATTGCAAAGGCCTGTCGTGTTTCAAGTCAATTAAGCCTTCAGCAAAAAAAAATTTTGGATGGGGTTCAGTGCTGCTCCTGGGGGATGGTTGTGGGTAGAGGTCCCAGCTATGGCTGGTCAGGGTCATCAAGGACTATCAGTGCCTTGGTATCTGATCCCTTCCAGCCCTCCAGTCCTCAATTTTCAGTCGTAGTGATTAAAGGGTGTTGTTATTCAGCATTTATCCAAGAAAACCACTAGAGATGCCTTACTTCACTAGCATACTCCTGTCAGCAGAACCCAAAATGTTGGAACCCAAAACTTCAAAGCAGGATTCCACATGGAAGTTCATTACCTTCTTTCATAGGTGGAAGTAAGCACAGTTCCATCAGGCCCCTTGGGAATGATCCCAACCCAGAGCTGGTGTTTATCGATCACATGAGGATTCTCCAGGCAAATAGGAAAAGGGCTGGAGGAAAAAGAGGAAGATCCCAGTCATACCCATTATATGATTCCCTACCAGTTCCAGAACCAGAGAATCATAGAATGGTTTGGTTGGAAGGAACCTTAAAGCTGATCTCATTCCACCCCCCTGCCCTTTCCACCATCCCAGGCTGCTCCAAGCCCCATCCAACCTGGCCTTGGACGCTTCCAGGGATGGGGCAGCCACAACTTCTCTGGGCAAACAGAACACTTGAAAATCCTGAGATAAAACCTAAATCCATGAGAGCAGACTGTGCATTTTTCAGGAATGGCAGCGTTCCCACATGCAGGTACTCACATCTGCATTTCCATCGTAAATGATGAGAGGGGGGAGAGCGTCCCGCTCGTGAGGATGATTGTCCTGACTCCCTGTCGAACGAGCTCGTGCATGCTGTACCCAGGGCTGAAACACCAATAGCTTAAAGTCTTCCCTGCATTAAATAAAGAGAAAACACTAAGAAACCAGTCAAAGTGGAAAAATGAGACTATGACCAGCATATGGCACACTGCACATGAACTTCTGAGAGTAAACCAGACAGCATCCAAAGTTAAAATTCCAGATGTATGTCCTGCTTTGGTTCTTCCCAGATTTAATGACTTTTAATTAAAACATCATTTCTCCCTCATAACATAATATGAAAGTATCTCCACCCTTGCACTTGCTGGAAAAATGAACCCCTTCTCCATGAGGAATTTCCTATATATCTCAATAGGCTATAAATCTTTCACCTAAACTTCCCACTTTCCCCACAGTCAACTCCCGAACCTTTCAAGTTCTGCTCAAATCTGTTGTGGGATGTGGAGATTATATACATATATATATATACACACACACACACATTTCAGTGTGTGACTCTGAAAATACGTAAGTTATCAACAAAAAGAATATTAAGAAAAATAAGTAAATCACATCAGTCAATTCTTTCATTGCTCAGCTTGAGCTTGCTGGAAACTTTGCATCAGCTTCTCACAGACACACGCACAAGGGAACGAAAACAATATCCACGTCAAGAACAAGAGCAGCCAAAGAAAACCTCAGCTTTTGTTTCTGATTCTGCTTTGCATGGTTAGTTTCGGTAATAAGAAGAAATACCTGTCATCCAAGTATCATGTGCATGTCTTTTAAATTTACACCTTCCAAATTTACACCTTCCAATCAAAGCCTGCATTTCCAGAAGAAAAAGCTGACGTTTTCAGGAAATCCCCATTAACATCTGCCCAGTGAGTCACTTACTGCTTAGAATTACAAGTGAACACTTACTCTTAGCTAAAGTTTTACCTTTCCATCTCATTTGGACAAACCCATCCAGACAATGTCCAAATTCTAAAAGACTCACATTCCAAAATTTAGCAAATTCTGTATCTTTCTAACTCACACTAACAATTGGTGCAAATTAGTTTGGAAGTGTGTATGGACAGGCCAGTGAGTATCTACAGACAAGACCAAAGTCATTTACCCAGGAACCCAAGAAATCCCAGCACAAAAGCAAACTGGGCTGATATGGGATGGCCTGGAAAAGGACACCAACCTTCATGTTTGCTCCTCCAGTGCTCAGCTGGAAACACACTTCTGTAACCCAGCACGACAACTGCCAGGCACCAGCTCCCAGTTCCTGGACAAGCTGGGATTGCTGTACATTTTTAGCCTGGTGTGCTGCAATTATGCCTTTAAGCTTAACAACATTAAATTCATTTTCAAGGTCCCATTCACCAGCAGGAAGTGTTGGGCATTAAACATAGCAGAGCTCTGCAACAGCTTTTTCCATTCCTGGTACAAGGACAGCTAAAGCAAGGAGAAATGGCTTGCTAATAGTTTACAACATGATGGTTTAGATCAAACCAAGAATAAGAGCATTTTAACTCAATGCTAAACTGCAACAGTCCAATGTTGTTGACATAAACAGCATCTGTGCACAGATGACTCAGGCACGAATCTCATCAGCTATCCCAAGCTGTGCCCCTTCTCCTCACCAATTACAGTTTGTACAGAATGATGTTTGAGTTGATAATTTCCACAAAATCCCTGGGAAACAGCTGTTCTTAAATGCTTGAATTATTTCTATACCATTTGCTATATCACTACAGGAAATCAGGGACTTAGTCATGTCTGGCCTCTCCTAGGCTTGCACAAAACACAAATCTCAACATACTCAGGTGTGTTGCACAGGTACTTGCAAATATTGTTTTTATTTGAAAAACAGATATATCAGAATCCATCTACTAAATCACAGAATTCTCTCACTGCTTTGTATTTTTGTGTATAAATCCTCCAAACTGTGCAATAAACCTAGAAGTGTTTGTTTTAGCCTCTTCCTGCAACCATCTTTAACCAAATCTACTTAGAATTACTCCTGTATCTTAAAACTCTAATTGACCAATATCTCAGCAAAGTGACATTTGCAGATCATCAAACAGCATTAATTTTGTGGAAGCATTTAAGGGACATTATTGCAAACCCAGTAAATTCATTCTTTGAAAAATGTTACTTTTGTCCTTAAAAAAAGGACTTCTGTGAAACAGATACTTACATACTCACAAGCACTTAACTGAGTAATTAAGTAGATAGTTATGAGGCAAAGTATTTACAAAAATCCCTGGAGAGTGCTCTGTTAAGAAGGCTTAGGTAAAGGGATCTGCACCTGTCTTCTCTAATCAGAAAATGTTTTGTTTTCAACCTAATTATTAAAAAATAACTTTAAAAATCAGAAAGAATGAATGCTGCCATTCATTGGTGCTGCTTGGTGCTGCTTTATAGGAGCATTAGGATAATAAGCCTTTGATTCAGAAGCCAAGTTTCTTTTCTTCTAAATATATTGTTTTGAAGAATGGTTCTATTGAGGTAATTCCAGACACTGGATTCTGCAGAGCATAAGGAACAAAATGGGTGGGAGGAGAGAGACAAGAAGAGGGAGAAATCCCAGTTGCACTGGAAAGTATAGCTGAAGCTGAAACTATCAAGAACTGACAACACACCCTGAAGAATTTAGAAAGTTGCTCAAAGTAGGAAGTTTCTCAAAGTAGGTCATTGCCAGAAAAGGTAAATGTGCCCTAAGGCACGGCATTTTCTGCCTGAGTATTCACATGATCTGGACAAGATCTCTGGCACGTCACATGAACCTTCCCTAAGAGCTCCAAAATGAGCCAACTGTAACACCTCCACAATGTGAATCATTTCAACAGAGAATGAGAACCTTCATGGAATTTACTCTTACACCACCTTTGACAAACATTTTTGGCATCATAACTGCACCGGAACCCCCTTCTGGCCAAAGGCAGTTACAGCCTTATTCAACACCAATTTTGTGTTTAACTCAGAGCTGTACAGAGAAATACAGCTGGTATGAGGAGAACAGAACATGTCATGAACCTCAGGATCAACCTGAGGGGTGGAGGAGAGCTCCTCATTCTTGGCTGGTCTGAAGATGTTCTCTGCACCAATACAAACAACAATTCCATAACAGAGATGATCTTCTCTCACCAGAATCATTGCCCTAAAAGAACTCCAGCAGTGCACAAAACACCGATGGTACAAGAAATTTTTATATTGAGATGGTGTCACCTCCCCTTCAGAAATAACTAAAGAAGTGAAAAGCTTGTCCCCAGCTCATCATATCCACAACAGAGCTGCACTTGTTTTCTTTTATTTAAATCAGAAAGGAGCAGTTGAGGAGTTTTCAATCCAGCTTTTGCATGAACCTCCCCAAGACCAGTCCCATACCTTGTTTTTTTGAAGATGATGAATTCCAGAGATCTGTCCTTTGTTTCTTTTTCTGATTACCATTATCCACGTGAATATGTACCTGAAGAAAAGTAACAAACATTTCTAGCAATGGCTGCAGAAATGAACTTGCACTTCTTCCCCCAAAAAAACCTCACCCACATGAAGAGTAATTAATGCAATTGGTGTCACTTTTATAGAGTTACTAAGGTTATATAATTTCCTGTCTCTTTTCTATTTTGCTTCCAATCTTTCATAACTTTCTAAGGAGCAAAAAAGTGTATCACCATTCAACCATTCATTTTTGAGTCAGATGATGGGAGCAGCTTTTCATGGGCTGACTTGAGCAGGGACCAAAAACCCAATTATTTGGGTATTTCCACCAGCACAGACAACACAGCTTAAATGTAGAACACCATTGTGGTGGAAAGATTTGCTTCATTTGGCAACAAAAATAGTATCAAGCCTTAATGTGATACCTAGCAAAAGATCTGTTCCTAAAACTCATCATAACAATACACCCCCCCACAAATTCCAAACTAAACAAATTAAAACAATTTCAGGGAGGAGGTTCAGTGGTTCTGTTGGACTTGCCTGGCACTGGGCTAAACTAAAACCAGATTACTGGAAGAACACATCGATTCTTGCTCAATATCCAATATAAAAATTTTCTGAAATTCCCATTTGCTGCACTTTCGTAATTTAATTTAGAAGTTCCTTTAAAAATTGTGTTTCTCTTCAGAATCTAAATTAAATACAGTTCCTTTGGTGGGGTTTTTTTTTGGCTGTGTCTTCTTTTTTTCTCCCTGTAATCAACATCATTTGCTGTACTATCCACATCCTTCCACGTCTTAGGTACACTAAGCACAGACATTAAATGCCACGAGGGAAAAGGCAGCACACAAAGCCTCCCATACCTTGTAGTATTTAGATATTGCCTGACGTGGCAGGAACCCTGTTGGGACTCCTTCTGGGGCATCGATGCTGAACACCGTCTGGAAAATGGAGGGAAACAGAATCACAGAATGAATTAAGTTGGAAATGACCTCCAAGATCGTTGAGTCCAAGCTGTGACCGATCCCCACCTTGTCACCCAGCCCAGAGCACCGAGGGCCACGTCCTCCGTTCCCTGAACACCTCCAGGGATGGGGACTCCACCACACCCTGGGCAGCCCCTTCCAATGCCTGGCCACCCTTTCTGTGAAGAAATTCCTCCTGATGTCCAACCTGAACCTCCCCTGGCACAACATGAGGTCGTTTCCTCTTGTCTGGGAGCAGCACCCGACCCCCACCTGGTCGTCCCTTCCTCTTGAGGAGCTGTAAAGAACCAGAAGGTCCCTCCTGAGCCTCCTTTTCTCCAGGCTGAGCCCCTCCCCAGCTCCCTCAGTGGCTCCTGGTGCTCCAGATCCTTCCCCAGCTCTGTTCCCTTCCCTGGACCTGCTCCAGCCTCTCAATGTCCTTCCTGAAGTGAGGGGCTCAGAACTGGACACAGGACTCAAGGTGAGGCCTCACCATTGCCCAGCACAGAGGGACAATCACCTCCCTGCTCCTGCTGGCCACGTTATTTTTGATACATACATACACATACTTTTGATTTTTGCTTCCAGTAAAATTCCTAATGTGTCCTTGCACTGAGAAGTGTCTCCACAAAAGTCACTGCTGTGATAAATTTATTTCCTTACTCCTCTTATCAAATAAGACAGAGAACCTTGAATAAATATGGTTCTTCCGGGCACTTCCTGCTACCCACATGGTGCTCTCATTGTTCCAAAAACTGCAAGCCAGTACCTAAATATACTCAAACTACACAAATGACAATATTATTATTCACACTGTTCATGACTCTGGCTGTGGATAAACAAACACATCCATGAGATCAGTCACAACCAAACGCAGAACAACTTTTTGAGTTCCTTCAGTTTAAAATTTCATCTGTGATCCCTCTGCCAATAATACTCTGCTTAGAAAAACAATCATATCTAACTGTCCACATATTAAATTAAAAGCTTCTATCAGAGTTATGCTTTTTCCCCCTTTCCTGTGTGTGGTGTCTCATGACTACAGATGACACTCTTTCAAACATAAGGATCCCAGTGCAACTTCAATGAAAACAGCTGTGGTTCTCAAATATTTACAACTCTGTTGATTTTCCTAAACAAAATTTCTCCAGACATTGAAAGGAATTACCCAAGCTTATAAGAGTATCAGCTAGTTCCAACAAGATGTTCTCCAGCAATTAAAAAAAAAAATCCCACAGTTCCTGGAAATATTTACTTCTGAAAAATAGCCAAAGATATGGTGTACAAAAGACATTTTGCTAAGTGTTCTTTGAAAAGGAAGAAAAAAATTACTATTAATTAAAACAAGCTGGTGATAAACTAAGACTCGAAGACAAGGCTCTGCAAGAAGCAAACACTGTGTTTAACCAACAAGAACTCTGTCCTAGTCCTACCTATCTCAAGACAGCAAACTATCACCTGGCAGATCCTTTGCAGTAACTGTCCACGTGCATGTCCTCAGCAGCAGAAAAGGGACCTGAGGTTTCTCTTCCAATTTCAAATCTCCTTTTATCTATCCACAGCCCAAAAGAGCACACACAGACAATTAATTATTTCCAGTCTTGGAGAACAGTCCACTGGGATCAGGAGACCTGGCTTCTACTTCTGAATTTTCTCATGTCTCAGCTTTGAAACCCTGAGAAACAAATACAAATCAGGCTCACC
The DNA here is from genome assembly GCA_013397815.1 of Aleadryas rufinucha. Classification (NCBI taxonomy): domain Eukaryota; kingdom Metazoa; phylum Chordata; class Aves; order Passeriformes; genus Aleadryas; species Aleadryas rufinucha. Next base: position 18,600 of record VZTH01014578.1, on the reverse strand, counting down.
TGACCTCCCCCTCAGAACAGGGACATCTCCCAGTAAAAACCATTTTGGTACCAGTGTACACAAATTGCTGCTACTGCACTAGAACACACATGGAGGTTTTGTTTAACCACTGCTAGAAAAATGAAATCCTGTGTATGCCACTGTGAATGCACCCTCACAAACACCCACGCATTCAGAGTTCAGCATTGCAAACCTGCCAGGACCATGCAAAACACACCCAGGTAATTTGTCTTTATCATGCAGGTCTGCAAGGTTTGAATATATTTCTTCATTTTCAGTTTTAAACAGGGTGTAATTCTCTGGTGCCCTTTTGGACATGTATGTTGGACAGACCACTGGCCCACTGTACCTCTGAATTTTATGGGGCTTAGGATTTTCACAATCAAAGTTTTGGAAGTGCACAACAGGGAGACAACTGACAGCATTATGTGGCTATCCACAAGTGTCACATTCAGTTCCTATAGAACTGAAAAGATTTTTGGTTTAGAGATCTGGTAAATTAATAATTAAATTTTAAAAAAACCAGTTAAATTATCTTTTGTTTGCTTTTTTCCTTAGCCTCTCCCGTTATTTCATGCAATGGTCTCGTATTCCCAAATGCTGCTGCACACAAGTTCAGTGACCCAGCTCCACCTGGTGGATGCTAAGCCCAGCCAAAATTCAAATCCAGCATCTCCAAAAAGGGAGATCAGAATTGCAAAAGAACAACCTGGGCAGAAATCAACTTAGTCCATCCCATCAGGCAGCAGCTTCCTCCTCAAAAATTACAAACTTGCACCATTGCAGAAGTGTACATCCCAGCAAGAATAAAATTGATCCAGTGTCTTTCCACATCTTTTAAACCAACTCTTCTATCCTTCAGGTATTTATAGAAGCAGCAATAATTATTTACCTGGATAATATCTGAGAGCTTATGCAATCCAGATGTATTGATAAATATCCCAGTACCTGGAGAAAGCAACACAAGATTACTCTTAGAACACAAATATCCATCCTCTTGTATATATCCACACCTTATCTGAACAGCTCAACACACTGAATGTGACTTGAAAATATTCTCTGAAGCAAATAACTTATTTCAAGTTTTTCATCATTATTCAAGATGCAAAGAGAAATACAAAACTGGCATTCCATGTCTGACACACTGGGAGAAGATGTCACCTGAGAAAATTACATACACTTCCTAAAGCTCCTCTGCATTAAAAATGGGAAAGGAACTAATTAAAGCAGCAATTAGAGGAGCAGTTAAAAGAACATGAAATACACTGATGATGGGGATTTTGCAGCAGAAAGGATCAACAGATGCACCTGTCAGGCCAGAATGCAAATGGCCTAAAAGGAGAAAGGTGCTGGGCAAAGAGAAAAGGAAGGGTGGGTGTGCTGTCCAAGGATGGCTTTGCAGAACTGACAATCTGTGTTCTACTCCCTTCAATGCTTTTTCTGAAGAGTCTGCTGGTAAGAGCTAAACCATTTTCTTAACACATGTAGAAGTTGGACAATTTTCTTTACAGAAGGGCAAATTAAGAACAGGATGCTGGCAGACATTAGAACAGAAGCTTGTTAAATCAAGGAAAAAACCCTCATATTATATGATTCTCTACATTCCTGGTTTTTAACTCCAGGACCAGGGAAGAACTCAAGACACTAAAAGTACCATCAGGAAAATGCCAACAAGCTTCACACCACAATCCATCTGGTTCTGGAGGAAAATAGTGTCTGTGCAAAAATCCTCTATGTATGCACATGGATGGACCCATACCTGGGTACACACTCAGGTTTTGACACAAAGTGCTTCTCAGAATTAGTTCAGTTACATGAACAGACAGAAAATATGTCTCCCAGTAGAGGACCCTGAAGGTTTTAATAAAAGACACAAGTCCTTAAGGTCAGATTTCAGCTTATAGAAGCTTTATCATTTGATTCTCTCCCCTAACAACACAAATTTCCAGTTACTTACACTAAAGAGGAAAGTCTGAGTAAAACAGCTAAAAAGTTCATGTACTTACGGCTTGAAAGAAACTGTAAAATCTGCTCCAGTGATTCCAAGAGGGAGCATTTGGTCTGGAATGTTATTTGGGCCTCTGCAAACAGATCAAAGATGTAGCTGCAATTTACAAAGAAAAAGCAGAAATGGGTAAACACTATGAAGAATCAAATGGGCACAAATACTGTTACCCTTTCATAACAACAATTTCACCATCAAGTAGAATAAATGTTTCTATCTCCATAAGGAAAAAAAATTTACAAGAATAAAATTAAGTATTTGCTTATAAAGACAGTGGACAATACTGAGCACATCATTCCCTTTTTCCATCATTCCTCCCCAACATACAATCTATACTCATTTAGAAGCAGATTGGCATGCAATTTCCATGATTTTTTGTTTTTTACTATGTACACTGGCACCATTTTAGAAAAGGGCTTCCAGAGCTCAGAGGTACCTCAGACACATCACTGCAGCTTTGGTACCTCTGCTTAAATCATGACATTAACTTGAAAGCAGCACAGTGAGGACCTTCTTCCAGCCCAGGAAACTCAAGAGGATTTTCCACTCTTGAAACACTAAAAAGGGGAGTTCCTCCAAAAATAATGCTTACTACAGATGGGGAATTTAAGGAAAACCAAAACCTTGAAGAAATACTATTCCCAAAAACTAGAATAGTGCTATAACCCCAACAGCTGAGCCAGCTCCAATTTGCTGTACTTTTTAACATTTAAACACATTAATGAGAAGAAATTTACCTTCCCACTTTGGTGACTCCAGTACCATTTGGTGGCAGCTCCACTGCATCAATAGCACTTTCAAGCTGAAGAAGAATTTCTTTAGGAGAATCAAGTGGGAAAAAAGTTAAGGTGCACAGAACTCATGTCTGGGACACATTTAAGTCTCTTTTTCAAATGTACTTTATTACAAAGGCTGTTACCAAAGACAGCAGCCCAGCTGTTCTCTGCAAACAAACCAAAATGATCAAAACCAATTTCCTGGATATCAACTTTAAATATTCATATTCAACTCTAAGAACTTCCATGACCTCAATTCCTAGATGAAGCTGAAGTCAGCAGCTAAATGTTAAATTCTTCTTTACAGACAGGGAAAGTTGTTCTTGGAAATGCTTTGTATACATGAGCTATCTCAAGCTCTTGCTGTTAACTTCAGGTAGCATCATGTTCTGACAGCAGAATGATGCAACTGATGCAATTCCAGCACACTGACAAGATTAGAAAACACAGGGACTTCTAACAAACAAGGAAACAACACATTCATCTGCCAGATCTCTCTTCTTCGGAACAAACTAACTAAACATTCCAAAAAGTTATCAGAAAAAGCCAAACAACTTAAGCCTCTTTGAATGTCTCAGTTATAAGTAATGTACATGCCAATGCTACATGAGCTTGATTTATGGTTGCTGACCTTTTGAAACTGTTTCAACAACAATTTTCAACAACACAAAAAATAAGCTTACTCTTGATCTTCGCTATATCTTCCAGTTCAATGTTCAGTCCTGTTGAAAAAAGTAAAGATTTCAAAGAGGTTGTTTCACACCTATTTCATTCCCAGTTTCTTTATGCCTTTCCAGAAATTACGGCTATGAAGGTTAGAATTCTGTGCATGGGAAGATATTTTCTGTGTTGCCCCCACTGTTCTCCTTCATAACCCCTCATGTCACATCAGTTTGATCAAATCTTTCAGTGTCTGGCAACAATTACTAATTAACAACCATTTATTTACTAACAAGAGTGTAAATTTCACAGAAACTTTCTCTAAAAGTTATTTTCCAGTTTTTGGTAGTGACACTTTATAATTCCAGAGAAAGTGATTTGTCATTGTCAACACACCTGAACTGGCCAGCTCCATGTTGAATTCAGCATTGATTTCATTCTGTTGAACCACTTTGGCTTGTTCCTCCAGGACAAGATTTATTGCATCCATTGCTGAAGCCAAATCATAGGGAGTCAAGTCAAAAGAAGAGGACTCCTCACACAACTTCTCCTAAAATACAAGGAATGGAGGAATTATTCTGTGTGCTGTTTGTTCAGGCAGTTTCAGACATGATGAAGTTCAGATGACCAGGCTTGATTCCATTTTTGATCTTCAGCTCAGGCCAGAGGGTATTTTACAAACACCTGCAGACTTTGACTATTAGTAAGCATCATTTTTTTCTGAAACGTAGAACAGATTTTGCCTCTTCCACATTATCAACATTCTAGAGAGTACAGACAGTAATTGTCTGATGTTCAAGCAGGAAATTTTTTTACTTAGAGAATCGGTTTGTTCTTCAAAAAATCTATTTCTATATTTTCCATTTAAAAAGTAGTAATGGTTTAAACACTCAGGATTAATAAGTTTGACAAAACCTTCTTTGACTTAGAAAATTAAGTCACATATTCCTTTGCCAGGTATTTTCATTCACAAAAAGAATCCTTTTCCCTGAGGAATGACGACAAATAGTAAGGCCTAACCTACACAAATATTTGACTGTAATAGCTATGAAGAAATAAATTACAAAGAAAAAAAAATGCTGTGCATGCTGCATGTGCAAACAATCTAATCAGAAAGAAATCAACTTTAATTCAGGGTAATTACTAAGTTTCCACATATTAACGCAGAACACAGTGCCATCAGATAACTATTGCAAAAGGAGAAGCTGTTCTGGCTAATTTCTGCAGGCAGGCATCAATTAGTGCTTCTTGCACACTACAAAGGGAAAAACAAATCCAAACCCCAAACAGCTCTAACAGGATTTCCACACATTTTTCAACAGAAAAAGAGAAGTTCTGATGAAAGGAGCAAATCCTGGATGCAGCTCTGCAAGGCTCTCAAGTGAAGCAGAGCAGACCCGGGTGGCTGTTTACTGAGAGGACACCAGGCACTCCAGACAACAAGCCACAGCTGTTCAGCAGAAATCCCACTGGGAGGCTGTGCCTTCGTGTGGCAGAGAAAGGGACATACATCAAATGTTCCTTTGCATTTCATCATTCAGGCAAAGGGCTGCAGCTTCAAGCCAGATAAAACAAGGAACTCATAAGGCAGCCTTGTTTATTTTTTCCTGTTTTCTTGTATGAGTGAGGCCTTGGAAATATTACAAGACTCCTGTTTGCCATCTACTGCACTTGGGGGAGCTGATGCAGCTGAGCTTCAAGAACTGATCTTTCATGATTTCTTACACAGTGTTTTCTTGCAAGTTTCCAAGAAAAGAAGCACCTCAGAAATCTGGAGATGTAGCCTTTAGAAAGAAGCTATCACCTTGTAAAAAAATCAGCAGTGTCAAAGGACTGTTAATTAAACTAGAAAGATTTAACTGTCACAGAAATAAGAAATGTTCATGAGAATGAATATTAACAACTTACATCTGAGTACAGATTTTACAGCTGTTTGTAAAAGGACAGGGCTCTGTTTTACTCTTTGGACAAAGACTGAAAAATGGTAACAAACTAGAACAACTCACCACATTGTGAGCTTCATCAAGTATCACCACAGTCCCTTTCAGGTCCAAGTTGTGTGATTTTCTGCTCTAAAGACAAAAAAACAGAACAAGGAAATGGACAAAAATTGAGAAATATGGATTTGATTGGCTGAGACACTGGACGATGAGATGCTTTTGGGTTTTCATGTATTTTGAAGCTGGGTTGGTTTTTTCCTTCAAGAAAACAGCAAGTAATGGCTGTGGCTGCCCAACACAGAAACCACAATCACTTTCTCTGGAAATGAAGGTGCTAAAATGTATCATGTAAATGTTTACAGAGGTTACAATTTGTAAAAAAGCAAAAAAAACCCAAACAGATGTGCCATATTGGGATGCACAAGTTTAACTATTCATTTGAGTCACTTTGAGTCATTTTTGGCAACAGAGATCTGGGAGAAGTGGGGTGTAAAGCAGAGGATTTGCCTTGTATTTACAAATTTATGCTTGTGTTGTCTTTGCAAGTGGATATTCCGGAAACACCCCCTCCAGTACCACACCACTTCATTTCACAATGCTTCTCTGCTTATGGGGCTTAAGGGATTTTTAAAATTTATTTTTTATTTATTAAACTTTTGGTCTTCCTGCAGCAGTGGAGTGTAATCGGGCTTTTATTGTAATTCATGAATTATTATTACTCCAAGTTGCATGAAGATGTCAGCACACTTGTTTCCTCAACAGAGTTTTCAAAGGTTTCTTTTTCTATCCATTAAATAAGGACAACTTATTACAACTGTTTGTACACAAAGCCAGAAATTATTTCCAAGGGATATGTCCAATCTCTACTGAAAGCTCCCTTATTCTGAAAATCATGCAGCAGCTGCAGAAACAAAAATGCCTCAGAATGCATGCAAAAACACTGCAGAATGTGTGACTGAAAATCTGTGAAGGAGGTCAATATGACCTGAAAAGGGCACCACATTCTGCAAAGCTAATTCTATAAATATAGAAAAATCTCAAACAAATAATTTTTTTTTTAACCATGGGAAAGAATTTACAGAGAAAACCCCCAAATGGCATCCTCTATGGTCCTGAACTTGAACTGGGGTTTGATCAGTTTTGAAGTACACATAATGCATCAACTTTCTAGGCATCACTCTTCACTGTTTATCCACTAAAAGCCAGCATAAGGCAAATAGAACAACAATTGTATTTAAAAGCAAAGTTACATGTTACCTTTGAGTCTAGTAAATAGTTGTAAGGCATAAAAATGATGTCTGCTTGCTGCTTCAGGCTTCGAGAGAGATAATACGGACAAGCTCTGTTTAAAAAAAAAACAGTACAGACTATAATACTTGCAGAAATACTAGGAAAGCATTCAACATTCATGCACTATGATACAAAAAGGGACTAATAAAAGTGAACAGAGAAACAGTTTTCATTATTTTCACAAGTCAGGGGGAGGAAGGTCAGAGGGGATCACTCACCTGTGCTTGTTTCCATTTTTAACCAAGTCTTCAATATCCATGATTGATTCAATCAGTTCTTTCTCTGTACTCTTTTCTGTAAAAGATGACATTAAAACCACCCTCTTAGGTGAAGGCTTCACACAAAGATTTGTTGTTACCCTGATCATCCCACTCATCCACTAATATTTCGTTCTTGAAAGACAGTAACAGAGAAAAACACACAAGTGGATTCTGCCAACTCTTGAAAGCCTCTCTACCTGCCTAGCAAATCTCTCCCTCTCCAAAAAATAGGGCTTTGCTTCCAGGGGAAGTTAAGGTGAGCCACACTCACCTTCCACATTGTTATAGAAATGACAAGCACGAGCCATCACTTTCATTCGGCACATGTAGATCTGTAAAACAAAGCCTGTTTCAGCCCAGAGCAGCATAGCTTGACAAGCACTGAAAGCAGGTTAAGGGGTGAAATGAGTTCTCTCTAATACCAGCTAATGAATAAATGGTAATCACAGCTCTTCAGCTTTAAAATCACATGTCCTTCTGCTCCCCTTGCAAGTCAGGCTCTTTTTTTGCAGCACAGAACACTCAGATGCTCAGAGAAAAATGTGTTCTATTTTACCATTAATACTTTTCAGGACAGTAATCTTTGATACTGTAAAAATAACAGCTAAATCAATAACTGAAGCAATATTTTTAAATTATTATTGCTCTTGACAAACACATACATGGCAGATCAGAAAGTAAACTCGAAATTATTAACTGTCCTGTTCTACACAGCGACATCCTCCTCTGGATAGAAAATGTCACCAGAGACTCAGAATTACATTTTGCACTCACAAAACTGGAAACCAAACATTCCTAGAAACACATTTACAGCTACTGTGTTTTCCTGCAGCCTCTTGTAGTTAAACAGTGTCAGAGGGAAGAATGACACACAAATGACACACAAATGACACACAAATGACACAAAAGCCTCCATGTTCTCCCTGAACATCCTCTCCAGGCTCTGATCTCACCTGCATGTGGTTGCTCTCCTGTCGCTTCACTTCAGGATTGATGCAGAGCTGCTCCCTGGATCCCAGCACACAAATCTTTGGCCTGGGTACACAAAACTGGCATTAAAAATAAGGCAAGAAAGAACAGAGTTGTACATGCTCAATACATCAAAAGGGAAAGATTCAGGAGAAAGAAATAGATGAGCACAAAGCAGGGGCCAGAGCCAGAACAAGTAAATTAATCTGTCTGTAACTGCTGTGTGTGTTACTGGACTTTGAGGCACTGCATTTCTGCTGGCAGCAGTGGGTGTTAATAAGCAGCAGAGGCTCACAGCAAGAAGTCACAAGCAGCAACTTCCAGCACAAAATCTGGGTTCTGTTATGACAGCTCAGCCCAGTCAGCTGGGGCCTGTCATCCATTACAAGCTTTTCCTGGCTGGTTGTGGTGTTCAGAGTAAGGTCAGGACAGAACTGATTCACTACAAACATCCTCAGTGGGTTTATTTGCTTACTACAAGGTTGTATCTTTACAAGAACTACATAAACAAATCACTACTGCCTGGCCAAAGAGCTCAGCCACACGCTGGCATGTGAACAGCTGAAAACTGTGACAGGCATTGGTATAACAAAACCACAAAGTTCTTCATAGATTTACATCAGCCTGAGGAGTTCAACTTGGTAATGGCTTCCCACTGCTTTAAAAAATGCCCCCAGGAAAATATAAAGAGGGAAAATTAAAAAATGTAATTTTGTAAGTTAATGTGTCAAGTAAAAAACCAAAACCAGACTAAATTCAGAAAATTCTATGACTGAAGGAGAGAAGAGAAGCTGTGAAGTATTAAAATAAACCAAACCCATCAACAAAGAAAACCAGGTCCTAAACATGCACATTAAAGGAACTACATTTCTCTGGATATCATCTTTTATGCATTCATCCACAGAAGTTCAAACAGTAACTACACCAGAGGGGTTTCTCTACCTTTCCTTTGAATAAGGACACTACCCTACATCATACTCACCTGTACACTGTGTTCTTCAGCTCATTAATGACCTGTGTAAGCTGGGAGTGAGTTCTGGAGGCATAAATTATTTTTGGAATGTCAGTGTAATAAGCTGCCAAATAGAAGAGGAAAAAAGCAGAAAGACATTATAAGCATAGAAAGGAGAACCAGGGATATTCTTAGCCTCCTTCCCCAGCTGGTACTATGGTAACAGTTTGCCTTGTAGAGGCAGCAGGAAATTCTGTCATCTAACTATTCACACACACAAAATGAACTAAAGAAGCTTCTAAGAAACTGAAGATCTAAATGAGCTCCAAGAAAAATTCAAACTACCTCAAACACCTTGAAAATCTATAAAATGGTGAAGCTGTGCTTCAGCTGCTCAGCAACAGCTCTGTAAATTTATAATTGCATATTTATTATGAAAGATAAACAAAAGCAAGCGTTGATCAACACCCCTGAGTGCAGAGATGGTGCTACTCACTTGGGACATCTCCATCTGTGGCAGCAGTGCCCCAGGAGGACACGGGTCTGTCAGGAAAGAGCTCCACCCCACTCATGCGCTGGGCAATCTTCCGGGCCGAGATGGTGTCCTTGAAGTGCTCCCGCCAGGCCAGGGTGGAACACAGCAGGCAGAGGGTCTTTCCTGTGCCTGTGGGGCTCTCCAAAATGCCATTTACCTTCTTGATTGGAGAGAAATAAAGGAGTGATTTGGGGGTTCAGTAGGACGGGTCTCGGTGCAGAACTGCATGTCCTCTGCCAAGGAGCAGACACCAGCTGGCAGCCCCACCAAGGAACACCCACACACGAGGTCTTATCAGCCTGTGGGACCCTCTAATTAACTTAATGAGGCTCAATCAAAAACCCAGAGCCAGCCATCACATTTATTTAGCACAGGAATTCAATTCTCCACTCTTACAGCCATTGGAGTGTATCACACTTCAGCAAAAAATACATGAAAATATGAGAAGTTATTGAAAAATCAGCCCAGAAAGTGACTCCCAGATAACAGAGTGCTGGTTTCCTTCAGGATTAAGTTTATATCCCACGTCAGTTTGGGTAAAAAACTTTGCCAGCACTTATAACACCTTGTCCTACAGGATGTTACAATTTTAAAGGGTGTGAAAAATGCTGCAAATTGGAAAAAAAGCAGCAGCTGAGCTCAAGTGTATGAAAGGAATTTATACAGACAATGAGATCACAGCACTTTGAGCTCCATGAGAGGAAGCACCAAGCAGGTACTGTGATACAGAGGAATGCAGAGCCAGGTGGGAAGCCAAAGTTTCCACAATAAGATTGCTTGGTCCCTCAGGAGAACAGGGACCATGAAGATGTGTCCAGGAAAAAACATTTTATTGAAAAAACATTTTATTATTTTGACATTCATTCAGTAAAATTATCCCCTCACAGAGAAAATGGGAAATTATACAAATAGTCCAAATATTAACAAGACAAGACCTGATCCCTCCTGTGAGGAAAGGCTGAGAGAATTGGGATTGTTCAGCCTGGAGAACAGAAGGCTTCAGGGTGACCTCACTGGGGCCTTCCAGTACCTGAAGGGAGCTACAAGAAACATGGAAAGAGACTTTTTACAAGGGCCTGTAGTAGCAGGACAAGGAAGAATGGATTCCTACTGACAGAGAATAGGTTTACATGGGACATTAGAAAGAAATTCTTCCCTGTCAGGGTGGTGAGGCCCTGGCACAGGGTGCCCAGTGAAGCTGTGGCTGCCCCGTCCCTGGAAGTGTCCAAGGCCAGGTTGGATGGGACTTGGAGCAGCCTGGGA
>VZTH01014575.1:193205-229318 GCA_013397815.1 Aleadryas rufinucha | reverse complement strand
TGTGGGTGGGGTGTGTGGTGTGGTGCGTACAGGACCATGTACGTGGGACAGTGAGTGCACAGTGGTGTCCCCCCAGGCTGCAATCAGCCACTGCCATCAGCAGGAGCTGTGTGTGCCACTCCCAAGAGCAGGAGGTCTCTTGGTGCTTCCCTTCCAGCTCCCTGAAGTGCTGTGGTGGCACAAGCCAGTTCCCACAGCCACCTCCCCATGGATGGGATTCAGAGAGGAGTCCCATGGTCCCACAGATCCTGGCCTTGGTCTTGGCTCCACAACACTCATCTGCTGGCATTGGAAAAAATAGCTGGGGACAAAATGGGACAAATGAAGGGAAGGAGCATAGCTGGAATCCCGGGTCTGCAGAGCCACGGCAGGAGCAGAGCAGGTGCGGGGCTGGGCAGGGGCTGCAGGTGCAGGGCAGGGGCTGTGGTGCCCAGGGGAGCCAGGCAGATGTGAGGTCTGAGGGCATCAGGCACTTTCAGAGGTGGGTTTGGCTTTGTCAGGGAACAGCAGCTGATGAGGACAGGAATGTGACTGCTGAGTGTCCAGGAGTCTGTGGGGCAGACCAAGACCCGGCTGGACAGGCCATAGGAAAAACATCCTAGGTGGAAAACAGGAGCCAGCCGCCGTTGGGGGATTTCCAAGGTCATCTTCCTTGGCAGGCCTTCACTGCAGCCTGTCTGCTCCATCGCTCATGTCTCGGCAGCGCAGGCAGGTCCCAGGGCCGAGCTGACCAGAGCAGATCCCACAGTGGCTGCAGGGCCTGGGAACTCCTCAGCCACAAATTCGCCTCGTCCTCCAGCTCTGCACTTCTTCTCCTCTGCAGTGTTTGAACTCATCTGCTTCCCAGCATCACAATGCAAACACGACGTCCAGAAGGAGGCTGGCAACATAACTCACACCCAAATGTGGAGCTGCAACCTCCTTTGTGTTGTGTTCTTTTTATAAAAATCACTCCAAACCCACCAACCGCTGGCACTTCTCCTGCTGGCCCGTGGCCCTGGGCCACCGGAGTCACAGTGACAAACAGAGAACACTCAGACGTGGTGCCGCTGCCCCCACCAGTCCCTGTCCAGCACCGTCAGGAGCCAGAGCCAGGCAGAGGCCAGCGCCAGGGGGTCAGTTCAGAGGTACCTCAGGAAAGTAGAAATCTCAGGAATCCCAGCAGGTCTGTTACTGCCCGTCCCCTTGGCCACCGCCGCAGAGGGATTCCCCAAGGCACTGCAGGACAGTAGTGCAGAAGTAACAGGCAGGAGATGGCTGGAATGGGGGTGGCAGCACGGGGGTCCCTCCAAAAGATCACTGTGCGTGGAAGTAGATAGGCTTGACTTTTCCAGACAGGATCTTGGGAACCTGCACAGAGATGATCTCGGCCATCATTTCCGGGTAGTCCACGCTCACCATGTGTGCCTTGATTAGGAGATCAAATGTAAACTGATGCAGGTCCTTGGCAATCTGGAGAAGGAAGGGAGCTGGTTAAACAAGTCCCTGGGCAGCGCTTTCTCTGGGAAGACACACAACAGAGGTCCCACCTTCCCTGGGAAAGGGAGCCTGGATGAGACTATCCAGCACTCTCTCCAACTGCATCTGAACTCCTCCCACGATGGGGAGGTTGTTCCAGGGAATGATCATTCTCACTGTGAAAAGTTTCTTTCTTATATTGTTTCTTATGCATTTAGATGGACATTATGTGTATAAATGGACACCTCCCTGTCGTCTCTTACCGGATGCACGGAGTCCAGGACCTTGGTGAGCTGGTAAAACCTCCGGGAGCAGGAGGTGGGGTTCTTCCTCTTGCAGGCAATGATACGGTCAAGTTCCTTAATGTAATTCATGCGGAGCTCATCGAAGAGCTTCTGGTTCTTCAGGCCATCCACTGGAACTGGGTGGGATGGGAAGGAAACAGTGAGAGGAACCCAGAGAGTGACAACAACAGGAGAGGAGGAGGAAGGCTGAAGGAGGGGACATCCCCAGCCTCCTCCTGGGAAGTCAAAGTCCAGGCACAAGGAAAGCACCAGATGCCTCAAGGGCGATGCAGCAGCAGGTGCTGGAGCTCTGTGGAGAAAAGGGTGTGGGTACTTACTAATACTGAAGAAGAGGAGAGCCTTCATACAGAGGAACTCCTGGGGTGTGATCTGAAGCCACCCAAATTCCTGGGAGAGGTGCCGCATCCTGATGCACTGGCTGTACATCCTGGATTTGTGCATGCGGTACCTGGCAGGGTGAGACAGGTACGGATGGCACAGACACCAAAGTGCACGAGTGTGACGGGGAGGGCGCTCCCTGACCCAGCAAACCCCCCTGCCTGGCACACCCCACTGCCAAGGGCCCGAGCTCTGTCCCGGGGATGCCACATGCAGGAGTGGAGAATTTTCCAAAATGGCTGTGTGTGATCCTCTCTGGACACAGATGGCTACCAGGGACTTGCAGCGTTTGTCTGAAGAGCGACTGCAATGATTTCCCGAACATTTCCATCTGTGAGGGATATGAGGCCAAGTTGGAGCTCCCAGGCAGGTGGGGGTTTGCCTGCTGCTGTGCTTGGTTGTTGGGTTCAGGCTCTTCCATCTGAGTGCCAGCAAACTCTCCCCAGCTCTAAGCTGATGGTACATCAAGGAGAGCCCACCAGGACCTTACAGTACATTTTGTCTCTGTCTCTGCTCACTCCAGCTGCCCAGCAGAGCTAGAAATTGGAATTCAAACCCCATAGCAGAAAGGCAGGTCTGCATGGAGCAGTTCCTCACCCCACACCAGCTTCTGCTGCTGCCCCAGTGGGCGTCAGCCCATAGCAAGGCTGAGGGAGCAGGCAGAAGGACCCAGAGGGGCATCACAGTGCCCTCACTGCTCCTGGAGGTCACCATGGGCAGTGGCAGTGGGGAACAGGCTGGCTGGGCAGGGCTGGGCTGGGCAGGGCTGGGCTGGGCTGGGCGGCTCAGTGTGACTGTTCTAAGTGTAGTTTGTCACCTGGGCTGACCCAAAGCCCAGCATTAGACTGTTGGTTTTTTTGCACTTACTCATTGAAGACCAGGTCTGGAGCAAAGTAAAGCATCCTGGAATTGACATTGGTGAAGGATCTCCACCCCATAGCAAACACCATCAGGCCCATCCAAGAGTACTGGATTATTGACATCTGGTCATCCACATGCAGGTTGCGAAATCCTAATAAACAATGAGGGAGGGATGTTACGAATTACTGTTGAGTTCCTGCAGCTCCCAGGGCTGTTTCCATGCAGACTCCAGCTCTCCTGCAGCGCTTCTCTTAGGACAAGGTGGTCAGTCCACAGCCCAAGCTCAACACGTCCCAGGGACATGAGCTCACCAGCCGTGATATGGAGCTCCCACCCTGGCTGGGAATCAAGGATAGACAAGCACAAGCCTGTCCCTGGAAGGGAAGAAAGGGGACTTTGGACACAAGGAGGAGAGAAAGTCCCATTGGGACTTCACCAAATTTAAGTAACTGGATTTTAATGTGACACTCAGAGCTAGCAGGCAACCCCAAGGGCTCCCGCCATGGTTACAGGTACTCCGGTTTCTGTCCCATACACACTGCATGGATCTAATGACTGTGGAAATGAGCATGGAAACCTCAGCTATGTTGCAAGAGAAACAAAAATAGCAACTAAATTCAAATTAGCATTTCCAGATGGTGGCTCAGTGTTAAACCCCAGGCATGTTTACACTACCTCCAACATGGCTTTTTTCAAAGTACTTGTAAATAGGCAAACATAATTGAGTTTAAAGACAATCACGCATTATTTCAATCAAATATTAAAGCAGTTTAACAGCTCCAGTGTATAATTACAACCCATTGAGGCAAGGATCTCTGTGGCTTGGAGAGCTCTTCAAGGCAAACAAGCTGGAGAATGAATCTTGCCCAGATGCCACCCCAGCACAGTCAGCGCCAGCCGTGGGGGGCAGCAGCTGGCACTGCTGCACTCTGAGGGGTCAGGCATCAGCTGCAGTTCAGGAGAGTAAAACCCTCTGAGAAGGGAGTGGTTATGATAGAAAACATTTTCCATTCTCCCTTTCCATCAGCACTGCTGCAGTGGTACAGCCTCAGCCCTGGATGCCAGGTGGTTTTGGTGGTGTCTCTGTGTCTGATCTTGATGTCTGGTGTAGATAAGCCAAAGAGGAAGCAGGATTTGTCCCTGGTTTTACAAGCCAAGTCACTCAAGAATAGAAGAAACAGAATGGGCTACTCTGCATTTAAGGGTATTCAGACCAATATCCCCCTGGGAGCACCAGCCCAGGGGGCTGCTAAACTCCTGGGAACATCAGACACCTGACCACACTCCATCACCAGGGTTTGACAGACACTGGCAAACTTACTGTGCCTCAGTCTCCTCCTTTCCTGTATCACCCCACACATACAAGGGGTGGGATCCCCCTTTTCTTTGATGTTCCCTGAGGAGTGGGGCCAGAACGGAGAAGGCAGCAGGAACTGACGCCATGCCCCACTCTCCGGGATGCTGGGAGGTGAGCTGGGTCTGGCTGTGCCCAGACTGAGCTCAGCCCTCTGCAATCCCCCTCACTCAGCTGCAGGATTACAACGTGGAACAGGCAATATGTCACCAACCAGTGACCCCTCGCAGACCCAGCTCAATAAACACATCAGTCACCAGGATGCTCCATTTACTGCACCTGCTGACCAGCATCTGGAAAATTCCTGGCCTGCATTACCTCTCTGAAGGCATCATAAATATATCCCACCAAGCTGTCACATGGGCAACCTGAGTGACTGCCAGGAAAGAGCCCTTTGGGATTCTGTGTTGCTCTTCTGCCATGTTGTAATTTACCCTTTTCATCACTTCAGGTGGGTCCTGGGACAGGGCCAATCCTTGTCTAAAGGGCAGTTCTGCAGGGCTGGCAGACACGGCCTGGAAGTGGACCAAAACCTCCATGGAGAGAGAGGGAGGAGAGCAGGACCCTAAACCCTGACCAGCAGCAGCCCTGCCACGGGGGGAAGTGCCCTGTGCCCACACTGTATCACTGGCCAGGGGCTATCTGAACCCAGAGCATAAGTTCCAAAACACTCCATCACCCCTCAGTTCCCTCTCCCATCACCAGCCTCTCTGGACACAAGTTCCACACTGCTACAGGCTGCTTCTCAGGCAAGGGACACACACAGTGCCCATGGAGATGGCCCCCCAGGAGCTGTGTGATGGGACATGGGCTGCAGACCGCCCCCTTTGCACCTGTCCCCAGCAGTGCAGATGGGGCTTTGGAACTGGGAGGGGATTTGTTTGTTTTCCTTCTCACCTGGCAGGGCCTTTGCCCATTTGACCACGTAGACCAGCTGCCGCTCCCCAAGCTCATTCAGGCTGGTCAGCAGATTGGAGAAGGAGTCAGGCTGGCTGTTGTCATGGCCAGCACACACCACACCAGGCTCGATGGCCTCCAGGACGTTGAGGAAGATGGGCTGGCACTCGTAGCCATCAATGCGTGTCATCACTAGCTTGGGAGCTTGTTCCTCCGTGGGGCTGGATGAGCTGGCTCCCTCCATGTCCTCCTGGGCCTTCAGGTTACCCAGCTTCTTCAGCTTGCGGGCTGTGGGAAGGACGTGGTTTAGTGTGACGCTTCAGATATACTAAAAAAAAAAAGTCAGGGCTTCTTGGCTCCATCATTTATAGTTACAAGGAAAGGAAAAATGACAACTAGCAGCAGCTCCTCCCTCAGTGGACACTGCCCAAGGAGCGCCCTGGCATTGCAGTTCTCACCTAAGGACGAGAGGAGAACACACTGTGTGACAAAATCCATTTGCTTGTTAATCTGACATGGAAAAGAACCAACGTCATTTACATCCTCAGCCACAACTGATCTCTAACTCCCACTTAGAGAGGAAGATCCAGGGAAGAGAGATAAGAGGTTTTGACTCGACTCAAACTGCTCATACGCATTCAAAAAGAGGAAAAATGTGAGATGATAAACTTAGTACACAGTCATGTTCCAGGGAAAAAAACCATTGCACTTGGATGCTCAAGTGGGATTGTTCCATCCCAGACCAGGGCAGAAGTGGGATGCATCTGAGATAAAAGCCCTCTCCCTGCAATGTCTGCTGCCCCACAGCCAGGTTCTCCCAAACACTCTGCACATATATTATGGAAAACACATTTTGGAAGCCAGCAGGTGGTTCCAGGGCTGTTTCCCTGGAGTCTCCCAGCCGCCCCACTGAGGGGGAGCAGACCCGAGCAGGGTGGCCTCACTCTGTGCAGCCTCACGAGCCCTGTCAGCAGTGTGGGCAGGTTGCAGGGGGACCACAGCAGCTGGCGACTGTGCCTGTGCCAACACAATAAAGTGTTTTCCCCACACACCTGGCTCTTAACCACAGCTGCTGGTCTGCCTGCAAGGCCCACCAGCACTCCAGAGATGTGATGCCAGAGGTCTTGGAGAGTCCGTGTTCCCCTCATTGATACTGGCATGACAGTGCTCAGCACAGGTGGGCTGCTACTGCCACCCCTTATCAACTCCAAACCGCCACTAATTAGAGAACAAAAGCCCAGGGCTTCCTTCAAGCAGGGAATTCAACATCAAACCAGTTGTCTTGGGGTTTTGGATCCTTCATTATATGATACTTATCTCGAATTTCCTTTCAGCTGTAATTAGAAAAATAAGCAGCAAAACATAAAAATGTCAAGTCGAAGTGCAGCTCTGTAAATTAACTCCAAACGTTGATCTTTAAGCATTGTACTCTGGATGATCTACTGTACAGGCAACAAAGACAGGCTTCTCCATAAAAAGGGAGGAGAAGGGATTAATAAAAATAAAGGAGAGCGAGAGGAAAATAATGCTGCAGCACAGTGTGATGGCCTTTGGCCACCAACCACTCATTTGATACAGCCCACTCTCCCTCACCTCCAAAGTCACAGCACTGCCAAGGCCACCACTAACCCATATCCCCAAGTGCCACATCCACACATCTGTTAAATCCCCCCAGGGATGGTGATTCCACCACTGCCTTGGGCAGCCTGTGACAGAGTTTGGATTTAGAAATAACCAGTGCCCCAGGTCATGTGTGTGAATGAAGCCAAACCCACATGTACAAAACACACACATGGTTTGGTTTAAATGTTTGGGTTTTTTCCTTAATATTTAATTATCTAGTATAAGAAGATCCTGACTGAAGTGAGAAGAGACCAAGTACCTACTGTGCTGGCTCTGAGACTGCAGCCACAAACCAGACTCCTCTGTGACAGAGGGTGATAACTGCACTATTGGAGGGGCCTTGGGTTTGTGCATTCCAGGAGCAGCTGTCCCACAGGTCACTGCAATACTGACATTACCAGGTGGAGAAAACCTTCAGAAGTAAAGACTGGCATCTATTCAGTCACCTGTGCCAAACCCCTTTGTGATGGTGGCTCCTACTCAGCAGGTAATAGAAATAAAAATTTAAAAATTGGAATTAAAGACATCTGCAATGTTTTCACTCTAGGATGAGCTAAGCTGGGCAGAAGTCTACATTGCACTTCTTCAAATCGAGGTAGGAGGAACCTTAGAACGCGTGACCAGTATTGGGATGTTCCTACTTGGCTGTCAGCAGGGACAAGGGGCCCAAGGAGCCTCGAGGTGCAGCTGCAGCACAGCACTGCCCCAAGCCCTGCAAGCTGACCTGGGGGTCTCTGGGGAAGTACCAGATGGATTTGGAAAAAAGCTTAAAGGACACAATTATATGGTGTCACAATAAAATAGTCACCAGTGCAAGAGCCCCTGGGAGCACACCCAAGAGCGACAGCCAAAGTGATGCACATTTTAACCACCCCCTTTACAGGCACTTCCTTCTAAAGCCCTGAGGAAGGAGCACTCTGGGCTCCATCACCAATTCATGAGTGCCAGGACTCAGGGGAGTCACAGGGACCTGGAAGAAGCTGCTCTCATGCTGCCTACAATGGAGAGATCCTGCAGCCCCTGGCAGCACATGTCGAGCTCAGCTGCCAGCGGGACACTGACAAGCTGAGCAGGACTTGATTTATATCCTGCTGCCCTTTGCAGTTTTTATGAACTTCAGCACGTGGCTGGTCAAGACCTGAACCTGTCAAGCTATCACTCTTGTCTGGCACAATAATTTCATTTGATAACAACTTTACTGGTTGTAGCAGACACATTTAAGAGATCTGAGTCAGTCAGGTCCACATAAATGAAAAGAACTTGAAGGATATAATAGCAGACAGTATTGCTGAATGATTGCAAACCCCTTAGTGATACATCTCAAAGGCAATTTTAAGTGTTGAAACAACATCAGACAGGTTTGTTTCTTACAAGGGTGGCTTATGGTCCTTTGCTAGTGAATGTCCACATTCACCCCAAAATCAGACTTAATCATTTTTACTCAACCAACCTGTATGGCAATGTATGGATGGGAAAATAGGGATGAACATTAAGGATGATCACTGAACCAATGGACCCAGGTCTGCAGGCAAGGGCTGATAGGTGTTGGCAAACTGTGCAAGCCATGAGGATACTAAAGGCTTGACAACGTGCCCTGGAGCAAGGAGGTAAGGAATGTCACCTGGGTGGCTGCATAGGAGGCAAAAGGGCTATTGAGTCACAGGTGACAAATACCCACTGTGGGGACAGAAAATCAATAAAAGTAGGGTTTTTAATCATGCAGACAAAGTTGTAGTAAAGATCCAATTGCTGTAAGTCAAGAACAGACAAAATGAAAAATAAGGTACATCCAACACAACACTGGTCGTAACTACTGCAATGGCTCTGCAAAAAAGTGTCAGATTCCCCCTGGCTGGGATTGTTCACATCAACATCCACTATGTCTGTGAGACACGAGCTCTGCTCTGCCCCCAGCAGCTGAACCTGAATTAGGACTAAACACAGCTATGCCTCAAGCCTGGGCTTTCACAAGGTTTTGGCTGTTATTACAGGAGATTTCCAGCCCTACCATCAATAAAGTGAAAGGAATTACACGTTTGGAGTTTTTGCTCCAGCCAAGACCCACATGGTCACAGTGGCCAGGCTGGAGGTGCCCTAATACCCTGCAGCTTGGGTGGCTGCCAGCTCTGGCTGTGGGCACAGGAGCTTGGAATTCCCCACAGAACAGCCTCTGGCACCTCACATGCTCCCTGGACTCAGGGCTGGCAGGATCCCTGCCACTGTGCCCATACCAGGACATTTCCCGGGCTCAGGGCTGGCAGGATCCCTGCCACTGTGTCCATACCCGGACATTTCCCGGGCTCAGGGCTGGCAGGATCCCTGCCACTGTGCCCATACCAGGACATTTCCAGGGCTCAGGACTGGCAGGATCCTTGCAGCACCTTCCCTGGCAGCAGGCACAGGTGCAGTGGGATGGTGGGCACAGGCCAGCACACCAGCAGGACCCAACACCCTAAAACAGCATTATCACCGTTTTTTTGGTCTTTTTTGGTTTTTTTGCTTTGCCCTCTTTACAGTGTCTTTTCTCTCTCTACGGAGAGAAGATCCTGGTTAGTGGATACCAGCTTGCAGGTCACCGTGATCTCAGTCAGTAATGAAGTGCTTCAACACATTGCCATCCTGTTCCAGAGCAGAGCCTGCACAAGGCATTCAGTGTGTCACCTCCTCCTTCTCCTCCCCCACGAGAGCTGCAGGGCTGCTGGGATGTACCCCACCAGTGACTGTAATTAACCACCAGTTAAAAACAACTGGCTGGAGCTTAAGAGTGATTTCAAATGCCCAGCCTCCACTGTGGGAGAAGTTACTGCGGGCAACCACGAGCTTGCCTGTTTGTAACAATTGCCTTTATACCGACATCCAAACCAAATGTAAAACAGACCAGGCAGAACAGGTCAGAGTGACCCAAAGAGCTGAAGAAAAAAGAAGGGAGCGGGGTATCCATGTTAGCATTAATTCTGTCAGTGTGTCCTGCAGAAGAGGGTTACACTGATGTATGTCTTCTCCTACTTAAGGAAACTTCACCAGAAAAAAGCACTTTAATATAAGCTAAAAAAGGGGGGTTAGGACTGCACTGCCTTTCAGGACCTTTAGGGAGAAATAAAACTAAACCCTCTGCTCCTTGGTGAGGCACAATTCAGAACCACTTCAGTAACAAGTCCTTCAAGACACTGTTGTTGCAGCCCAGCAGCTCTGGAGGCTCAGCCCATCCCAGCAATGGGGTCAGGATTTAATCCAAAATGCTGGCACACCCAACCAGTCTGGGCTGCCCCTGTCCCGCTGCGCTGCGCCTGCCACTGCCAGGGCTCCTCTCTGCAGCCCCAGAAGCTCCCTCAATCCAGGGCTTCGCAGCAGGGGCAGCTCTATCAGCCCCCTTTTCCAGGGTATTTTCCTCCTCATTGTAACATCACAGAATCCCAGGATGGTTTGGATTGGAAGGGGTCTTAAAGATCATCCTGTTCCACCCCTGCCATGGGCAGGGACACCTTCCACTGTCCCACGTGGCTCCAAGCCCTGTCCAACCTGCCCTTGGACACTTCCAGGGATGGGGCCGCCACAGCTTCTCTGGGCACCCTGTGCCAGGGCCTCACCACACAGGGAAGGATTTCATCAAATGAACTCAACAAGGAGACACCCAGTGATCAGCACTGTAGCTTATAGACTTTGAGCAGAAAACCTCATATTTTGGATATGGGCACTCGGTCAGTTTTGGAAGGGCTACAGATTTGGGAACAGAGAGAAACTGTAACAAGGACCCTTACCAGGGACACAGGCACAGCTTCCAGCCAGCAAATGAAAACACTGAGGTTACAATTTCACCAAGAAATTGTCCCTTTCTGCCTGGGAATAATCCCATCAAAAGAGAGGAATGCTCTGCTCTGAGGCTCAGGAACCAGAACCAACTCACCCTGCCTTTTATACTTTTTTTAGATTAACAGGGTTTGAAATCAGGGAAAAGTATGTTTCCTGAAACCCAAACAAAAGCTACTGAAATTCACAGTTTTGGTATAAGAACCCTACAAATATTTCCTGAGCTTTTTATCACCTTCCATCACCCTCAGTTTCCAGCCACTTACTGCCTGTTCATACACAAAGTGACATGCAGGGAGCCGGGAGGGGACCCTGGCCGTACCTCCGAGAGTCATCCCGGCCTCGTAGCACTTCCGCAGGCGGCAGGATGGACAGTTTTTCCTTCGGAACTTGTCAATGGTGCAGTCGTTCCGGCTGGCACAGAGGTACTTCTGTTTACCTAAAACACCAGAGAAACAGAACGTGGGTGCTGGGTAACAATGGAGACACGGGCTGGGCCCTTTTGGTATCACCAGGGACAGTGGCGAGAGGAGAGGAGAGGGGAGAGGAGGAGAGGAGAGAGGAGGGGAGGATAATGGAGGAGAAGGGAGAAGGGAGAAGGGAGAAGAGAAGGGAGAAGGAGAAGAAGGAGAAGATGACTGGAGAAGAAGAAGACCATGCCAGTGCTGGTTTTCCAGTGCACTCCCCAGGAGAAAACTTATGTTGGAAATGGGCATTTCTCAGGAAAACAGCACAGTCCTGCCCCTGGTGCTGCAGGAGTGGTTCATGGCCAGACACACACGCGTTGCATGAGTGCTGGCTCCCCAAAACACAGCTGGGTCACTGCTGTTTCACCACACTCCAGCACTCCTGCCCTTTGCCCACACATGGCAGAGGCTTTTAGACCAAGATATCCGAGGAGAGAAGTCCTCAGAGACTGGAAACCCAGGCACTCTGCACTGTGCAGTATGGCAGAGGCAGACAATAAACAGCCATTTTAAAGTACTGAAATGTGGAGAGTTTGGTTCTCATTTTTTAAATGTCATCCATCTATTGCACGGCTTTTGGTGGTTTTCTCTCAGACCACCAAACCCCACAGTTTGATCCTTCTGCCATGATACTCATCTACCCTTTATAACCATGACTCTGTACAGACCCTTTTGGGACTGAACTATTTTTTGTGCAACCCATTAATACCAGTCGGGTCTGTTGTCTCCAGGTTACAGATACTGGGGTTGGGGAGCTGCTGCTCCTCAGGTGGGTCTGATGCCACCCTGTCCCCTGGGCTGTACCTGCAGTCAGCTAGGAGGGAACTGGGACCAGCAACTCCCTGTACTGGGCACCTTGTGCAGCCATGGGTTTTGGGGATGTGCAGAAAATTCAGAAGTTATTTATGGTCAGAGTAACCCATAGCTCAGACTCGCCCTCCACTCGCTCAGAGAGCAGCCCGTGCAGCTCCAGGCCACAGCTCTTTTTTCCACTGCCCCATTTGCTAGACAAGCCAAGAATGAACTTTCTTTCCTAAATCATCACTTTTCCTGTCAAATCTGAACACATTTACTGGATCAGGATTTATCTGATGTTCTTCAGGCTGTTCCAAACTAAACTGGGCTCAACACACAACAGAGAGGTGCTGCCTGTAGACCCATGGGCAGCCCATGTGGGAAACCAGCCCATGGCCTTTATTTATCATGCTGGAAGGGGTTGCTTTCTGCATTCCTATAGGAATAGCCCTTTGGAGTCATCAGAAATCTATGAACAGCATGAGGCTGAATCCAACCCCTTAATGTACCAGATTTAACATGAGATGCACCAATATTGGTGCATGGATTTAACAACCCCCCCACCTCCACCACTGCTGCCCTCGCTGCCACTGCCTGGTGCTTTCCCGGTGCCCTCTCGGGTGCCCCCACTTGTGCCTGACAGCGGCTTTGGCAGGACCAGCCACCACTGTCACCCCCACAGACCCCCCTGGCAGGGCTCAGCACCCAGCCCACTCCTCTCACAGTGCCCAGGCGCTGCACGAACACCCTACATTTGACCTTCTCAGAACTGTCCCCTTCAAAATGGATCATCACCCACCCCTGTGCCTCAGCCATTGCCTGCATTACCCACCACACCTCACACCTGCTGAATCATTTTAACACTGTCCTCAGAACAGCTCTTCTCATCCCCTCCCTGGCTCATTTCCCATGAGAAGGATACTCAGGCAAGCCTTGATGACACCTAAATCCCTAAAGACCCCAAAGAGAGCACAAGCCCCATCCTCCCTTTCAGCAGTTCATTGAGGAGGAGGATGAATAATAAACAACTTCAGCTGAAACTGGGTTACTTGGAGTTATTTTTGTGCCAGGGGCACTGAGTGCTGAGGCCACACTCCCTCCACTCAACCTTCTTAGGTACTCACAAATGGGTGCCCTACTTTCTGGGGAATGGGGAGCTGGAAGGAGATTTGGCTGCCTGAGCCCCCCATGGATGTTCCAGGATCAGGCACAGCTCCTCCAAATTCCCCTGTGTCAGGAGCAGCACCCAGCAGCCCCAGTCCCCTCCTCATCCCTGGGATCTGGACAGATCCCAACATGTGGGCTCATTTCCCCCTCCGCTCCGTCTCCGCTAGGCACCCGTGGGAGGGGAGCGTGGGGACAGATGAGGTTTGGTAGGGGGTCCCAGCCTTGCTCAATGAGGCCACTGTGCTGTTTCCCATCTGCTCCTCAGCAGCATCTCCCAGCTCCAGAGCTGCTGAGAAGGGGCATGGAGAGGGAGCCTCTCCCACGAGCCAGGAGCAGGCAGAGTGCCCTGGAGGACAAACAGGACACATTGGAGGAGGCTGCAGGATGGCCGTGCCACCCCAGAGCAGCACGGGCTGTGAGCTGCAGCCAGCAGCTCTCCCCACAGTCACGGTACAGTGACATTGCTGAGGTGGCCAGGGCAGCTTCATGGTTCACGGACAGGCTCTTTGGGGCAGGAACCTGTTCTCTGTTGCCTGGGCCTGCATAAGTGAGCCCTGTTTGCTTTATGCTGTTAAGTAACAAAAAGAGAACCAAACAGCCACAGCTGGTCATGGTGCTGCTGCTGCTGCTGAGCGTGAGAATGAGCCGAGCTCACCTCGCCCTAATTCCTAGGGATGCAGAGGTTTCCCTTTAACCACCAGGGAAGGAACCACTGGCTCTAAAAGGCAGGAGAACAGGGAAGGGTGGCTGGAACACGGATGAGTTCCTTCCATCTGAAGTAACTTCTCACACAGAGAGACCTGTTTTTAATTTCAGTGTAATACACTCTCTTCATTTCAGAGCAAGGTGAGACATTTGCAATCAGCTGTTCTTTATTTAAAGATAAATGCACTGATTTTCCTTCTCTGGAGTTTAACACCGAAACTATTTTGTTCTCCTTTCCTCCCCTGCAGGGACTCTTGCTTTGCAAACCTGTACATACAGGTCCAAACCTTACACCCACTCTCCGTGCTCCCCAGCAGTCCCGCTCTTTGCAAGGCCCATCACCCAGCCTGTCCTTCCCCCAGGGCGCTGGCACGGCGCCCACCCAGAGACCACTGCCCAGCTGAGGACACTGCAGATGTCACCCAGAGAAGCCCCCGCTCCTCTCCTGCCACCCAGGTCCTGTTTGACATGTGCACAGGTGAGGAGGGAAGTGACACCCAGCACCCTCTGCTTTCCCAGACCAACACACGCACCCCAAGAGAGCATCTGTGCAGCAGCCCCCAGCATGAACACACTGCAGGGCCAGTGTCCCCTCTGCCAGGAACATCCCCACCACCTTGGCCACCTCCTGGGCCACCTCACACCAGGCAGAAAGATGCTTCCACTACCTCCAAGCCCTCCCACTCATCTCCTGGGACCACAGCACACGCTGGGAGCCAAGGGGAAGAACTGCTCTCCAGTTCTTCTTGATTAAAAATAACGATTTATGGAGGTGAGTTGCTCAATCCAGAGGAATCATCTAACTAACAGCCTGTTGCCACACGAGCTGTTGTGCCCAGACAGACTTTCTCCTCTAGACAGCAGAGTAATCTGTGCAAACATCTGGAGCAAGATATGCGACAGTAAATGTGAAAAAACAGTAAATGCCTTTTGGAAGAGAGAGATCCTCGTATTTCAGGGCATAAACTGAATTTTAACAGCTGGGGGATAAGGCCAAGCTTTCTGTGAAAGCAACTCCCCCGGGCCTTATGTAACCATGGAGGCCCCAGTGCTCTCCTGGGAAGCCTCTGGGCCTTGGGGCTGTCACCAGCAGGGCCGTGCCCAGAGCTGAGCCTGTGGGTTTGGTGCTGGCACCCTTCCCATGTGATACTTCTATTAATAACTCAAGAGGGCTCAGCCACAAGGCTCCCGGGAGCCAGCACTGAGACACTGCTCATGAACTACCTTTGCAAAGTCGTTTTCTGAATAGTCCTCTGTATTTACCAGATGGCTGCAGTGAGCATAGGGAAAACACCCAGAGCTTTCCCTATGCTCCGGTCGTCCCACCTTTTGCTTTCCCCATGGCTTTTTAAGGCAAGTAACACCCAAACACTCATGAGAAACCCACCACTGCAGCATTGTGGTGCTTCAGCAGCACTGAATCTTCTGCAGACTCAATTTCTGTGCATGTCAGATCAACCTGGGAAGGAGGAGAAAGCGTTTGGTAACATGGCAAGGATCTTTGCAAACGTTCACTTTAACTTGGTGTCATCTTGAAATCTGGCAAGAAACTGTTGAGTTGGCTGAGAGACATTGCTCTGGTGTAAGGCTAATCCTCAGCAGGTCAGAACATAGAACACTAATCCATATGGAGAATGATGGAGGCAAGCAGAGCAGCCTGCACAGCAGCCTGGCTGAGTGCCTGCTAGGAAAATTGCCAGATACTGTGTTATTTTTTTCATTTAGCTGTCTGCTATTTAAAGGCAGCCCCATCAAGAACACAACCCAAAGCATCCCAGTCCTACGCTGCCAGGAATGCTGTGCAGAGGCAGCTCTGGGCTGGCCAAAGTGACCACCAGATCTGAGCAACCTCAGAGGGACAAGGAAGGTCTGCTTCTCTCCAGGGATATATGCAGAGACACGATGATTCCCCTCCTGGACAGAATGGGACAGCAGAAACCCCTGGGCTGCTAACTGAGACAGGAACTGCCTTGTTTGAAGCATTTCTCTGTTTCAGGGACAAAGGTGGCATCACAAGGACTGAACTCTCACGTCTTCAACCCACCCCAGCCATCCTAACCATGCCGAGAGGTGTCCTGCCTACTCGTGTACAGAAAAACAACATCTGTGCTGAGCAGGATGAGCTTTTTGCTCACCAAATGAGGAGGAGGAGCCCTCCTTTGTGGGCAGCAGAGGAGCAGCAGCCCTGCTCACAGGGCAGCCACCCAGCCCTCTGAACTCTCCCTACTGGGACCCAGGGGCAGGTGACTGCGAGGGAGAGCCCAGCGCTGGGCTTGGTCACAAAACGAGGGTGGTGACCCCGCAGGCGCGGCGATCCACACCGGCGTGGGGGATCTGCGGGGTGTGCTTCAGTGCTGGCCTGGACACAGCCCGGACATCTTGAGTGTCTGTGAATCACGAGAGCTGGCAAAACGGATCAGGACAACATTCCTGTCTTTTCTGTTAACTCTTCCAGCATCTTTCTGGAAAAAGCAGTTGAACCTGAGCTTGTGAAACCCCTCAAATCTGTCAAATATTTCATCAAAGCAGGGGTGACCTGCTCCTGCCCATAAACCCCCTCAGTGTGTCCAAAGGGAAGAAGAATCAGTGTCACAACTTTTTTTTTCAATCTTTCCCTTTCTCACCCCGTAGAAGCCAGTGCATGTCTATAAAAGCTCCTTAAATATCCCTGAATACCTGCCAGAAAAGTTCACTATTATCTCAGAAGAATATAATAAAAAGTAAATGATATGCCCAGCTATTTCCCTCTCCTCCAAGGTGCTGTTTGTGCTGCTCCAGTCCCGGCCCTCTGCTGCTCCCTCCACCGAAGGCTGTGGCTTGACACTGGCACCAGGAAAGTAACAGGTTTCTTTTCTCATGGGGAAGCATTTTGATCTACTGTTGTAAAGTCTCCAAGGCTGACCTAAGGTTTTCTGAGAGGCATTTTATGGACTTTAAAACATGAGAATGTGCTGAAATATCAACTTTCAGTAATGCTCCTCAGCTTTAAGAAGGAAGAGATCTGTCTGGAAACTCACCAAAAATTAGAACAGAGATCATCACCTGCCATCCCTGCATTCAGTACCTATAAAAGAGCATAATTTATTGTCGCTTCCCCAAAATAAAGACTTATCCATGTACCTCAGGGTAACATAAGATGAAACCTCACACTTTGGCAGCCCCCCCTGCCCTCCCTGCGTACACATACGGCTCCTCAGGAAAGGCAAAGGGCTGCTGCCCAATCCCAACATGACCAAACCCTCTCAACCCTCTGCCACACTGCGAGGCTGAAGAACCAGGAAGAGACATAAATTCCACTTAAATTAATGATATAACACGATCAGGAGAGGGAACAACTCCACGGCATGTGCCTCGGAGCAGCACGAGCAGCCTGGGCTGCCCCTGTGCCCGTGGGCACCTCCAGTCCCTGTCACCCCCAGGACAGAGCCCACCCCGGTGCCAGGGGAGCACAGCTCCCACACCCACCCGCAGACACAGGCGTTCCAGCAGCAGTTTATCTGACTGAGAGCCAAGACTCCACTTACTATAAATCAACAATAACTTGCTGACTTAAACAAGCATCTGTTATTTACTCTGGCTGCACAAGCCAACCCACTTGGCTTGACACAGAGCTGGTGTGCAGCAGAGACAGATCTGCAAATGATTTAATTGGGAGAAATATGCGAAATTTATTAACTATTATTTGACTGCCCTTTTTGGCAACAGGACACTGATGTCCCCTGTGGCATAGCCCCTATTCTTCCCTGAACTAGCACTGGCAAGCTGGCTCCTGGCACAGAGGAACGAGGCAAACGTGACTCCAAAAAGAGACTGGATAATGATAATTGATCTAGAAGCAGCATTCTGACAACAGCAGGTGAGCACCCCTAGCCTGGGACCTCTGCTCATAGAAGGGGGAGGTTGGGCACAGAGGAAGGTCATGGTGAGACAGAAGCTCTGTCTCTAACTCTGCTGCCAGCCCTCTCCCAGGGACACCATGGCCACTGACACCAGCTGCCAGCCACATAAATTGTGTTAGCACTGAGGAAAAGCAACGGCTTATGCTGGTTCATCTCTCCTGATAACAAGCCTGATGAGTGACCACGGGCATGTTACATTGCCAGACAGTTCTCTTCCACAACAGAGACTCTCACTGCTGCCCAGAACTCTGAACTGCAGGTAGAAACCAGACATTGCTGAAGCACAGCCTGAGGAAACAGCTGGGCAAGGTGCTTCTGCATGTACATTCCCAAGGAAAGATGGTACAAAGACCTTGCTGTTGAGAGGGAACATTTAGGCTCACACTTATCCCTGGAGAGCCTGACACTACAGAGCTGGACATGAAAGAGAAGTTGCTTTCTCAAGGGCTGGGGAGAAGGATCATGGACTCTAAGCTCAGAGCATGGCTCCTGATGGGCAGATGGTTGTGCTGTTTTGTGGGTAGCCACAGAAGTGACCCTCTGGAAGGGGTGCAGGAGAGGAAAAGCCTCCCCTGAACTGGGAGTTGTGCATCTGAGATTGTAGGCGGGCTGATGGGAGCTTAAAGCACTCTGGAGAGCCAAGAAGAGAAGCAGGGACTGACTGCTCCAGGGTCTCACCAGGTCTCACTAAGATAATCATGGAATCAGAGAAGGGTTTGGGTTGGAAGGGACCTTAAAGACCATTTTGTTCCACACCCCTGCCACGGCAGGGACACCTTCCAAGAGACGAGGTTGCTCAATGCCACTGAAAATAATTGTATTTTGGCAAACTGGTTTGGCTACTTTTTGAGGGCAATCTGTAAAGTGAAATGACAAATGCAGAACAGAGAAATCAATTTATCCTTGATTTTTCTCCTTTCCTGGCTTAAGACATCTTAGAACACCACCACAGAGGGGCAGTGACCTTCCCTCCTCTCTGTCCCCATTACCTTCAGCTGCCCGTTTGAAGAAGACTTTGCAGCTCCCACACGTGAGGGCTCCGTAATGGCACCCGGACGCTTCATCTCCACAGATCAGGCAGGTCTTCTGAGGTGGGAAGTAATAGTCAATGGGCAGGATGTGGTCACGGCCAGTCTCCAACCTGCAGCATAAAACAGGAAGAGAACAAGGGAAGGGTCAGCAGACGTGGTCAGGACAAGCTGTGGGGAGCACGGTCACGGCAAACCCAGAACTGCGGTGATGGATCAGCCAAGCACTGAGCAGCAAGCAGTGAGCATCAACTGAGCCAAACCCGGCCCTGAGCATGCAGAGACCGTGCTGGGTGCCCCTCCTGACACTTCCCACTGCGTGCAGTGTGTGACAAGGTGTGACAAAGTACAGGCACAGTGACAGTGCAGCCTAGGCTGAGAAGGCCACTGACACAGGCTGTTGCAGTGCTCATGGAATTTTGGCTTCAATAATGAAGCTTGTTGTGCACCCAACAAGGCGGAGGGCAGCGCTGCCAGCCACCTGACACCACATTAACCACCACCCCAAGACATCCTGAGAGCCTGACTCCCCTTCTCCCCCCACCCAGATTCTCCCCCCTCAGCTGCTACCATCCCCTCTCCAACCTGATCTGATCTGTTTGATCAGATCCATGGAGAAACTGCATTTCCAGAGGGCATGGCAGGAGGAGAGGGGCTTATCCAAATCAGGAGCCAACATGTCCAGGCAGTCTGGGGAGCAACAGCATGTTGAGTTAATTACTAGAACTCACTTTTCTGCAACCACTGGATAAGGCAATTAGCTTTTAACAAGGCTGCAGGTCACCACAACTTTTGGGTAAAAATTCGATCCCCTTTCATTTCTGGCATTGTTTGTTGCTCGCAGGTGAGCTCTGAGAAATCAGGTTACATCAATAGTGAGTGTGACAAACATGGGACTTCTTTGAAAAAACTTTTATACCCAGAAAAGTCCCACTGTCTTTGCCTGTCCCTCACCTGGGAGCTGTGCAGATCCCATCCTCAGTTTAAAGTAACTGGAGCAGCAATCTCATCCTCAGTTCCTATGACAGAAACCTTTTGAGTGACTTCTCATCTCTTTAGCAGGAGCAATCAGTGACTCATCTGTAGATGCAACTCAACCACCCTTCCCCAACCATGTCCATTTCCAAGGCTTTTCTTGAATTACTGATTAAATGGAAGAGACCCAGTTGGGTGCACCATGCCTGCCATAGTCAAGTCCTGATGCAACCAACATGTTTCTTTCTTGTCTTACGTGGCATGCTGCCCGTCCTCCTGGTGTGATCCCACCGCCCCATCTCAGGGCACTCTCACATCCCCCCATGCCATGTGCCCAGAGCCTAGGCGCTGGGTGTGAGGGGCTGCTGGAGAGCAGACCCTGCTGAGCAATCCCAGCAGCACATAGAAAAGCTTGGCTAAAAATATCTTATTTAACCAGCATGTTTTAGATTCACACAGAACAGGCCTTTCTGCTAACGATCCAACACCTCTTTTCTCCTCTGTGCAGTCAGAAATCCGACAGTGCTCATTTCCCTGTTTCCATAAGGCTTCCACTCTGTCTCCCCCATGCTCAGCACTGTGTGTGCCGTGAGCAGCAGGGCCTCTCACAGCAGGTGTCATGACAACAGACACAGGACCCCCAGAGGACCCTGGGTTGTTTTTGAGGATTAATTATCTAAAACTGCAAAGCAGGTTCACAATTGGGTGGCTTCTGAAACAGCTTTTAAAGAGCTGTTCCTGTACGGGAAGAGTTGTGCAAATACAGAAACACCTTCCAGCAGGAGTGTATTGAGAGTACCCCATACACATGCCCCTGCCAGGGACGGGGCTGGGCAGGGCTCCCTGCACACCCCTCCGTGCTCAGCCACCCTCGGCCCCACTGCCACTGACAGATGGATGGAGACTGGAGGATGCTGGCTGACGTGGAAGGTGATTCCTGGCCATGGGACAGGCTCCTCCTGGGGTAAGGCTTGGTGGGGTGTGCACAGCCCCAGCACCCAGAGGGGCAGGAGATGGTGTTTAGGCAGGTAGGGAGCAGCTTGACCACAGGCCCTGCAGCACCAATGTGGTTCCCTGCCAGCAGCCACTGCCCAGAGCTGAAGCATCTTCCCAGGAATACCCTTGACTTTAAAACAATGCCAATTTGCCTTTTCTTTTTTATTTTTTTAGAGGGAGAATTGCAAGAAAAACATAATGTAAAATTTTCTAGCAACTCAGAGTGAGCTATGCTAATGATTCCCTTAACGATCCATTTTCCAAGGGACATTTACAGGGTGTTCTCAAAACGTGCAGGTAATACATAACACTGGCCAATAAGCCAAGGAGGTGGCTGGAGAAGCTGCAGGGCCGTGGGGCCGGCAGTGCTCTGAGCAGAGCCCCAGGTGCCACCTGCCCCAGGGTGCCCCAGCAGTGCACAGCCCCTCACCCTGTTCAGGGCACAGGAGGGACACACACAGGGGGGACACGAGGGGTGGCTCAGCGGCCAGCTCACCACCGGCGGCTCTGAAGCTCCCCTCTGGGTGGAAGTTTGTACTCCGTGGGGCTGTGCTGGCCCCCAGAGCCGCAGGAGCGCTCAGGTCAGACCAAAACAAGCCCTGCACGCGCTGTGGGGGGCTCGCAGTTGGCACGATCTATGGCAAGTGTCAGCCCCGCTGCAGAGCCCAAAGCAGGGCGATAGCGCGCTGGGGCAGACACAACTGCGACGCGGTGACGGCGGCGGCGATGCCAGACCCGGCGCGCGCCCCCAAGGCCAAGGTCGCGGCTGTCACAAAGGAGCTTGGTGGCTTTCGGGGGCAGGGAAAAACAACCTCAGTATCTCTCCTACGGCTCTAGGATGAGTTTTACTCTCATTTCAGAAGGGTTCTGTAAGGAAATGAAGGGTTTACTCAGCTCCTGTCACATGCAAATATTTCTGGGGAGGAGAAACTATCATTTTGCAATGCAAGCAGTTGTTTATCATTAGTTAAATTTCACCAAACAGCCACATTTCACAACATCCCCAGAAAGCCAAGAGCAAGCACAAGAGAGGAGCCAACCACTTATCCCGATCCACAAAGGAAGTTTCCATCTCAGCAATAGCCAGCACAAGCTGCCCAAAAGGACTCAGGGAACAACTGCCCACCCCTAAGCCAGACCAGGACAAAGTGATGGCGGCTGCCACACACCCCCAGCTTATCCCACACGGGAATCCCAGAGCAGAGCACCCTGGGTCCCATATTCCCTGAGGAAAGGGGGTTTGCACCTTCACCATGCTGTGTCCAAAACCTGCACATCTGTGATGCTTAGGAGGGTGTTGAGACCAGAACTGAACCAGCACTCACTCACAAACTCAGGTGCTCAGGAGGATGCTGAGCCCAGAACTGAGCCAGCACTCACACATGAACTCAGGCAACACAGAACCCTATCCAGTCATTTCAAGTACTGTCATTTCTGAGACACTCTGATGTTATCAGGAGGAATCTCTGCCTGTAAAACAGCATCACTTGTGCATGACACTCTCTAATGCAATATTAAATACAATTGGCTTCCCCTCAGTGCAGCCGTGGGGCTCCTGCCTGGATGAAGTTCTGTGACCCCCACCAAGGGGCCAGACCCATGCTCAGTGAAGAGCATGACTGTTCACTTCGGGCACATTCTCGTGTCCCCTTGCACTGTCATTTGGCTGCCACAGGCTCCAGCCAGAGCTGAGCCAAGCCTGCGCTCACAGCCACCACATCACGCTCATCCAGATAACAAGGCCTGCACGTGAACTTTAGAGCATTCGTCTGTTAAAATGCTTTGAGCCATTTAATCTATAAACGTGCAGCCTGGTACGCTGAATTCATGTCCTTTCTTCTAAATAGCCTTGAGTATGTTTCCAATCTGCCCGTGCCTTGTTTTCATGTACAATGGCAGCAGAGGCACAATAGCGTCTGAGAGCAGAGCAGGGCGCAGCAGGAGCCCCAGGCCTGGTAAACACACATAGGAACTGGATCATCACCAGATTTAAATAAATATTAGCAGATGACAGTGGGTTTTCCAAGCATTCCAGCAGTGCAGGCTGGCAGGAGGAGCACACCTCAGAGAAAGCAAAGGTCCTCCCACCAGCAACTCCCATGAGCAGGCTCAGCTCTCCAGCCCTGGCACTGCCTCCTGGCCCCGGGGGCACAAAGAGCTTCCACAGGCACAGCTGCACAAATCCCTTCTCAAATCTCCAAATTAAACTCTGTTTTTTTTGTTTTCAAACACTCTGTTTATTTATTTTGACACTTTATTTTTCACGCAGCGGGTTCTCGCTGCAGCTGAAGCTCCTCCACCCCCAGTGCCTGGCTCTTTTCTATACTGTGCTCCTCTGCAGTGCATGAAGGCTGCTCCAGGCCTGGAGCTGCATGGACCAAGCTACTGTTTGTCCCTGTACTCAGGAGGCAGCCCCAACCTGCCACTTGAGAGGCTGAGGCACTGCACACCCGTGTATGGGACGGGTGGCACAGCCACGGCATAACCAAGACTCCTGGGGAGTCCTTTCATTTAATGGCCATCCTGGGCTCTCACCTTCCAGTTATCCAGAAGGAAGAAGCAGAAAATGAAGTTAAAAAGGTGAAAGATGGCAGGTTTGCTACACCTGGAATGCAAAGCCTGGGCAAAGCCACCCTGCAGCCTCTGCACCTCACCGGAGGCCACAGCAGAGGCTGCTGCCCACATTCGGTACAGCTGACACCAAAACGTCTGCCTCAGGAGGGGATGTCCAGCCAGGGGCAGCCAGGGGCTCAGGGAGCAGCTGAAATAAATCAGCTCAGAGAAGATGGAACACTTGATTCCCCCAGCTGGAGCAGGTACCTACAAAAGGAGTCAGCACAAGCGCATCGCAAGGTCGCTTCAGATGGGAACTCACCTGATTACAAAGCACAAAGGGGACAAAAAGCAAACGAGGAGCAGCAAGGCTGCAGGCAGGCTGCAGCCTTGAGGATCATCCCCAAGGTCATCAGAACCCTACACCATGTCCTCCTGGTGACTGCAGAGTCACCTGCAGTCGCCAAGGACAGGACCTTGGTATCCTTGTTGCATGGTGAACCCTACTTATTTCCCAAGGAAACACTCTGTCCTGACTGATATTTATGCAGTTAGTTTAAGCCACACCATAATCTTCCATTTTCAAATCCATCTCCTCTGCTGACAAAAAGAAAATGTGCCTGTAAAGAAAATCACAAATAATGAGACACTTGATACATATATTTCATGCTCCAAGCCACACTGCCATGATGCCAGATGTGGGTACAGGCTTACAGCTCCCATGAAAGTATCCAGGGTACAGACTTGTACTGCCACATACCAACATCTGCACCTGCAGGAGAACTTTTACCTTTCCCTCTTCCACAACCAAGTGCAGTGATGCTTATGAAATGCTCTGGAAGAGGGGATGCGTGTTCTTGGTGGCTTTTCTCACAGCAGGTGGATCTCCAGAGATCCCAGAGATTACTGAACAGAACACTGTACCAGTGTCCAGCCATGGGGCACAGCACCTTGGGTGAACTGGCCATGTGGCAGCATGTGGTAGCATGGTCCCCCAGCTAACCACAGCATCTGGTATGGTGCTACCAAGAAAAATCCAAGGTAGAACAATTCCAATCAGTGTCACACGGAACTCCAAATGTATTTGGAATTTAACTTGGCAACAAGGATCAAGTTGTGCTGGTGGCCAGAGGTCAGTGGTCAGCTCCCAGCTGGGCTGCTGAGGGATGCCAGGATTCATTCTCAGACTCAGATATTTAAAACACAAAGTATTTCCCCCACTTCCTTTGGCAGTGGAATTATTGCTAAGGAAACCAGTGCTGCAAATTCTGCATTTTTATTTCTCCACTGGAGGAAGCACAAGGCGAAAACAGTCAGCAACAAGGGTGGGACCCAGCATGGAAACATGAGGAGACCACAAATACCACGAATATGGCACCCGACTGGGGAGGCATACAGCGCAAGCCAGCACCCTCCCCTGGCACAGCACAGAGCCCTGGGGACGGACGGGGACCGGAGCAAGAAGCAGAACCCCCCCGTCTCGGGTAGCAGCCCCCTCCCGCCCCTCTCACAGTGAGGGACGCCAGGGATCACTGCAGCGGCGCTGCAGCGCTGGTCCCACAGCTTACCAGCGGAATTGGGTTATTTTTAGGCACATTTATACCAAGACCAAACCTTTGCAGAGACACAGCTGCAGGGGCAAAAAAATCCTTTGCCTTATTATGTCTGGGAGTGCATACAAGCTCTATCTGCAGAATTTCCCTTCAGCTCTGCTGGCAAAGCACTAAGTTTCTAAAGAAGACTTCACGACTTGTGCAAGAGTATCATCTTCCCGCGTCCTCCAAGCGGATCGTGCAGTGAGTCATCCCAGACAAACACACTAATTATAAGGAAGGTTTCACATTTTTGATGCCAGGTCTCTCTGCCACTCTTAGCCCCAGTCTCAGCAGAATAGGCAACATAGGAGCAAATTCCCCAGCAACCCACAGCCATTGGCTGACAACCACCAATCCCTCCTGCTCCTTGGCCCGGCCTTCCTGGCACGCCTGCGGCTCACAGCTGTCCACACCTGCCAGCTGCAGAGGGACTGGGGCAGGAGCAGGGCAGGACCGGCCTCTTAGCAAGGCTTGGATGGTGGGGATGGATGGACAGATGGACAGCTGCACCAGTACCAACCCCAGTGGCACACACCTGCAACTGAGGGCATTCCAGCCAGGCATGGACTAGGAAACAGTGCTTTGATGCCAGTTTGCCCTTTTAGTGACAAATGGCAGGGAGAGCCAGACCTGTCGTTTTGGGGGCTGAGAGCATTCCTGGGAAAACAGAGAGCAGAGCCCTGCAGCAGTGCAACCGGCTGACTCCAGGGACCTATGGGCATGGCGGGGTCCTCCTGTTATCACAGACCTACACTGGAGTTTTGACTGGCCCTGCTGGGCAGTGATGTCCAGAGAGAGCTGTGGCACGCCAGGGATCAAAGCCCTGCCCTCTACCCCTTGGCTGTGCTCTTCCAAGCAGGCGAGGAATGAAAGCAGCCAGGAATCATTTTCTTTCAAGCCTGCCTGCAAACCAAAACACAGATGCCACATCTAATTTTAGGCCTCCCAGCCTTGAGAGTGTTCTCCTGAGTCTCTGTGAGTGAGCAGTGAGATAGTCAGCTTAGGACACGCCGCAGCCGCAGCAGCTGCGCACTCGCCTTGACCCCAGCTCTGAAACGATAGGAGGGCAGAGGCATAGCAGGAGGGCACAGCACAGCCAGGAGTTAACAGATCCCTGCTGATCCCAGGGGATCCTGCAGGACACACTGAGCCTCCTCCATTAATTGCAATTGAGTGCAGAGGGACTGGCCAGCCACCCTGCTAACTCCAGGCTGTCACCTTCTCCCTGCTGGACATGACAACTGCTTCAACTCGGGCCATAATCCAAGGGTTTAAGCACCCACATGGCAAAAGGGAGGGTGAACTGAACAAGAAGAGAACAGCTGCCCTCAGGAACCTTAGCTCCCATCTCAGCTCAGCTCTGTCCAACCCTCAGCACAGCTCTGTCCAACCCTCAGCACAGCTCCAGCGGGATGTCGGGATGTTCCATCCTGCAGGCTGCCCAGCACTGCTCTGCTCCCTCTTCAAACCACCCCCAACAAGGCCCAGAATCAAGGACCCGGCACTTGGCACAGGCTGTGCTGTAAACAAGAAAGGGAAAAAGTCCCTGTGCTGCTATTGTTTTTCTAA
This sequence comes from Aleadryas rufinucha, assembly GCA_013397815.1. Classification (NCBI taxonomy): domain Eukaryota; kingdom Metazoa; phylum Chordata; class Aves; order Passeriformes; genus Aleadryas; species Aleadryas rufinucha. The sequence goes on along the minus strand of VZTH01014575.1, from coordinate 202,886 downwards.
CCATTTAAAGATGCTCCAGGGGACTGGGGAGCAGACTGGGAAGTAATAAATTTCTTCGTAAGGGGAGATCCTATTATCAGGGAAAAGACTTTTTGACCACAGGGGACACATGAAAACAAAGCCAATTATGGAGAGCCAGAAAAACTAAATCCATGTGAGCAGGCTGAGTTCATAGGGATGATGTCACATGTTCTGGAGCACAGGAGCATGCACAGGGACAAAGCCCAGAGCCAGCCCAGGGGGGTCACGGTCCACACCAGACCCATGGCCCCAGACACATGTGCCCCAGCCCTGCCCTGCTAGCAGATCTGGCACCGCCAGCCAGCAGGACAGGGAGTGGGGGTGAGTTGGGGCGCTGGTTCTCAGTCTCTGAGCAGGGAGAAGCAGTAATGCCGACCCCACACCAAGCCCTGTGCCACCCACAGAGGCTCACGGAGGTCCAGCCACCCCTCCCTCCTGCAGGCAGCACCAGGGCACAGTGCCTGCCCTCCAGGGACATGTCTGCAGAGGGAATGCTGCAGGCCCCGGGGTGAGGGGTGGGGATATTCCTCATACAGAAGAGAACACACATAATCTGTGTGTGGTGTTCACGGGAGGATGATGAACATCCACAAATGTGCACAGGTACCCACACGATTCAAGAGAAACAGCAAATCATCCCAGCTCTCTTTGCAGGGGGATTTCATTTTCCAGTTAACACACCTCATTGCTTCCCAGACAAAAGCTATTAACCCAATCAGCACAAAAATTCCTTCCCTGTGTTTCCCTTTCAAGAGGAAAATGGAGCTGCTGAGATATCCCATTCCAGCCCTCCCAACGCAGGTCAGGAGATGTGCAGACGCTGCTCTGATGATTGGCATGAGGGGGAGGAGGCAGGAGCCTTCATGAGGAAATTTGTGATACAGAAACTTGTGCCTAGGCTCTGATCTCAGCACACAAGCCAAGGTCAAAGCATTTTTTTCTGCCATTTCTAACCAGCAAAGAAGCAAACACAGCTAAAATATGTAAGAGCAGCCAAAATGCTGAGGGCTGGTAAAAACACCAGAGAAAGAACTGTCATGTCATTTTGGGAGAGACAAGAAGCCCCCTCCATCCATCCCCAGACAGAGAGAGCACAAGGGGAAGGACGCGATCTCCAGGGTTTTCCCACCTCATCCCAGGGATTGAACACATCCTCTGTAAAATGTATTCTGGAGATCTGCAGCCTCCCCTCTGGCATTTGTAGGGATTGCTCCTGCTGGCAGCAATTCCAGAAGCACTCAGCGGGATGGGGGTCTGGAAGATGAAGATGCTGCTGCAACACAGAAGGATTTGCCCCGAGGCTCTTCCCAAAGCCACTGGCTGCAGCCACTCCATGTCTAGTCCGTGCTGGAGCATACTGGTATGGAGGGAGAGGGCACCCACCAGAACGCACCACCCATCCTCAGGTGACAAAGCCAGGCAGGACACAGCTTGGAGCGACGTGGACTAGTAGGAGGTATCCCTGCTCATAGAGGAGAGTGGAATGAAAGGTCCCTTCCAACCCAAACCATTCCCCGAGTCTACGACCAGACTCCCCAGGCTCCAGCAAGAGCTGGATCAGGCAGCCAGCACCCAGGACATCCCCCCAGCAGTGCCTGTCACAGACACCTGGCTGCAGACATGAAAGGTAAATCGTTACAACTGCTCCATGCCCAGCGCATGAGGGGTGGCTGGGACTCTGCATGGACTTCTTGGGCAGCTCTCCCTCTCTGCACAGCCTGAGCAGGGCTCTGCCAGCCCAGGCACACTCCAAATGTGTCCCAGGAGCACCCAGATCTCAGGGCAAACACACCAAATGGTAAATGTGCCTGTGCCTGGCTGCTTGCCCTGGATAAGGCTGCCCTCAGCGCTCCATCCCCATGCCGAGGGTGTCCTGGGCCAGCACTGTCAGTGTCCCAGTATTGGTGGTTCTGCACTGATTCTCCCATCCTGACTCAAGCCATTTCTTTTGCCCCCGGAGTTGTTTGGGAAGTGACAGCTGCCTTGCCTGTCATGAGGTGCTCAGCATGGTCCACCCAGCCCCCAGCAGCCCCATCCTCCAGGAAACGTGATGGACCGGCCCCCTCAGCAGAAACACGGGCTCATCCCAGGAATCATTATTTACTTATTAGGGTGGGCTCCCTTCCCCTTTGGATGGCACAGGGAAGCCACCAGGACACCTGTGGAAAGCATGGGTGTAAATCCACCTCTGTGGATACCCGAGCTGCCTGAGGCTGGGTGGCCTGGGTAAAGGACAGCAGCTATAAATACCTGGGGAACTGCCTTATACTTTTAAGATTATTTCTACTACTGCAAATCACTTAATCTGAGGTCTGTGTCCCTACAAATCAATCCCACCACTTCTGAGGACATGTCAGCACCTGACTTTGTTCTCACTATTTGCAGAGGCGTCCCCGGGCAGGGGCTGGGGAGCTCTGAGCCAGAGCACAGCGGGTGACCTTGCTCTTTCTGGCCTCTGTTCAGACTGCACTAACCAGGGAGCAAGCAGCACCATGAGAGCAGCTGAGCCAAGCTGACCCAAGCCAAACCGAGCCCGGCCCGGCCCGCAGAGGTCCCTGGGGAGAGCGGCGGCTCCTGCGCGATCCCGAGGCGCGATGCCGCACTCCCCTTACCCCTCTCCTGCAAACACTGTCTCGGGGGCTGGACAGGGGCACTGGGGCCAGTGGAGGTGAGTGGGCCAATGGATGGGGTGCAAAGTCCAGCACGCTGCTGCAGGACGGTCCCCAGCAGCCGGCACAAAGCCAGCACGGCCCCCCGGGACGCCAGCGCTGAGCTGCCAGGGCTGCAGCCACTCACACGCACCAAGGGGCGGCTGTCAAACCTCAGCCCCCTGCCTGCAGAAGGGGACAATTCCTTCTTCCACAGTCGCCTGAAGGCTGAATGAATCGCTCCTCATGAGTGCTTCAGCAGTAAAGTACTACTACTGGGAGTATTTTTATTACTGTTAGAGCATACTTTGAATCCCACTTAAAAACATTGGCAGGAAGAATCAGGGTTGTAATGGCTAGATTTAAAGCAGAACAAAGCACAAGCACACACCTCAGTACCCACGAGCGCTGTCCACTGCAGGCACCTGGCCAGGGTAAGCAGGACTCCCCCCACAAGGAGGTCTCCCCAAGGAGGCTCCTCCCTCCCTCTGCCCCTCACCCAGAACAGGCAGGGGGATTAAGTGTGCTTGGACATGGGTGAGCAGCACAGGCAGATCGGGGAAGGCAGACAGCAGTGGTAACAGCAAGAGAGAATATGGACGGAGAACCTCCGTCACAAGTCTTTGCCATGACAACTGGGCCAGTTCCTTTTCATTTCAACGAGCTCCCTCATTCCACTATTACTGTTAACAAACAGGGCTGGTGCTGGTCCCCACAGCGTGCAGCAGCGGTCGATACCAGGGCCACCAGCCACTGCCAAGGCCACCACTGGGCATGCCTGCACTCACCAGTGATGTGACCGTATCTGCTCTTAATTGTTTACCAGGCATAAATGCTCTGCTACAACAGGAGATGGGACATCTGCCTCCTGTGCATGCTGTATGCTGGATCTCTGGAGGAAAAGAAAGAGCTGGAAAAGGATCCAGTACCCCCACAGGAAGCGCTGCCATTGCTGCTTTCCTATGAACATGGTGTAGAGCTGGGCTCCAGGGTGAGAGCAAATCGCTCTGGTCAGTGCTCACCTCTTGCCCAATGACAACCCCAAAAGGAGGTGCCTGTGCCCCCTGTGCCACATCACTACATGCACATGGTGTCACCAAGCCGCCCTCCCCAGCTGGCCCAGGCTGTCCATGACGGCATTGTGGCACTTGCTTTGCATCCAAGGTGCGAACGTGCCTTTTGCAGAAAATCTTCCAAAAAGAAAATTAACCTGGACAAAGTAATGAGACTGAGCAGCTGTACAAGGGGGAATCTTCACTTTTCCTATATATTTCCAATGTTCCAGAGCCATCCACAGCTGCACAGATCTCCAGGATCTACCAGGGTGGCTCTCAGAAACAAACAGTTTTTACTAGAAGTCATAGAAAGCCTCCCACTGAATAGTTTTCTTTCAGTAAACACTCCTTTGATACATTTAAAATGTTCCACAGGATGATAAAATAAATACAATTTCTTTCTTTTGTAATTTTCATCCACAATCACTAGCAGAAAGTATCCACTGCAAACACCAACCCAGCAGCCTCCAGTGAGTGCTCCAAGTCTAGACAGCAACTGGCAATTGAGAACTGGCAAACTGGGACAGTCACCATCAAACAAGCAATTTATAAAATATGAATGAAGGTCCATGCCAAGAGTGGAATTCATGGGAATGACAGAAAATCACAAAGAACTGAGCTACTGCTCTCTACTACAAATTGTTCTTAACCCTGTGTAATTAAACTGTTTTAATCACACCAAAACATGACTGCAAAACACGACTACAGAATTTTCAGTGTTTTAGGAAATTTTGTGGTTTCTTCCTGCAATACATGGCACTGTTTCCAGCTTTCCTCCCAGCTCAGGAGCACGCCTCCCTTGCCATGCACAGACTCTGACTTCTGATCTGCTCCAGTTTCCGCTGTGCCTGTTCCTCCCACTGCCCATCCACAACCCTCCTTTAGCTCCCATTGGGACCCAGAGGTGACTCCTGGCACAGACACAGAGCGGGCTCTTGTCTCTGCTGGAGCCCAGCGCGGCCTTGGAGGGTCCTGGCACGGGGAGCTGGCGTGGCCCCGTGGACGCCGCTCACATTCGCTGCCTCGCTACAGTGTTTCTGCTTTGGTTCTTCCCGGGACCGTCCCACACCTTCCTCGCTCTGAGAAAGGGGCCAGAGGCAGCGACTTCCAGGAATCTTGGCCTCCGTGCCGTGGGGACATGATCCCAACTCCAGCACCCACTGATGCCCGTCCCCACGGTGGGGATCCTGCCCCAGGGGCTGGTACCTGTGCCCATGTAGAGATCTTGTCCCAGGGAGAAAACCTCATCTCTGCAGTGGGAATCCTGACCTGGGAGTGACTGCTGTCCCCTGGGCTACAAAACACGCTGTATCTCTTGTTCCAAATCAGTATTTTGACACACTCTTCTGTCCTCAGAAGCAGCACCAAAGCACTTCCCACTGTTAACTGGCTCTCAGTCCGGAATTAAGTTCTCCTAGGACGAAAACCAATGGTTATGCCAGAGACTGGCTGCAAGGAGTGGTGCAAAGCAGAGCTCATCTATGCAATGGATAAATATCAGGGAATCTGTAAACAGCAGGAAGAATGTAAAAGCTGCATAAGCAGGAGAAGAGCTGCCATGAGCAGATCCTGTGCAGCTTCCAGCCCTGAAGCCTCGGGAGAACACACAAAATACTTGTGTGACTCCGACCCACCGACACTCTTAAAGCTTTTTGTGGATTGTTTTTTTGGCAAAATTTACTGATTTCTCAGCCGTTGCTTCCAACCCCGAGTGCCACATAAAGCCTGTCCTTCCACTGCAACCAACACTTGAGAGGAACCAGGGTGGAATAACCAGTGCTGATACCAAGCACAAGACTGTGGAAACAGCTTCCAGAGGGTGTAAGAGCTCAAAAATTCAAGATATTTGGAGAAGAGGATGGGAAAGCCCAGAGGAGGATGGGGCAAAGTCTGCCTTTGAGCAGTGAAGAAGCAAAGAGACGCTGTGTACCCTCAGAGCAGCTGGGTAGGTCCCACACAGACACCCTACACATCTGCCCTCCACAGCCCAAACCCTGACAGTGGTAAGGGAGAGCCGGAGCACAGGAGAGCAGGAAAGAGAGGGAGGGACAGACAGAGGAGGGAGGGGAAAAGGAGGAGACCATTTTATGAGGTTTGATATGTGCTCGGGAGCAAGGAAAAGGAGCCACCAGTGCCATGCTCCAGCACAGCACCGAGCAGTGCCTGCTTGGCTGCTCCCTCAGTCCTGAGGGGCTCTCCTGGCTGAGCACAGCTCCAGCATCCCTGCAGCTCCAGTTACCTGGCCTCAATGTATCACTGGTTTCACAACCTCACCTCCAGCCATGACAGACATGCACCCTGCCACAGCCTGGTACCGTGCCAGCTCACATTCAACCAAGCCCTGAGTTCTCTAATCCAGCTCCAGCTGATTATCACAGCCATCCTGTGTCTCTGAGCAGGGAAAGGGTGAGAGGTGATGAGGAAGAAGTTTATCTTTTCTCCATTTATCAGGAATTGACAACAAGCTTTAGCACATCCCCAACTCTCCTGGCTACCGGAGGTTCCCCATCCATGTGTCTGTAGGGGCCGAAGGGACTCGCTGCCCGCACTAGGTTCTGCCATGGTCCTCTTGTCTTCAAAGAAATATTTACACCCTATGGCCAACTGCCAGAGCAGAAAGGTCATACTGACAACAGCAGACGGGAGGGTCAGCAACCTCCCAAGGGCTTTGGAGTTCTGCTGGTGCAGCATTGGGGGCCCCCAGAGCCCTCCTGGGACTGGGAAGCCAGAGCAGCTGCTGCTGGGCACAGATTGGGAGTGATGGCAACCCTGAAAATGACCTCCTGCCTCATTCCATCTCTTGGCATAACAGCTGCCCTTCATCTCTTCGTCAGTCTTATCTCCTCCCTCCACAGACAGGAATTACTGCAGGTATTATCTGTAAGCCTATCACAATTACAGAGCTGAAACGATTATAGAGCCATCAAGCCTGGTGAAGAATGAACACGTGGTGCTGGCCCAAACTGACCACAGCCAGACTGGGGAAAGGAACCAAAGGTAGATGTAACCAGCAAACACCAGAATTCCAACCAGTATCAGCACCAGGTAACAGCAGTGATAGCAAATTCCACTTAAAACCATCTGGAAGCTACATGGACAGCCGATTTTCCTGAGCCAAAAGCCCCTTAAATCCTTTCCTCCCCCTTGATTCCATTGCTTCAGTAACAGCTCCTTCTCTAATTCCATTTCATTCTAAACAGAGGCCAACTCCCTCCCATCCACCGCTGGAATTTGTCTTCTGATGGCAGAACCTTGGATTTATTCTGACAGTGCTGCATCTTGCTCCTGAAACAGGTTATTTAGTCACCTCAAAGACTGCTGGTAGTAATGTTTCAACAAGCAGAGCACAAAGATAAACAGCTCCAAGTCCACAGGTGTGTTGGTTTAACACATCAAACCCTGACAACAGGGTAACAAAACCTGGGGTTAATTTGCTAATTACATGTAAGCCTGACTGATGCAGTCAGGGACACTGTACCAAAAGCTTTAAATTAAACCAAATCGTGTTAATACCCACAGTGTTTCTGAGATGTGCCAGCACTTCTAAACCCTGACACCCCCCCAAATATTAAGAGCTCCTCATGCTTTAGTGTCATATGAAGGGTGTTTAATTCAAAAAATACTTACCCATACCTGGTCCCAACTGCAGCAGGGTAGAGTTGGGGCTTGAGAGAACTTCATCTGTGAGGCAAGAGTCATGATCCTGCTGGCAGACAGCAGGGCCATTCAGAGAGGAAAGAAAGTAGGAGCAGCACACCTTGAAATGCTCCTTATTCTCCAAAGCAGGGGGGGCTGTGTGTGCCTCTGCCCCCAGCAGCACCCGCAGGCAAAAGGCGCTGAGGTGCCCATTGCCCCGGGCCTGTAAAGCCCCAGAAGTGTCCCTTGCTGTCCTCACAGAACACCAAGGCTGCATCGTCTGAGGCTATGAGGGGAAAGCTCTATGTGCAAGGTCAAGTAGGGCAGGAGATCAGACCTAGCACCAGAGAGCAGAGGGGTGCAGGTCCAAAAGCCAACCATCCTTCCATCAGGGAATTTTACGACAGAGCCTCTCAGCTCCCACGAGCCTTTCTTCCTGCAGGCACTGCTGCCTGGGATGCTGGTACACGACCCGCCGTTCCCGCTCCAGCAGCTGCAGAGGCTGTTCCTGGCACCCACAGATCCAGGAGAAAATGCAAAGCTGCAGGAATGGGCTAGCAGCACACCGTAAAGCTAATGGAGACTTTACTAGGATGAAATGTAAACCTGGCAGTGATTAACACGTATGGCTTGAGCCAGACCACGACGAGTGTTCCGCTTTGCTTACGGTGTTTGAAAATTACATCTGAACACAGAGACACGATGCCAGCCCATTACAGTCTGCAGCAGCAGGGTAGCGCTGTACAAGCCTTGGAGTTCAAAGGACAAGATACTGGTGTTGTAAAGGTTGCTGTGCCAGCTCCAACCCTGCTGATCCCACAGAAGTCTGCTAGGGGAAACAGGCACAGCACATCAAACAGAGCTGCAAGGAAGAGGAGTATACAGCCCTTCCCACAGGAATGAGGGAGATGTCGTTTATCTCTAAGGCAAGACCCGAGTGAAATGTACCTGCTGCTGCCTAGTGCAGCCCCCAAGAGTGCCTGCAGACCTCCATGGGAGCCCACACCTGCTCTCCTCAGCGCAACGCTCCCTGTCTGTGCGGGATCCCGCCGCACAGGCTCCTCAAGCAGAACGGCCGCACGGAACAAACCTGCACCGCCACCACCAGCATCCGAACGCTGAACTTTCCCAACTCGATTCCTCCCTGCCCCCTCCGCGCTGATTCCAGCAGAGATTTATCCAGACTCCAGAGGCACACCCGGACCTTGCATAGCTCCTGCCACGTACAAAGCTCACAGCTGGATGATGCTCACAGCTGCACTCTTTCTGACCTGTCATTACTTTTATTCTTTTTTCTTTTGCCAAGCCCTTGACATCTCAGTACAGTCCCCCAGTAAATCACTGTGTGGATGGAAATTGCCCCAGAACCCAAATAAAGCTGTGAGCATTTAAAACACAAGCAAGCCCAGAGGCAGTGCACTCACTCGGTGCTAATTTAGAGGTAAAATCTAATTGTTCATTTCAGCCTTTGCTCCCACCATCCCAAGCATCACGGGGTGAGTGTGTGGATGCAGGACTCCCACGATGCAAACCCCAGCTGAGGCCTCACATACTCTTGGACGGGGCTGCTTCTGAGCCGGCAGAAAATCCCTTGGGCAGCCCTTTCACCCTCCCATTTCCATCAGCTCGTCCACGTTTTGCTGTGCTGACAGGTGAGCATGCAGGTGCCCACTGGTTTAGATGCTGTACAGGTGTTTTACAGAGATGGCTCATCTCCTTCTTTGAGGTTAATCAAAATTATTTTTGATTGAATCCTACTTCTCAAACGAATCTCCCCTCCCCTGGTGCATTCCCAAAACCTGTTCTAGCTCTACTTTAAAAACGCATTTTCTACCTGTACTTAAAACAGCCCCGAAGCACAAGTGATGTTTCTCTTCCACAACGTTCGGGGTTCCCTGCTCTGCACAGGGCATTCCCGGCAGGCAGTTCTCGGCGGGACAAGTTCCTGGGAGGATTTTAACTCGATGTCAAGATCCTTCTGTGCTTCGGGGCACAGCGTCCCGATCTCGCCCGCTCCCAGCGGCCGGGAACAGCGGGATAACAGATGCGTGAGGAAACAAGATAAACACAACGACCTCACGGGACGGCGGGAACACCGGGCGTGCACCGCGGTATTCCTGACACGATCTCGCCTAGTCAGTCCCAAATGACAGCACCCCGGAAAAAGAGAAGGTTCGGCAGCGGAGAGGTGCACCAAGGCGGGAACAGCCAGGACATAGCGGGGTTGGACCCGTGGTGAGCGCGGAGCAGCTGCGGCAGGCGGCGGGGCGGCGCGGAGTGCCGGTGGGATGATGGAGTGCAGAAGGCGGCATGAGGGATGC
>VZTH01014575.1:144799-192320 GCA_013397815.1 Aleadryas rufinucha | reverse complement strand
GGCCCGGCCCGCTGGGGACATCGCGAGTCACCGCGGCCCCTGGGCGAGCGCCCGATCCCGACCCTGCGCCCCGGCTGGGCGGGACGGGGCGGGGACGGGGGCGCGGCGGCGACTGCCCCGGTTGCCAGCTGGGCTGCTGATGGAGCGGGCCCGTGCGGCCCACCCGCCCCGGGCCGGCTCGGCTGCTCCCCCGCTCTCCCCCCGGCTGACAGCTGGCGCAGCTGGGCGGACTTGGCCAGAAAAATGCTCCTTTTCGCGTTGGCGTGTCGGCGTTCAGCAGCTCCCCACCCCCGGCTGGGCCCGAGCCGACCCCCGCACCTCTTCGTTTGCTTCCTGCCTGAAGACCGGCCGCCCTCTTCCACCTCCCACTGCCCCGTGTCGTGCCACAGCCCCCGCCCGGCACAGCACGAACCATCCCGTGGGCATCCCCGCGCGGGTCACGCACTGGGATGAAAAACACCTCGCTAGCAGAGAAATTAGTGCAGGACCTACCGTAAACAAAGCTTGAGCTCCCCTTGCTGGTCCTGCAATAACAATCCTAAGGCAACTTCTGGGAGGCACCATCCCCAGGCAAGCTGGGAATGGAATCATTTTCATTCGAGGGAGCTTAAACAAGCCCGTTACTTTGAGCCCCTTTGGAGACAAAGGGAAAAAAGTCATAAATAAGCGGAGCCCATGGGGAAAACAGAGAGACATATCCCATCTTTTAAAAGCCTTTTTACAAGCTGTAGAAGATAAAAATAAAAATCGAAGTCCAGCCAAGCAAGATTTGGCAATGTCCTCCATCCTGCCTGCGTGATCAGAGCAGCTGGAGGAGGGGGAGGAGGGTTGGTGCGGCGGCGGGGACGGGGTCACTGCTGCTGGCTGCTGCAGAGAAGGATGGCTGCGGGCAGGGGCTGCCACCCCCCGGGCTGTGGCGGGCCGAGGACTGTGCCCAGCTCTCCCTGGCCACCAGTGAGGAAGAGCATTTGCAGAGAAACCTCATCAACTCTCACATGTGGGTGAAACACCAAGCTGGGCTCTAATGCCAAGTCCCTAAAGCACTGAAGGCAGCTCAGCTAACACCTGAGATGGTAAAAACCAAGGGAGACGCAGGAAGATATGTGCTGTGGATTCTGGTGTCTTTGCTGTTCCAGCCTCTCAGAGTTGACAGGCCTCTGGAGTGAAATATACAGACGCTGGAAAATGTCTAGGGGAGGATTCTCACAATCAGCCTCAAGAACTGTATTGAGAAGGGCTGAGGGCTGGGGCTGCAGCATGGTATCGCTGCAGGAACAAGGGTCTCTGTGCCTCAAACAAGACGTGGGTTCCGACCAGAGCTTTGTTTGACCCCACCGTTCCCACAGGGAGGAAACATCCTCAGCCTGTACACCCTGAAACATCACAGCCTGCAAAGACCACGGCACAATTCAGACTTCGGATGTTCAAACAACTTTTTCTGTCTGGGATGGGACCTGTTTGGGCCTCAGCTCCTAACTCTGGAGCTTTGGCTTTGGTCCTGTTTGTGTTCCCTTGCCCTTTTCTCTCTCTGCAGCATCCACAGGGCCTCAGATTTTCCCCTAGTCTGAACGTTGCTATGGGGTTTTTGGAATGCTGATCACTGCAGAGGTGCAGAAAGCGAGACTGCAAAATGGTTTGTGTACTTCAGCCTGCAGAGCCAACACTTCAGTTCTGACTGATGATCTGTGGTAAAGATGTTTTTAATTTATTTCTTGAACAGGCATCTTTCAAGGGTTTTTTTACTTGGTCCTCACATTTCATTTAAAATTGATGGAATGTTAGTGGATTTTCTGGCTGTATATGTGCACAACTGCACATGCTCTGCTTAAAGGCTCTGTGTATTTCAATGTTTATACCTGGTTGCTGAAGTCATCACACAGTGTTCTAGAGATGTCCTTTTCTCAACTTAAATTTGATATGGATTTCAGTTATACTTTCCCATTCTCCCAGCAACATGTATTCAGGTAATTTGTATCTGTAAATGGTTATTAAAGTGTGAATTTAACATCCCATATAGGTATTTATAAGACCTTCCCCAAAGGCTGAGGTCTGAGCTGTGTATGTCACCAACAGTTTGGTCTTTCAGTTCAAAGTCAATTTAAATGCACGAGGAGGAAAAAAAATTCAAGGTGATGGACTCAACTGTGCGTCATAGAACAGGCACTTTGCCTGGCCTCATCAGAAGCAGAGTGAGCTCCAGTTTGGGCAGGGGGAGATGCTGAGGAAACCTAATCCAGCAAAACACTTCAACACATCTTCGTCTTGAAGTGTATAAATAGTCTCACTGAAATCTAGGAAATACTCCTGTGCTTAAGGTTAAGGATTCCCTTAAGTGCTTTGCTGGATCAGTACCAAGATGATAATTTACAAAGTGCTGTCAAAAACTTTGGACACCAAGAAAAAACTTTTTCTGATAAAATCCTTTGGCTCAGAATGTCCTGTGTGACTGCTCAGAACTGCAGTAAGCAATATTTTTCAGAGATAGGGGCCATTCCATTAAAAAATTTCCCTCTAGACCCAAGAGTAACAGGTGTTCCTTTGTTTTGTCGCCTGAAAAAATATTCAACACCAGGTGATCTCTAAGAGCTCCAATCTACAGCACAGAGAGCTCAAATGTTATCATCACAGTCCTGCAGAACTTGCCAGGAACAGAATCAATCATTTTTCACCATTAATCTTTAGTAAAATGAGGCCAGTAACACAGAGTCCAACAGTTTTGCTTCCATTCCTCGAAGACAGTTTCAGGCATGACCCATTAGCCAGTCGCTTACCGAATTACCCTGATTGCACTCCTCCTTTTGTACCATCCCAGCTGTGAGGAGATGTCAACAGCTGTGAACCTGTCTGTGGTACACCTGCCCTGGCAACGTCCCCTAAATGCTGAACTAATGCAGCTCTTTCCAGCTGCAGCAGCCTGCATGAGAACAAGAGGAGTCATTTCTGTGGAGCATTTCAAATAATGGCAGAGGTTCAGAAAGAAGCACAAGCACTATAATATCCCACTCCCTGCCGAGGCAGAGGCAGCTGGATGAGCCAGAAGCACTTTGAGCCTCAGTGTGCCTGTGCAGGGTGGATCATTGTCTCTGCTCTCACCTACCTAATTGCCACTCGACAAGGAAGACACGGTAATTTAGGGGAAAGCAACATGCACGCAGGCAAGAGAGGCTGGTTTGTACTCTCCTGGTTGCTGTGGCCAGGGTGTGAACCCATTAGGGCTGGAGGAGCAGCCAGCCCAGCCCTCCCACCAGCCCACACCTGCGGGCAGCAACCAGGCAGGAGCCTGAAGAACACCAGGCTCAGTAATGCTGCCTCCTATAGTTTTTCCTCATTATTCTGTCCACTCTATTATTCTTAGACTGCCTAGTGCTACACAACAATACAGTTTTCTTGAGATTTTAAATATTTTAGCCATTTGTGTCAATCCGGGACTGCTAATTGCCTTGTCTCATCAGACAGGTATGTGAGTTCACATCAGTGGGTTGAGGCTTTAAAATTTGCCCTTGCAGGAAGGTGCAGACAATGTTTTCACTTTCATCTATTTTAATTCTGAATATTAAGAATGTCTCACATCTCTCATAGCTTGCACCTTTCTGATTTAGGGCCACAGGTTGCTTAACTCTTCCTTGCACCTCTCATTAGTGGCCAACACTGATGCTGCTTTTACTCAAGAAAGCCCCGGGTGCCCCTGGGGCAGGAGTCGTCTGCCTCCTCACTGCTGGCCTCAGTGAGTTTTGATCAAGCATTTGGGACAGATCAGTGGGAGGATCCTGCTGTGCTCATGTCACCCTTCTCTCAGCAAGGGGGGATCGACTGAGCATTGTCACCTCTCAAAAAGCAGAAGAAGAATAGTTTGACCGAGACCTGGCTCGCAGCACGATTCCCTGGCTGGACCCTGCCCAGGGGTGGCATCAGCCCAGAGGCATCAGAGGGAGGCAGACCTGCACGGTGCCTCTCAAATGCTTCTGCTCACGTCTTGGAACAAATCTTGCTTTAAATACAGGGCTAAGCAACGTCTTAGGTAATACTTCTGGAACAGTTACAATCACCTGAAGTGTTATTCTTCTCCTTGCCCAAATTCATCCCTGTCACCTCCACAGAATCACTAGCATGTTTTCCTTCTCTGACAGCTTGGAGGCCAATTTTCAGGACAGCCTGTTCGTGCACCTTAGTGAGATGACTGAAGTGCTTGGTCCATTTGATCAATCCTTGCAGGGCTGAGAACATCACAAATCTTCATTCCTAATGAAACACACATTTGTACCATTTCCCATGTCTTACACAATTGCCTTTCAGGCAGAGTTTGAAGTTTCTCAGGAGCCAGGGAGGTGATGTACGAGTTTGTAACTTCTGAGTTCCAGTATGAAATCTGGTCCAAGGCAACAAGGCTGGCAGATCCATTTTCCCAGCCTGCATCTGGGAAGTTTGGATAAGCTCACTTCCATTGCTTGGCAGGGATGCCAACCTAAAGTGAGATGCCAGAGGCTGATGGAGGTTCAGTGGCTTCATTGAAGCCCATGGGCTCTTTGGGCTGCCTTCAGCAGGCCAGGACTCATCCAAGCTTCAATGTGGAGTTGATGTTTGGTTACTGCTGTGTGTTTGAATTCTGTGAGGATCTCAAGAAGCATCAGAATGTTTTCCTTTTTCTGCAGTTTCTAATGCTGCTGGTCTTTGCTCCAGCTCAGCAGGTACAGCTCTTCCCCAGCACACCTCAGAGGTCACTGTATGTTCCAACTTCCAACACTGCTGTTTAAAGGCCCTGTAAAATATCTAAAGAATATCAGAGAGGAAAAGTGTGTCAGGGCTCAGCTGAGAGTGACTGAGAGGATTAGGTTGTGTTGATCAAATATAAGAGCTGCTGTGGGAAGGAAATTGCCCATTGGAAACTTCAATAAAACAACACATCTCTTTCATGTTGTTACAGCACAGCTCGCAAAAACTCTGATGCAATGTCCTAGAGGTGAAGGACTGCATAATTTACTTCATAGGCATATTTTTACTGGTACTTGGATACTGAAGTGTCCATTCTTTAATCAGGAAAACCTCCCATGCCCTTTAAAGTCATTCCTCTTGTACCTTGAGTTCTGTCTACATTCTCCCCATCTACTAACTCTGAACTTCTTGCCTCTCTTCACTGAGCATGGAGCTCTTCCTGCAGAGTGTGGCATGGGCTGATGTGACAAGCACTTTTTGTTGTCTATAGAGCCAGGCAAGCTTTTGAAAGGGAGAGTTTCCATCTCTCCTGTTCTTCTCTGTATGTGGTTCCTTTGCTGCATAGCACACACCCTGGGGCACTCACTTGGAGGCAGGTCCTGAGATGCTGCCACTGCATTCCACACTGCAGACTGCACAGCTTCCTGGGATAACATGCAAGGTGGATCAGGGGTGTCCTTGGGCTCACTCCTGGAGAGGTAAATCCAGGCCTGGCTGGTGTTCACTGCTTCTTGCACTTTCTGAAGCACTTCCCTGCCCCTCTAGTGTAAGGAGGAAGAGTGCTTGGTTAATAAATTACAGGAAAAACTAGAATAGTGCATCCCCAAGGGAGACAGTAGAGGGGGAAAGTATTTGTCAAGACATGCCTCATTTAGATGACCTGGAAAAAAAGTCATAAATATGGGTAGTGTAGTGTTTCCAAAGTGCCTCCAGTGAATCAAAACAAAGAAACCCTCAAGCACAGGAGTCTGAAGTCACCAGGATAGCTGCAATACAGTGGTGAGAATAATTTACTGAGAGCCCAGAGAGGCCTTAAGGGTTTGTGTTCCCCACGTTCTGCTGCAGCACAGAAGTAACCTGCTGGTGGAACAGGTTTTCAGTGATTTATCTCCTGCTGCCTTTCCATTAGTATTGAAAAGTTTTGACTTATAGTGTAGAAACCTGTTAGTGACATCATTCCAGGGCAGTAAATCTTGGCATAAAGAGGCCACAGAGACTCCCAGCTCTCTGCACCCTGGGCAGAGGTGTAATGTCTGTAATGCTGCTGCCATGGGCAGTGATATGAGGTGTTTATTCCTTAGGCTTTGTCTTCGCTGCTCCAGTTCCAGCCTCAGCAGCACACACTGGTGCACACACAAGGATGTGCACACAGACACAGGTGCCTCAGTGTGGTCCCGTACAGGGAACAGAGGCTACACCAGTGGTTGCAGCCCTTTTCTTACACTTGGGGGCACTGACCACAGACCAGACATGCTACCAAGCTGAGTGTTGGTCTGGACCTTGCTCAACCGATAACCAACATTAATTGACTTTAAAAATTTAAATTTGTATCTGGAACCATATTGCCCAAAGCCTCCTTTGTAGAACTCATTATTGTTCCTCGTGCGATGTTCTCTGGGTACTTTCATAAACTGTTGCACGTTTCCTTGGGAAGGTTCTGTGGTTGTAAATCATCAGCAGATGTCTCATTTTTCTGAAGCATCAAGAAACTGGCAGCTTTACTAACAGCAAAATAAGGGAGAACATTTTTCTTATTGTTACGTAGCTCCCTGTTAAGCACAAGAGGTCTGCAGTTCCTGCGCATATTTGTATTTTGTTGTCCAATCTTGCCTCCAAGGAATCCATCCCTCTGATATCCAGCCCTATTTTGAAACAGAGACTAGAAATGCCATTTCTGTGCTGTCAGGTTTTGCAATCCTGACAGATCCCCAGGGCTAGCCTGGCGTCCACCCTGCCCAGAAAGCCAAGCTCATTACCAGGGTCACTAATTGCCCCCGCTGTGATCCCCCGGCTACTTTGCTGTCCCTCTCCCTGCAGATGCAGGGAGCTGCTGGCTCCTTCCTGCCTGAGGGAGGCCTGAGGGATGGCTGCATGTGCCTCTGCAGCTGGAAGCCAAGCACCACATTTCATTCCTGGTCTCCTGTCCTCCTGAGCCTGGGACCATATCAGCCACAGCTGGCAGGAAGAGGCAGGGGATTAAGCCACGCCTCGGTTAGTTCCTGCAGAGCTTCACTTTGCTTGTTTTGATGAATTTTGTTTCATGATTTTTTTATTCCATTTAGACACAATTGTAACACTGCAAAAACAACCGGGTGCAGCGTCCTGTTCTAACCCAGAGCCAGCCCAAAGCACCAACGTTCTGGGCTTGTTGGCACCAAACAGGCAATGGCCACTGAGAGCATAAACTGCTGTTGGATGGTGTTCTTGCAGCAGCACAGCCCAGGTGTATTACAGGGCTGGTCCAGCATATCAACACACACAGCATTTCTTTCGGGCTGCTACATTCTGTGATCCCTTAAGAACACACTCTGCAGAGCCCATCAGTTCTGCAAAGAGAAGAGGCTTTTGGCTGTGTTAAAATGTGAACCATCTCCGTGGATTTAGAAAAGGGAGGAGGATTTCCCTCCTGTCTGATGAGAGATGAGCACCATGTTTGTAAATCTGCAGCAAAAAGTTGGGCAAAACATCTGCGTTAGAGAGAACATAGCCTGAAAGGAAAATGGAATGCCCTTGCTTCGCAATCTCTGTGAGGTGTCTGCCAACCTTGCTTATCCTATTTTCTGGCAAGCCTAGAGTTTCAACCAATTATTTAATGTTTCCTTCCTCTTTACTAGTGCTGCTCACAACAGCTCATATCAGCTCATAATTTCTGTGCTATTAGACAAAACCCTGTTTGATGTTACCAAAATAAAGGGGAAACAAAGCATGAACAGTCTGTTTCAAATCCACTACCACTGCTCAGGTCCTGCCTCACAACAGATCTTTGAACACCTTAAATCTGTGCTGTCTGCTGAGCAGGACCTGAACTGAACTGCTTTTCACCTGAAAAATGACAACAACAACAACAACAACCCAGCCAAAATGGTTTTAGCCTTTTCAGCCGAGGAAAAACAAGTTTAGAAGAAATGTAAAATGTGGATGTCCCAAAGACCACAGTATAGCCAAGAAATTATTTCCCCCTTGATATCCATGAATTTACCACAGGACAAGGGAAAGGCAAAGGCTGTACAATTTTTGGCAGCCAAAGAACAGAGAGGTAGATGAGCAGGAGAGGCTTCTCTGCCTCTTTCTTTTAGTGGCAATTGGTCCTTCCTTTCCCTCTTTGATCTTCCTACAGGACTGCAATAGGACAAGAACCCCTCAATGCCTTTGTGGTTTTTATAAGACCAGTGAGTCCAGAAGAGCTCTCCTGGTGCCAGCAGCCCAGCTGCTGTCCCTGTGCTCACACGTGGCAGATGCCTTTGTCCCCAGCCACAGACATGCATCATCCCGTGCCGTGTCCAGCACGGCTTGGAAGATCCTCCAGCCCTGGAACTCAATTGTCATAGAACAACAATGCAATGAGAAAACTGATTTGAACAAACAAGAATGGGTCTGGTTTATATATAAATAATTCTGTTGGACCTGGAACACAAACACATCAAGCACTGGGTCAATAAGCCATGAGACAAACAGCAAGGAAATGTGAATTGGCTGTTTCACACCCCAGTGTAACCAATATGCAGAAAGGCCACAGAGATCAGGGAGGGGATCTGAGGGTGGGATTTCTGCATGTCCTTGAGCATCCACAATCTTTTGGGCCCTGATGTAAATGTAGAATCCAAACTAGCTGTAGTTTTTGGTGGATTTAACAAGGCGTGAGGAATCCCAAAAGAATCAGAGACCTGATTCAAAGAAGGAGAGATCAGACTGTGTTGCATTGCTGCAGAGAAGGTTGGAGTCTTATTTGTAATCTTCTGGGAAAAAAAGATTTAAGAACTCAGAAAAACAGTAACCTGAAAGGAATCTGTTGTTTTTACCAGTGCTAGAGCAAATATTTAAAGTTCCATTGAAAAGCCCCAATGTGTCTCAGAGGTATGGAGTGGGCCAATTGATTGTATTTCCAACTCGTCTTTTTCTCTGCAGAGGAAGGGTCTTTTCAACAGATTACCTGTTCCAGACCTCAATAATAACAGTGCAAACCCATATGAGCTGCCCGTTGGGTAAGTGGGACGTGCTGCCTCTGTGCTGCCTTATCTGCCTGTCCATCTGCAAGAAGGTGCCAGGTCCTGCCTTGTGTTTACTGAGTGATTGTTGCCTTCGTTGTGTTGACTAATTTGGCAAAGTGAAATACAATTCCTTATCCAGCTCTATCTTCTTCTCAGCCACGAAAGAAGGTTTTGCATGCAATCAGTTCCATGGAATGCTTCCAGTCACTTTTAAGGGTGGGACCTTACTGCTTTTGGAAGAAATTGGAAATTTTGAGAGGAAAATGGAGTACCCACAGCTGCACAGGCTACTACATAATGGTAAATAAAGTAAAAAGATGTTGAGGAATCACCTTTTATGTCACCTCTCCCTTTCCATAAGATGGGTAGTGGGCTGCTATGTTGGAAAAGCTGTTTTTCAAGGAGAAAGAAAACTCCTTTTCCTGTGTAAGGCCACTGGCATGAAAGACAGAATTCCCTCTGTGAGTCTGTCCCTCTGAGTGGGCCAGCCCTTCTGCTTCTGTCCACAACCCTTCCCCATGCCTCAGCTTTGTTCAGTGCTGCTTTATATGTTTGTTTATTCTTTTACTCATCCGATCACTTCTGCTTCTGCTGCTGCTGGAACTGGAGGGCCTTCCATGGCATTCCTCGTTCATCCATCTCCCCGTCCCCACAGGTGGGAGCAGCTCACAGCCCCATCGTGAGGAAATAAGGTGAGATACATCTTTGCAGATTGTGTTCAATAAAACCACCCCTAAACATGTCTTTTGGATCTGTTGAGTTCCGTGAAAGTGAGGGTTTGAAAAGCCACATTTGAATTGATCTCATAGGAAGGAAGTATTTGGAATGGCAAAGGGGCATATTAAGGTTAATCATAATTAGGAGTTGGGTATAAAGCAAGAATGGTGCCTCTTAAGGCACATAGGTAGGGAGAAGGTCCAAGGTAAACCAGAATAGTCTCTGATTCCCTCTAGTGTTTTGCCATAATTACAACTCACCGGTGAGAGATACAGATTCTGCTGGACCCCCCTCTGCTGCTGCAGAGACCCAGCACAGTCCTTGGTCAGAAGGACTCTCACCATGGTCCCAGGCAGGTGCACACTCTTTAAACCACTGCAATCACCTTGCATTGATGGAGAATAGGAATCTGAGTATGATGTACACCGGAAAGGGCAAAGGACAGGACTCTTCTGTTTCCTCCACCCTCTGATCTCCATCAAGGATCACAATTTAGGAACCTGATAGGATCTGAGCAACCTCTTGTTTCAGAAGAATTCCAGGAAGGGTTTGCATAAACCAGCTGAGGAGTTCCTCATTCTGTATGTGACTTCATGACTCCAATATCTATCCTGTGCCACTGTGCATAAAGTTACTTTCATTATCCAATTTGTTTTCTTCTCACCCAAACATCTATTCAGTGACTGTTTCCGAGGACCACTTGGTTAACGTCAATCTTATTTTCATCTTTCACTCCTCCCTGAGGCATAATTAAGGTCCCTCCCTACTGCTCAGTTTCAATCCAGATTCCAGTATTGGGCAGTGGCTGCCCAGTGTCCAGGGGAGTCCATACGGTAACTGCCTGTCACCCTTAGGATACCCTTAGGAATTCTCGCTGTCTATGGTGGAAGTGAGTCAAGGCTGTCCCTCCTCGACAGCCTCATGGCCTGAGAGATGGCATTTAGTTGTTTTTCTACACCATTCCCCTTCCTTTCTTGTATCTGAACCATTCCTGTTGCTCCCACTGAATTTGCAACAAACATTTTAAAGCTTTCTCAGTTTATCTGTGGCCGTTTGTAAATGTTATCAGGTGTATGTCCTGGCACCTTTCACATGCAGAGCACTAGGAAATACACCCTAATTAACCTGCCAAACTTCCTTGTAAGGTGAGTGAGCTTTCTGATCCTCCATCTATCCATGCTGAGGTTCTCTGGTTTCTCCAAACTCATAATTCAGTCAATGTCAGAACCGAGGTTAAACTCAGAAATCCTCAGCTCCTGTTGCTGGGATCTGACCTTGCTACTCCCACGGAAACCTCCCCATTCGGTTTGCAACTGACACATTGCATATTGCACATTGCAATCCATCCCTGCCCACATCAGCAACCACCGGCAGACTTTAACCCCTTCCTGTCCCCACCACATCGGGAAAGGCTGCAGGTATGTGCAGGGATAGGTACAGACAGCTCCTCCTGCCTGAGAACAGTTCAGGGAGTTTTCCCCAAAAGTCAGAGGGTGCCTTTCAGCTTAGTGTGAGATGTCCATGTTCAATTTTACATGCCCTGGACCAGGCATCTCCTATTTGCACTAAAAGTCACAGTAATTACTTTCCCTGTAAACAAAGAGTTTAATATGCTGAGGGGAATTCACTTAACTCAAGCCATGGCAGATTTATAGTTATTAAATGGAATGCCAGGAGGTTGTTAGCACTTTGAGAATCCTGGTTTGTTATTTCATAATCACATATTTATGGTTCCCACAGCACATTGTTTTTGTCTTGCCGTTCATTTATGGCAGGTCTATTAAACTGCCACTGCTAAGCTTCCAGGCCCTGGGCTGTAACTCTCTCCAGCACTGGTGTGATTGCATTTTCATTCTTCTGGGGCTGGTTTGATGGAGATCGATGCCAGTACCCTGGAGAATATAGAGGGAGCATGTTCTACCCTATGAAGCAGGCACAAAATGAAGCCTGTGAATGATCTATCGTCTGAGGAACACACTCCTTACAAGAAGGATTTGTTATCTGCCAGCCCAGGTGTTGCCTCTTGGAGTGAGTGTGGATAAACTGAGACCATGATCTCCAGGCTGAACACAGGAGAAGCCCCTCACCCCTGCCACAGCTGCCCCCTCATGCAGAAGCCTCACAGGCTGTCCTGCCCAACAGTGCCAGCACATGTCCACACCCACACTTCTACCTTCTCCAGACCTTTTTAGGTTTTTCAGTAAACTTGCAAGCCTCCATTGTTCTCATTTTTTTCTGCTGGTAATTCACACTTCTGTGCTCTGATCTTCTCCTCCCTCTTCATTTCCATCAAGGCCTGGGGTGTTTGTGAAGCTTTGCCAGAACACCCAACCCCATGACACTTGTCACATTTATGGAGGAGAAGGACTAGAGCCCAATAGTGCTACTCAAAAGTCAGGAAATCAGGTGAATTTCAGCAAGAATTTCTTCACAGAAAGGGCTGTCAAGTACTGGAAAGGGCTGCCCAGGGAGATGGTGGAGTGCCCATCCCTGGAGGTGTCCAAGGAACGCCTGGACATGGTACTCAGTGCTCTGGGCTGGTGACAAGGTGGGGATCAGTCATAGGTTGGACTTGATGATCTTGGAGGTCTTTTCCAGCCTCAGTGATTCTGGGATTCTGTGAAATGAGATGCATTTGTAAAGAGCTGATATTTCAAGGGGCCTTAGAGAGGTGATCTTATGGCAAAGGCAGTTCTAGTTCTGGAACTGTCTCAAATTCAGGCCACCAATGTGCAACTGCTCACCAGTGAGGGCAGTGTTTAGGGCAGAGCTTGAGTACACTGTACCTCAAAGAACTCATCCTTCCAACAGAGGTTTTTTCTTCACTTTTCTTTTTTTTTTTTCTTTTTGTAGTAAGAAATTCAGATGATGCACTGAAAATCCTTGCCCAAATATCAGTTTATTTCAGAAACTTTTTAAAGACAGGATCTTGTGCTATGCAGTAGTTGGAGTTCACTCAACTTCTCACACAAGGAATAACTTGAGAGTGCTCTTTTGTTTTCCTCCTTCATAGTTCTGCCTCTTCTTTAGAAAAACACAGATTTTAAGTTAATAGATAATCTAGAATGCTACAGCTTTTCAGTCAAGTTTAAAAAGCACATACCAAAATAAACCCAAAGTTTCCACTTTGTACCCAAAACAGTAAAAAAAAAAGCAAAGCAGTGCATGAGGGTTTTAATTCAGCAGCCAAATCACTGACTGCATGTTCCCAAGGACAAGCAGGCATCGCTGAGCCTGTGGGAGCTGTTGGAACAGCTCCCAGAGACCCCTGAGCTCAGGGAATCTGTGGCAATCAGAGACTGTAACTGCAGCAAAGTAAAATAACAAAAGACATATAATGAAACTTAGGAGTCATTTGGACCATTTAAAAAATGGAGAATGGGCCAAAGTAGCAGGAAATAGAGCAGGAGGAGTCTGAGGTTTATTCAGTTGTTACTGAAGAAAATTCCTGAACAGCAGTGGAACCAGGGCCAGAATCCTGGGCCCCGTGAACTCAGCTGTGCTCCTGTCCTTGAGACTATCAACACAGTTTGTTTTCTCTGCAAATCTTGCATTCATTTCTAGGAAAAGAAGACAGCAAGAACAGTGGGAGCTGTTCCCTTTTACATATAACCAGCGAAGTTAGTACCTAAGCAGTGATGTGGTCCTCTCTTGCAGGCTTGATGCCCCCAGGTTGGGAAATAATTACAAGTATATCAGTCATAAAGCCAGTAATAGTGGAATAAGGCAAGTGCCATCACTATCCTGCCTGGAGCACACACTTTCACTGGGGTCACTCAGCAGAACCAGCACCACTGGCAGCACTTCAGACATCGACACAGATGCTGTTTGATTTTCAATTCTGCAGTGCCTCAGCTCCTCGGGCTGGGTCAGTCAGTCTTGCCCACAGCCAGACTCATACATGTCCAAAGGAACTTTCAGGTCAAATGAGAATTCATCCTAGTTAGAAGGTAGCTGAGAGAGGTGGAACTTTCCCCTCGTTAGGCTGCAGGACCTGCATTAAGCATCTATTGCCTGCCAGTATTTTGGCTGGGATTGGAGTGAGTGACCCCGGTGGACAGACAGAGGCAGAGCAGGCGGGGAGCTCGGGCGTGCTCAGCCTCCCCAGCACTGCTGCAGCAGCAACAATTCTCATACCTCACAGTCTGTGGTGGGTGGCTTTGGCTTTTTGGCCAGCATCCAGCAGACAGCAAGGATATCAGCTCTTGCTATTGCAGCTCGTTTCCCTGTCTGCCTTCTGGTTCCTTTGTGGTGTGAATGCAGAAACTGCTGTGTATGTGTGTAAAACACAACAGTTCATTCAGACACTTACAAAAAGGTTTAAAATTATTTTTTTTTGTGCTTAAAAAGCTAACAGATGTAACTGAAATTCTGCTCAAGGATCCAACTGAATAGAGGAAGCGGTGAGTATTTGTATGGAGGGAGGGTAATGAATAACAGAGTGGTTAGCAATTATTGGTTTCCATCTTCAGTATTTTTAGGTTTTATCCACTCTGGAACTTTCTCTGTGAGACCTGGATTTTCTAAAGAGACTTTTCTGTGCAGCAAATCAGCATTACCAGTGGTGCCCACTGTACCTGTCCCTTACTATGCTGTGATTGGGATTTTTTCTGTCCGACACCAATGGATGGGAAGTTTTTTACAGGCATTTCTAGCATCAAGCAAAGCATTTCTTACTGATACTGGTCAGTTCTGAGCTGTCATTAGACAGGCTTGGCCTTGCCCCAGCCCTCCCGTAGTGCCTAGGCCAGCCCCGGGCTCTGTCAGCGTGTGCTGGGACGGCTGCAGTGTCCCTGGCAGGCGACTCACCCTGGCCAGCCCCATCTCAGGCTGGACATGCTTCAGCTCCTTCCTGTCTCCAAACACCACCCTCGCCTTGGCCTTTCACAAAGCTGCCCCTCACCAAACCCAAAGGGTGCCCCTGGGAGCTCCCACAACCCCTGCTCACCACTGCATTCTTTTCAGTCAGCTAAAGCAGCCTGAGTTCACAGTGCCGAGGTCAGAGCTGGGCTGGGGTGTGCAGCTGATGGATTTGGTACTTCAGCCAACTTGCACATTCCTGGCACCCAAACAGCTTGTCACTTTTCCCAGCAGTCTCACCTGTCACAGGGATGTGCCCAGTATGATCCAGTCAGCACCGAAGAGCAGAAGTAAGGAAAGCACCTGGAATGCAGAGGTATGAGAGCACCAGGGACAGAGTGCTTCTGGTTAGCTGGGAGAGTTCTCCAACCATCCTGCCAGGGCACAGGGGCTCCTTCTCTCCCTCCCTCCACACTTACAGGCTCACAGCTGTGCAGGCTGTTTGTGCTGAATCCATCTGCATGGAATTTGCTGGACTTGACTGCCAACAAATATATCAGGAATCAATTTTTGCATAGCTATCACCAAATGTAGTTCTAGATTTAGAAGAGCAATGTTGAGGTCCAGTAATCACAGCATGTTTGGAAACAGAGCACACACACTGAAGGCAATGTTGTTAGAACAGAGAATGGACAATCTCACGCAGAATCACAAAATCATGGAATTGTTCAGACTGGAAAAGGTCTTTAAGACCGTGAAGCCCAACCATCAAGCCAGCATCACCACCATGTTCACCAGTAAACCCTGTCCTCAAGTGCCACATCCACAGGGATGAATCAGGATTCTGAATGCAAAATTCATTTATTTCAGCAGAGGTTCCAGCCGAGTCTATGCTATAGGATTGAAATGTGAAGTGTTTCAATTGTTTAGACATTCAAATATTTAAAGTTTTCAAAGAAGCTCACAGGTTCACACTGAGTGGGGCCAGTTCTAGAGTAGAATAAGAGATAAGGAGACACTGAGTCATATCCCCAAGTCTAGTCAGCCCTCAGTAAATAATCACCCAGCATGTCACAAGCCTCAATTTAGGAGCATTTAAAAGCAAAATCACGCACATAATCAGTCCAACCACTAAGTCACAGCAAAGCTAATGGTAAAAACAGCTCTTGTACCTTGACTTGTGCATGCAGCTGAGAAAACTGTCTATTCAGGGGAGTCCCAGCTCTGTGATGTGTTGTGACTGTACAACTGTAACTTTGTCCCTCAGTGATGTGCACACTCATGTTTATGGATTGCGAAGGATGAATTTGTGTCTCATAAATCACATCAGCATGGCAGGAAGGCTGATTCTGCCAGGGATATTCACAAATTCCACCTCGGGCAAGGTGCAGACATTTCACCAGGGAGTGGTGACGCAGCAGTTCTACCCCATTGTTCAGATCCTGCTCCAGAGTTAGGAGTTACTTGTCTACCGCAAAATATCTCTCTTGGGCACGTAAAAATCTGAAATAGGCAGCATCACTGGAAACATTTTAGGCTGATTTAAATCCTTTTCTGACCAAATCCATCTGTTATGTCTGAGGCTGCCATTTCCCACCTCCTTGAAAGGAAGACTTGGTGAACCACAGGGGACTGTCACAGCACCCAAACAAGGTGCAATGCCTGATTTTATCTGGTTGAAAGCCCATGAAATCTACTCTGCTCTAAGTAGATGTTGGTCTCTTTTACAATAACTGGTGTTTTTAAACATCCCTATTTGTCAAGACCTTTCTGAACTGATGAAATATTCATCCAAATCCCTCTGCACGGGGAAATGAACTCGATGCCTGTGCTCAGACCCTTCTCCTGCCCAGGCTCATCAGCTTGCACAGCCCACACTGAGGGGTAGGATCACAATTCTGAGTTCTGTTTCCAGTTAAAATAAATAAGTGTTCTGTTATGTACACTTTGGTTCCTGTCTCAGCTCCTAGGCTTGACACCCTGCATGAAAATGTTACCAATATGTACAGAATTTGCTTCTTTAAACCCAGGTCAATATATTATGCCTGATTAAAATAAATTTAGGAAAGGTTGTTAGTTTAACAGGAACCAGAACTCTGTTCCAGGCTTTGTCACTGGCCTGGGAAAATCTGCTTTCTGTTGCTGCCTAATCTCCAGTTCATGACCTTTCCTGTGCCTGAGTGCTAGCTCTTCTGGATAAATGCTGACTGCAGGTACAGTGCCCGGGGAGGGCTGACCTGGGTGAGGCTCTCCTCGAGCACTAACAACACCCTGCTCAGTGCCACACTATCTGTGTTGCAGTCTGCTGTGTTCTGGTGCACGGGGAAGGGAGGAAAACCCAACCCACAGTTTCTTTGCAACTGCTCTGGGAAGGAGTGACTTGGGATTTCTGAGATAGCCACTGCTCTGACTATCTTGGTAGCAGGGATTGTCCCCAGTGGTAGACATTCATTCAAAGCAGAAAAATCCTTATTGTCTACTGCATTGCTAAATTATTCAGAAGTTCCTGCTTTCCCTGTAAAAAGCTGAGAGAAGATGCTAAACAAGGTAGGAATATCAAAGGTCCTTTCCCCTGAACACCCCTTGTGGGGTGAAGCAGTTGCTTTATGATCCCTCCATTCCCACAAGGGAATTCAGAAAGCAGAAACCTTGTCTAAATAAAGACAACCTTGGCAAAGCACATCATTCCAGCCAGAGATTTCTGTCAAGGCAGCCCGCGGTCACCGCAAGGCCGTGAGGCAGGAACAGGGAGCGAAGGAGCAAGAAAGACATTTCTGTGGAAATAAACAAGAGAAGGAGCAGCCGATGGTGAGAGATGTATGTGGGTGCTGGGATGCCTCAGTACTGTACAAGGGAACACTCCAAGAATGGTTATTTCCTGACAGGCTCTCTCCAGAGCAGCGTTTCCAGCCTTTACACTCTTCCTAAATCCCTGGTCTAATTCCCAACAGCCAATGTAAGCAGGAGAAAGCAGCACAAGTGCTTGTACACATACTACACACATCACAGAGCTTAACATGCCACAAGTATTTGTTAACCCTAACCCAACCTATATGTTAATTTTCTTATAAGATCCGAATTTCCCTTGAAAATTTGATATTCCTTCAGAAACTCAAGTTGGATTTCAGCTTCATGGAGCTCAGGGAGAACAGAGAGCGAGCACAGACAGAGATTACCCCCAGGGAGGGTTTGGAACAGCAGCAGCTTCTGTCAGCCACGATGTGAGCTCTACCAAGGATGATGGACTTGGGCACAGGAGCTTTCTCTCTGACCCAGCCAGGTGGCTGCACACAGACCTGAGACTAATTTACTTCTCTGGGTCGGGACCCTTGCAGAAATGTCACTGCTGTTTAATACAGTCCCTAGGTAAATATAGTCTTAGATCAACTCTAACTGCCATTCAATCAGCTGTGAAACTCATGATAGTTGGGATGAAAATGGGGTTGGCAGGGAAACGTTCTGAGATACACTCAGCAGAAACTGGAAATAAAAGAGTGAAGAGCTGAGCGGCTCCTTTCACCCTTTGGCAGGAGCTGACGGCGCCAGGAGCAGGCAGAAAAGTCTATTGGAAATTTGGATGTTTCTTCTTCTCCAGACACGTTTTCCCCTGCCTACATCAAGGGAAGAGAACTGTAAGTGAGGTGGTCCCAACTGACCCCACCAGTCTCTGCAGGAGACAGAACCCTGTGAGAGCTCCTGTCCTCTCTCACAGCTCCCCAAACACCCAAAGGGCCTCCAGCCCACCCCAGGCACTCGCTTCCCTCTCCAGCTATGCCCAGGCTTCTGCAAATGTGGTTGTCCACCTGCAAGAAACAAGAAAATGCTAATATTGAATTAAGTAATGTGAAATTTTGGGGACTCAGAATGTTCTGCTCTCATAATGATTACCCATGAAATCCTGATCTTTATGGGATATTCTGTATATCCTATTGAGCTCAACAAATCATATTTGAGGAAAGACCTTACATTATCAAGTTCAACCCATGGTCCAGAAAGAAACCTAGTGATAATGTGGCACCAAGAATGAAAGATTGGTTCTTTGCTGGGGTGTCTGTTCCAGAGTTTAATCATTTTGCTGTTAAAAATGAGTCCATGTTGCCTGCTCCAGGTTCTCTGACTCTGGAGTGAATTTCAGCCAACGCCTTTTGTCCCCTGTCAAACCGGGCAGGAATGGGCCACATGTGCTGCACAAAGATGTGATTGTGGATTTTTTTTTTCTCCTTCCTTTGTTGTCTTTTTGCTTAAGAAATTAAGTGAATGCAGCTTTAAGGCTGCAAAGGTTGTATGTTGCAAAATCCTCTAGACTTTGGAGCATTTCTAAAACTCTCTGCTGTCCAGCAGTTTAGCATTTAGCAGATTAGCATTTTGGTTATCTCAGAGCTGGTGACACACTCATGAATTCTTACAGAAGCCACATGTGACAAACCTACAGCAGGAATGAGACGTTTGACAGCACAGTGTAGATCAAGCAGGCCTTCTACTCCCTCCACCAGTGCAGCATCATTGCTTCTGTATCACATAAGATGCTCTGAAGACAAAACCCTCAGGTTTTTGATCCTCAGATGCCTGACCCAGCACTAGAATTAAAATGCTGACCAAAAAAGCAAGGTACCAAGTTCAAGTACCCCATGCTCTCCTGCCAGGAGTCAGAACATGGTTCCCCAGGGTCCTGTGAGGTACATGCAATTACAGAGGCAAACAGAAGCCCTTTCTGGTCAGACCCTTAAATGAAAAATACTAGTATGGTCAGGGAAATGACATATATGGAATCCAGTTTCTAATTTTGTACTGGATTCCCACTTAAACTTCTGAAAGAAACAGCAGAAAATATCCATCCCAAGGTCAGGAATGAAGTCAAATAAATAAATACGTAAATATTGTAATTTGCCCAGGTTGCAGTCACTGTGAAATGGACACTAAATTCAACAGGATGAGTAAAACTTTACAGTTTGGTTGTTATTTTGGAACATTGACAACAGATATCATCTTGCAAAGAAGAGTGATTCATCCAAGTGCTTAGAGGATGGGAGCCCTGGACAGGTTCTGAGGCTGATGACCAACATAAACAGGCTGTAAATTGAGTAGATAATAGTGCAAGTCAAAGGAAAAGAGGGAGAGAAAGGAAAACATATGGCCAGAGTCGGAGAACTAGATCAAAGTTTGAACAGTGAAAACAAACCCAGAAATTCAGACAGGGAAACATTTGCTCCTGCCTTAGCACACACAGCAAATCCTGCTGAGGAGATTGCGTGGGACATCGTTCACAGAGCCTCAAATGGAAACTGAACTCACACACCTCTGAACTAATCCATATTGAGAACCAAGGAAGCCCTTGGCTTGAACTCTGGAGGAGTCCAATCACAAACTGTGTGGCTCTGACCCTCTCTAGCAAACACCACCTCCAGGCTGTTCTGCAGCAGCTCTGCTCTCTGGTGACAGCTGACACAGCTCAGGAATTACACACTGATTTTAAAATGTGAACTGAAGGATTTTGTTCAAGAGCTTCACCAACCCTGAGGCATAAAAGAGGTTGTGAAGCAATGTAGAGACATGAGTGATGTTCCCCTGGAGCTGACAGTGGCTGGTACCGTGTACAGGTGGCTTCATGGCTTCATCTCTGCCAGGTAGGCAGCAGGTTATAGAAACCATTTCGTTGTTTGCATGTTACATGGTGAGCTGCGACTTCTCTGCAGACGAGTTTGCATATCAACATAATTTATTTCTGGCCTTGACAAATCCTAACTTCTGTGGTGAGTGAGAGCACTTGTCAAAACCCACTCAGATGTAGGTAAAGACATCACTCTTAATGGTTGAACATATCCAGCACTGGTAGCTAATCTCAGTTATCTTTGAGATCTCATGACAAAAATAATTATGTGCAAGTGTGTGTTTTTGCCACAGACCTCAACAGCACAGGGCAGGTTGTGCACAATGACACAGGTCTCTCTGTGCAAAATGACACAGCATTATGAACTGTTTCCTCTCAGGGAAGAATTTAGTGAGGAAATTGAAGTGGACTGAGGTGGAGTATTGATCCTGCACAGCAAGGACATCTCTTATGCTTTATCATACCTCTAGTTTGTGTCCCTAGCCTTTCAGGAGAGCTATACTGGAGACTCTCTCCCCGTGCTCTCCAGCCAAGCCATGCCCAGTTCTGAGCACTCTTTGCAAACAGGGAGGCAGTGGGGCTGCTGGGGCAGCTGTGGCCAGAAGCAAGAGACGTGCTGTGCTCCTTCACATACTGTCCCAGCTCTGGCTCCTCAGGCAGCACAGTGAAAGCCCCCAGTGATGCTGAAAAGAAGGAACCAGTCTGGATCTGCAAACCCAGTCTGGACTTGGAGGGAAAGAACAGTTGAAAGCACCACAGGGATGTACAAACAGCTAAACCCCAGGCAGGCAGAGGGGCAGTTGAGGTTGGCATTTGGGAGAGAACTGATGCTGGCAGAAGATAAGAAGGTATCAGAGTAGTGAATTTAGCTTGGAGTAAGTTTTTCTTGGGGAGAACTATCTGTGTTTGCCAGCACTGTGTGTATTGACAGTCTGCAGCTGTGGACAACAGCTGAGTGTAGATCTACCTCCTGCCTGAGCAGAAATCATGGTCTTGGAAAGAACTTGTTCTGGCCAGCAAGTAGAGAGAGCTTACGTTAGAGAGCTGGG
Source organism: Aleadryas rufinucha (assembly GCA_013397815.1). Lineage (NCBI taxonomy): Eukaryota > Metazoa > Chordata > Aves > Passeriformes > Aleadryas > Aleadryas rufinucha. The sequence continues at coordinate 171,228 of VZTH01014575.1, read as the reverse complement.
TGACACAGGCACAAATGCAACCCACAACCCATAGTTAATTTTTGGTAAAGATTTACCCTTTGTCCTTATTAGCTTGCCTTTAAACAGACATGATAAATGATGTTCATTACTCAAATGTATTCTGAAGGAGTCAAAACTTCCCCAGCTCACTCTTTAATCATCCTCTGGCTTACACATTTGTCTTTCCTTCCAAGATGCTGGTAATAAATAAAGCTGTTTAAATGGTCACAGTGCTGTAGCAAGCCTGCAAGACCATATGTCTTGTCTTTGGGTTGTTGGTGTTTTTTAACTGCCTCTATATTTCTTAATTTCAAAGGCTTGAGAAGTTCAGTACTCCTCTGCTTGTTTTTTGCCTCAAGATGCCTGGTGAAATGTCTGCTGACATCTTGTCTCTAGTGTTAGTGGCAATGGCAGGTGAATAAGCGAAATAGGAGAGCAGCTGCCTGGTGCCTGGGCCACAGCACAGGGATAAGGGACAAGGGTGAAGTGCTGCTCACTTGTCTCCATCTCATCCTCCACGACTGGACATGGAGAGAAGGTGTGAGCTTGTATCTGATGTACATTTATACCTAAGTAACAGGTTTTTTACTTTAAGGATGATCAAACTCTGGAACAACTTGCCATGAGAGGCTGAGGAAGCTCCATCCTTGGAGATATTACGGCCTTCATAATATAAAGAGAATCAACAATACTGAATATTCTCTCTGCTGCAAAGCAAGAAAGAGTGCTGGCATCAAAACCATCTGAATGTTGGAATGAAACAGGAGCTGATGTCTCAGCAGCTACAAGGGAAGCAGCACCCATCTATCTCCAAGATTTTTGTCAGTTTGGAAAACTGGAGGCTGGAAAGATGGCCAAAATCACCTAGGATAATCTCAGGCAAAGTACAGAACAAATTAATTAATAATGTCCTCATTGAACCTCTGGAATGACAGATCTGTGGCTGATTAATTGTGGCAGTGAGTTCCCCAGGACTGATCATGTCAGCTTTACTGCTTTCCATGGAGGGAGTTCAATCACTGGCTTGGGAAAGTGTTGGTAGAGAAGTCCTATGATGAAAGGGAATTTGAACTTTTAAGATATTTGGATCATTAGGAAAAAGTTATTGTGTGTAGCACTGATTTATCAACTTGAGCTTTTAAGTTAATGAGCTCTGTTTGGCAATTGCAATCTCTCCTTTTTCTGGACTGCAAGCAGTAATCAATCACAACCCAGCACTGAAGTGACTGGAGAAGTACCAACAGCAAACTGTGCCCTTGGCAAGGATCTGGATATTCACTGGAACCTGCAAAGAGCTCCAGCTGTCTAAAGAAACTTCCCATCTTACACACTGCTGAATCACCAGCTTGGGGTTGTTCAAGATAGACAAGAAGAATGGCCAGAACATTACCTGTCAGAGAGCTGTCAAGCACTGAAGAGAAAGGAATTCCTTTGTTGGGATTTTCTGGCAAAATTCTCAAAGCTCAAGGTGCTCACCAAGCATTGGACAAGTCTTCACATGAATTGCAAATCCAAAAGCCAGAGAACTGCAAGGTCCCAGCATATGCTCTAATTATTTTCCAAGCATTCACCAGAGTTTGATTGCTGTTCTCCAGGTCCTGGGCCTGGAGCTGAGTTCCAGTGGTTTGTTCCTACCTAGCAGTAAGTTTCCATGAGCACTCAAAGCTGCACTCAGACAATCCTTTATATAGTCAAGATGGAAAAGATTTTAATCCTTGAAAGAAAAATACCAGAACCAGCACCACCCCGAGGTCTCGTCGGAGAACTTCCTGGAATTCCTTATGGATGCAAAGAAGCCTTGACAACTAACTTTTATTGATTTCTTCTTGAGCCTGGGAAAAGATAACATTAAATGGAGGAAAATGTGAGTTTGGCTGAAAACAAAAGCAAAACTTGTTCTAAAGCCAGGACTGAGCTTGCATTTCTTTCTGCTGTCTGCAAAGGACAATAAAATGAAGCACCAGGAAAATATCACATCTCACAATCATGAATGTGATTACATCAGACTTTCTAAATACAGCTTGATGAATATGTGCAATAAATACAGAAATAAACACAAGAAAAACCTCAAAAGTCACGTGAGTTTAGGTAGTACAACTCTAAAAACCATTTGTATTGTGCACCAACTCTTCCGCAGAGATTTTCCAACCAGAATGACAAAGTGCTTCACAAACTTGAGCCAGCTCCTCATCCTTTGAATGATTTGAGGAAATATTTCCCTTTGAATGTGGGAGATAATTGAGTCATGGAAATGAGCAGAGGTGAAGGAATGATCTGGTGGCACAGGTAGGGAAAGCCTCCTCTCCTTCCCACTCAGGATGAAGGTGCCTTGGCATCGAACTGCAGCAAAGCAGGCGTGAGCCAGTGCTTGGATCTGCTGCAGGCACCAGCAGCCACTGACCAACCTGACAAACCAATTTTGGTTTTGCCTTAGTAAAATGCCTTATTCAGGTCAGCACCATTGTTTAGGAAAGATACATCAGTTGCAGGTGTGAGAACCTGTGAACATGAATTTCAGATGGTTCACTGGTGTATTTTAGGATGCTGTGAACACTCTGCCTCCAGTGGAAGTGATGCTGGGTTTTCCCCCCAAAGCAGTAAGGGCTGAAATCCTGAGTTCAGAAAGAAATTCGTGGTAGCATCCCCAGTTTGACTCACCTGGACTCCTGCAAATGCAAATATTCCTCAGTCTCAGGGAAGGACACAGAAATCATGTACACCTTTAGAGCTCATGCTGAATTCACTCTATCTTAACCCCTGTCATGGCTGAGGAAGTGCTTTCTAACACATTTTCCAGAGGACTATGTTGTTACCAACTATATGGCACTATTTAATTTGGTTTTACTCTGGCAATAAGCCACAAAACAACATCAGAGACCCTCCTGCTGCTGCTCATGGCTGACTTCCTCTCTGTGGGATCTGCAAATATCCATCCACATCACCCAAAACCAACATGGCCTGTTGCTCTTGACTGCAAAATCTGTCCCAGGCTACCTGGTTTCTACTGCTTTTGGCTCTGTCTTCCTCTCCCCATTGATCCCTGCAGCTGTTCTGGAGCATTTTTAGTTATCAAGAGACAGCCCAACTTCCAAGAACACAAAGTAAATAAACCATTAATGGTGCCTGTACCAAATTAAAACCTCTCTAATCTTTGTACTTCTATCTTTATTTATTCTACTAATTTCATGGCTAGAACAAGTCTAAATATAAACAAAATGTTCTCCACTATCCATCCACACAGCCCAGAGATGCGGCCCCAGGGAAATGTGCTGACACCGTTAAAGGAAACCCACGGTAGCAAAATCCAGCAGTTTTCAACCTTTCCTAAATGACCACTCAAATGTTGTGAACTGGGATGAAATCAAGAATCTTCAGCCCATTAAATAACATAGAAAATGTTATTTATGAATGTTGATCATTCTCTGACACCTCTTCCCACCTCTGAGGGCTCTCAGAGGGCCTCTCCTGAGCCTCTCTCAGGGCAAGAATGCAGGCAATCAGACCTGTTTCCTGGCCACTGTGCACTGAAATTACCCAGTGGATGGAAGATTAATCTCTTCTAGACAAGACTGTCAAGATGGGATATCTAGAAACTCTTCATAGCAATGTGTTTTTAAGACAGTGGAGTTATCTCTTATTGAAAGTGGTTGAAAAAATCCATCCAGCAACCTTTCAGAAGGGAACATCACAATGTTATGTATGGATAGGCAGATAGAAGAATGGATGATTTCACGGGTTCTTTGTATTTCCAAATGCTGTAACTCTGCTGCCTTCCCTGCCCCTGCTCAGCATCAGCCAGTCCACACTCCAAACACAACCACAGAGGAAATGCATCAAGGCAGGAGTTCTTAGTAGTCGCTGAAAAATGAGTTCTAAAAATGGATAAATGCTTGCAGTGATCTAGACAGTAAAATACTGGGAAATACTTCTTTTCTGCTTGTACCAAACAGTTTTTGAGAATGAATAATGCACTATTTCCACTGGCTCCAAAACATGCAGGTACAAATTGTTGCATGAGATGAGGGCAAAATCTGTTCTTCCCCAGCCTATCACCTTAAGACTGTGAGGTTTGAAATCCCCAATCTCTGTATGTTAATGACCCATGTATGTGGTTGGTTGACCAACCATGCCTGGACACAGAGAGGAGAGTTTCTGTTGAGAAGTTTCTTTCTTCTAACACAGTGTAAAGAAATTTAAGTCACCTGGGTCATCATGGTCCTCTGAGGCTCCTCAGAGAGACGGCAAATTCAGTCTCCTTAGCAAATAGTAAAACACAAGGTAAATGTCACCAAAGTGATGGAGCTTGTACAAAAAGCATTGTGAGAAGGAATATTTCAATATCCTGCCATTGTAATTTTCTGTGTCTATGACACTGTAAGCTTAATTAACACAGTCATTAATATCCTGTTACAGGAACCAGAATGTGTTGTGACTGTTCCATGGTGCTTTGCTAACTGGCTTTATTTATTCACACAGTGATGGTGAATCCATTATCACATTCCCTGAACATGCCCCATAAGGGTGGTGAAAATCTGCCTGCGGTAAGAGGATGATCCTTGCCTAAACAAGCAGCCCTTTGCATCTTGCCTCTCCCACACCCCTCCTGTATCCTTCAAAGATAAGGGAGGCCACTTCCAGGATCTAGTTTGATCCCTGAAACACAAGCCATGGCAATTTGGCCCAGTAACACTGCACTGAATGATATTAGGATACAGGCTGCCTTGCTGTGCAAACAAACTCTCTTCAGGTTTGACAACTGCTCATGGAACTAGAAATCTTTCATAAAAGCTTCCAGTCCTAATTTACTTATCTGAAGTGCTGAAAAATTTACAGCCTTTCTCTTGAGAGCACATTGCATTGTCTGCCCACCCCACCTTTAAAAACCTGTGTTATGTTCCTTGATTGCAGTTTTGTAACTCGAGGTTCAGCCCTGGCATTTCACTATGCCTCCGCTGGGCATCGGGGAGGGAACAGGCTGTTCTCTCCAGGATTCTCTCTAGCGATGTAGCTCTCACATAGGAGTTTTGGTTGCTTCAGGCCAAAGCTCTGGTGAACTCCGCATGGACCTGCACTGGATACGCAGATGTGAGCTGGAGCTTGGTGTCAGTCCCCCTTTGACACTTGCCTGTTGCACACAGACAGACACTCCTGGCTCCCACAGGACCGCTGCTGTTGTACACGAGTCCCCACTGCTGGCACCGCCCTGCTCAGAGTTATCCTGTAACAGATGTGCCCCTGTCCCAGGGCCAATCCACCCAAGCCCGTCCACTCCCAGCTCTGGCTACCCAGGTAATGTGTCCTCATTCTCCTGGGGGAAGCAATGATTGCCTGAAAAGTGAACTGAGAGCACAAACCCGTTTATCTGGGGGATGGGGGGAGGTGTTGTGGCAGGACAGCAGGAGCTCCCTTCCTTTTGCAGTCCCCTTGCAGTGCATCTGCGTGACTCTGCCCCTCCTCTGCCCGTGCTTTCACACCACTCTGTGGGGCAGAGCTGACAGGCTTTGTGACTGGGTACTTTCACTTCTTTTGCATTAGATTAGTTGGGCTTTGACCCTCTGACCTCATTAGAGATCAGGTGCTGCACCCTAAATTCCTTGTACTGGAGAAAGCATTCCCTGCTGTCAGCCAGCAAGAGTCTCTCCTTTCACCAGGCTAGGGTATGTCTCCTCCACACACACACAGGTTCATTCCCCCACCTGCACAGCATTCCTACTTATTCTTTCCCTCTGATTCCTCTCCCCATATTAAAAGATAAAAACCCATCATCTCCCTTCTGGTTGTGAATGCACTCAGAGATTAAAACCAGAATGTCAGAGAGCTCAGTTTGCTGACATGCTCAGAGGGTCACAAGGCTATCTGAGAGCAAGAACTATTATTTTCCCTGCCACACTCACCCAAATATTCCCTTCACACACACAATTCTCGCTAGCTTTTGCAGCTGCACAAGGTAATTTTTTTTCCAATGGCACAAAGGTGGAAGATGGTGACAATGAGGGGCTACTGAATTTTTCTGACAAGTTGGACATAGTGATCTTACAGGGAATCCTATTAGCATGTTTTTCTTGATAAAAAGCAAAACTACAAGTGAAAACTCCCAGGACACCAGCATCAGAGTCAGATATTCATGTTTCTCTTCCTGCAGAGCCCCCATTCCTGCCCACCAGGTATGTACTAGAACAGGAACTCCAACATCATCGTTGTTTTGTGGAACTGGCTCAATTACTTTATGCCTTTTGAAAGTGAACAGTCCTTGCTCCAAGGCTTTCCAGTCTAGAATAAAAGCACAGACTGCTTATTCAAATTCCCAGGAAGAGAAAATGCAAGAGATATCACAAGTCATTAGGAACAGTTCTTTGCAATTTCCACCACCATTTCATACAACCCCGATCAAAAATTCACCTAACACCATCACAGAAAAGGATTGGGTTGTTTTCTCCCTTCATTTCTATTCCTACTGGAAGAGACACAGGGCACATTTCTGCACAAAGAGGTTTCTTTCTTTTAGCCCTCCAACTGCTGAGTTTAAAGATAACTCAGATAGCTCTGGCCCATATGGCAGCCTGCACTTCAGATGTAGCTCTCTTGTCTGACCTCCCTGACATCCCAAGATTCTTTCTCAACACCTGCTCCAGTTTGAATTTTAATTGCTAAATCTACTTCTAAGATAAACATGTTGGAACAATGGCCCAAGACATAGTTATGACACCATTTAATGCCATTTCTAATCTTGTTTCTTATACAAGTCAGTATTGCTTAACACCCACTAAGAAGTTCTCATATGGGACACAAAAAAGTCAAATCTCACAATTACAAGAAAGAACCAGTGTGGGGGAAATACCCAAAAGCAGAACCCAGATAGCCATGTACTTTTTCCTCCTTGGCTTCTACGGCTGCAAAGTAATCAGTTTCCATCAGATCTCACCAAACAAATCCATCCAGTCTGAGGCTGTAACATTGCTTTCTGCTGAGACCACAGGGGCAAACAAAAGCTTTGATCAACTAACCACGGCAAACTTTTATTTATTTTTAATTTTCTTTGTACATAGTAGACATGGTTTGCAACAAAAGGTCATTTCAAAAAGCAATTTGGCCAGTGCACAGAGCAGCAGTATTTTCCACAGCACACTTGGCTTGGCTGTGTTGGTGCTAGAAGGGCCTGTCCTAGGGCTATCTGGGGGGTTATGGTCATTACTGTCATTCAGATTTTTGGCTACGCTAATTTTTTCATCAGCTTTAGGAATGGGATGGGATGGGATGGGTTGACATGGAATAAACCTCTGCCTGGGAAGTCTGGTAGATGCCTTTTAGATACTTTCTTGGTGCCTATTTCACTGACCACACAACTACAGAGTTCATTCTGTCCCATTTCTTACATAACTGGTAAATTTTCAATTTCAAATCCATGAGCAAACAAGTGATACAAATTCCTAGGGACAGTGGAAGGCAATGGACCGAGTGGTGCAGCTGAGATTGGAGACAGGTCTGCCAAAGGTTTCTATCCAAGGCAGTACCATAGCACCTGGATTTACCCTGTGGCCTGACAGAAGAACAGAGAGAGTTTCTTTTCCTCTTTTCGTTTTTTCTTGTTCTTCCACCTTTCAACAGTGCTCTGTTATGCACCTCCATCCTTGTGCTACCAATCTGCCTCACTTACTCCTTTGAAGGGAACTAAGAACGTGACTTTCCTCTGTCCTGGTCAGGAAATCCAAGGGATTAGAGATTAAGGTGAGCTGTCCCTGGGTGCTCACATCACTCAGTATTACAACCAAGTGATTGAGGCAAAACCATCTAATTACTTCCCCCAAAGCAGCTCTCATCTGTTAAGAATGAATATTTCATCATCATCAGGAGGAAACCTGTACAGGATCCAGCCAGTCTGTACTGACTGCACACATCACACAACAGCCCCTGACAAAGTTAATTAGGGTGCCCCTAAGAAATGTGTAATGACCAGGAAGATCACAGGAAATACTCTGCCAGCACTGCTGCACAGAGGGAGTGGGATTTAGGATGCATCAGGATTTCAAAGGAGACAAAAAGCCTGACAAGACCATTCAAGACAATGAATAATGACATTTGCCAGCAATTGCAGAGAAAGGAAAAAACATGCATGATTTTGAGGTTTCATAGAAACATCTAAGGTAATCTACTTCTGTTGGGTCTGGAACATCTTACGCATGAGATCCTCGATGACTTCATTGGGTCAGAATTCCTCAGACTCCATTCTCATAGAGTTTGTAAACAATGAAAATTCACCCTTGGCAGCATTTGCTATACCACAGTGGCTGGAAGAGTGAGTTCACACTCCTTGCTGAGTCTCCTGCAGCACACCAAGAGCATGGGACACAGGACTCCAATCATGGATGATAAACAGATTCACAGAGAGCAGAAGGGGCCTCAGAGAACAAATAATCCATCTTTTTACCATGAACCAAGTCTAATCAAAACCAAGCACTCCTGACCTGTTCTTAAAGAGCTCCAGGAACAGACTTCACCACCTCCCCAGACAGTCTATTCCAAGGCTTTCATTGTCCTTTGCCAATTTTTTTATTTTATGTTTCACTTTAATCATTCTCACTGCAGTTTACACACATTATTTCTTGTCTTACCCAGTACGAGCCCACAGAACAGATTATTCCCTTCTGTGCAGCAGCATTGCATGGATTTGCCACAGTTCTCTGTCTCTGTAGGTTATAAAGGCAAGTTAAAGGATCTCTGATGATTTATGTTACCCTGCCTATAGGCTCTCCAGCCAGTTTGTATTTCCTTTGAAGAACAGCCCCTCTAAGTGATGTGATTTGAGGCTTTACCCAAACTTAGTTGAGCTAGAAGGACATCACTCTAACAAGACTCTCCATCCTGGGTTACAAAGGCAAACAAAATACAGTGATGCATGCAAGATGAAAATGATTAGCAAGTGGCTCAAGCCACTCAGTGACTCACTGGTACACTAAAATGTGATGGAGCTCTCACTGATCTCATCCAGGTATGTGCTAGGACCAAACTGTTCAGCTCTTCTGAACGTGGAATGGAATCTACAGCCTAATTCCCTCTGGCAAGAAAAAAGCACCTGAAACTCTCTAGGAACCAGCAAATGAACTCCTGAATTTAATTGCACAACTGCTCCATGCCATCTTTCACATGATGAAACAAACGTATCATGACTGCATTTTCCTAAACCAAGCTAATGTTCTTTCTCTCCCATGTCTTTTTTCAAAAACCTGAATTGATACGTGGCTTGGAATCACATGCTGCTCATATTGAACAGACAAAGGTTGTCAGACAGTTCAAAGACTTATTTGGAATTCCTGTTGCTGAAGTATCCAAAATGTGTTGGGAAAACTTTTCCCTTAGGGTGTTATTGGGATCTCAGTTTCCAAGAAGATTTCCAGACTTGTTTAGTTTCAGCCAAGCTAATAATCTCCCTCTGTGGCCTTTGGTTCTTTTCCTTCTATTCCTTATCAGGAATTTTAAGATACATGTGAGAACAGGGAAAGCAGAAAGTGACTAAAAATAGTCAGCAGCAGGCTGGACATCTCCAAAATCTTCAGCAAACAACTAATTTTGACTGGAGGATAATTTTCTGGTTGGGGACTCCTGTCTTTGGTCAGTGGCTGACCCAGGAAATCTGCAGCAAGAAAAGTTCTGTTCTTTCATTTGGGATTTAACTCAAAGATGGAATCAACCTGCCATGTCCAAACTGGTGACAGAGTATCAGTGCCACTGAATCTAAGGCTGCCATGACTGAGCTTTAATTGTGCCTCTCGCTGAGGTGAGCTGACCACCTAACTTACAAATCCTGTACACCAAGAGTTCTTCTCTAATACCTAAATCACTGATCCTGCCTGGGAAACAGGCACATGTTGCTTCTAGCCTAACCAACCTGTGAATTTTCTTTGGGTGAAAGTAAAAAGAAAAATAATGCAGAAAAGGAAAAAAAAGAAGTCACAGAATGCAGCCACTTCCCACCCCAGAGCACTGCTCTCTTACTTGCTGAACTACAGTGGACACCTTTGAGCCTCTGCTGAAGAAAGAGACAGAAAAATAAATCTGAAAAAAACACAAGAATTTCCACTGTTAGGAATGCTTTTAGCAACCCATCAGTGGTCTGAATTTTAGACCATTTTTCAGTTAAACTTAGCAATTTCCAAAGTTTAATTATAGAATTATTTCGTTTAGCCTGACAGCAAATTATTTCTTTGAGATTTCGCCCCTTCGGGGGTACACTGGAGCATCTTTCTGGGAATGCTGCCCTTGATTTGAACATCCTTCCGAGGGTGACGTGCACAGACTGCTGCAGTAGGAAAAAAATCCACATCCAGCAGTCACATAAGTAGTGTGTTCCTAATTAGTATGACTAAAGCTAAAGATCAGAAATTTTCCAGATGAACATTATGGCTACACACTGTCTCATCTTTTCCTTTTGGGAACAATCAAGGCAGCATTTAGCTGAAGCACTTGCATGGGTAATGTTGCCATCTTGCTTTCGCTCTGAGTTGACAACTGTCTGCAATTTATGCATGAAATATGGAGCATAAATACTGCTCCATCGAGGGGAAACATGTTATGGTGATGTAGAATTCAAAAAAGAAGTGGGGACTAAAGGGCCATTAAGTTTTTATATTGGTTTTAATAGCACTACCTCACAAATATTCCGGCATGCTGATGGACTGTCTCTCACCACAAACTCTCAGTGCAGACTCTAGGGCTCCCCAAGAGGGATAGAGCAGGATGCCAATATTTGGAAAGACTAGAGAAAATTAGAAATGAAAGGAAAAAGTTAAACTTTAGGACTGTTTGTTCCACTCTCAGCAAACTGAGGCATCTCAGAGAAGGGCACAGGTCTAACTTCAAACTGTCATGAAGAACTTGAGAATCAGTGAAGATCTGCCATATGAGAAGTTCTGGTCACTTTGCTCACTGCTTTCTCTTGCTTGCATGAACATTCCACACAGATAACACAGGATTAACATAAAGCACTGGGTGATCACCTTAACTTCACTCAACTTCCATCTTCCCAGTCTCTCACCCTCCTATTCCCACAGCTCTGATGTCCCCTGTGTGCACAACAGCAAATTCTTACAATGGTTAAATGAGCCCAAGTGTGCCTGAGCTGGGGCAAAGGAGGAGGGTGGGGTGAACCTGTGGTTCTGGGAACAGTTCAGCACTTCTCATCTCAATGTACTTTGCAGAAGTGCTTAAAGTATCTTTAATTCTCCTTGAATTAAATCCTTCTTCAATTTTTTCTTTCTTTTGTTGTTGTTTTTCCTACCTTTGCCATTTCTGCAGCAAAGCAAAGAGTGGCAGAACCACCCAGATTTCTTTGCTTCTACTTTTTGAGAACCTTCTTACAAAGCCACGTCACTGATCCCATTTCCTGCGTTCCCTTCACCGTGGAAGTGCTGTGCTTTCATTATTGTGACACTATATTTTCCTGTTTTAAATCCTCTGTAACTCTGTGAAAATTGAAGTGACAGCCAAAGCTAGACACTACTTGAGGAAATGTCGGCTTCTTTTGTGGTGGTATCAGAAGATCATGGGCTTTGGGGACCCCTAAGTTCCACAGGATTTTGCATCTGTACACAGCATCCTTGTCACCACTGTCTCCCTGCCCATCCTGTTCCTGTGCAGGAACAATTCCTTACCTTCTGTTCAATTCACACACCCTCATCCTTCCAAGCTCCTCAGGCAGTAATACATTCTCCCACCAGTTCTTCACCGCACAGATGTCTTTCTAGAACAAAAAGATGCCTTTTTCCAAAGAGGCCAGGATGCCTTTTCCATGACACAAGCATCTGTCTGTCACTGTGCACATCCGGTCCCTCAGCTGGCCCACGCTTCTGAACTCTCCTTGGTGGCGATCAGGAATTGACACAATCCTCTGGGACTGCTTCAGTTTCCTTTCTTTGGTTTCCTTCCCAAAGGCTGAGGGTTCCTGCCACCCCATGGCCCTGCAGGATGCCTTGGCACAGTGAATGCTGCAGGCTCCCGGGGCTGCCTCCCTGACGTGCCTGGCCCTGCAGTGTGGCTGCACATGTCCTGGCACCCTCTGAGCAGAGCAGCCCAGCGTTTGTTTGGCCCACCTGAGCACCCCTCTGGGGAGCCTCAGCAGGAATCTGCCAGTCCTCCAAAATCTCCTCTCTTTCCTTAGGCAGGATTTCATTGACAGCTTGTAGCATTCAGCACAGAAGGCAGGAATTAGGGAGGATTGGCACAGAGCTACTCACCGCTGCTCCTTGCAGAGCTCCCTCTGCCTCTGGTGGAGCTGAGCCACTTCCAGAGGAGTCAGGGGGTTCAATATAGCACATCCAACAGCCCCCACTCCATGACAGCTCCAAGAGCTTTAGGCTTTTCCCATCCCTGCTGCAAGTTCTGAAGTGAAGCAGCCAGCCCCAGGCATAAAGCCACAGCGATTTATGTGCTGCTGGCAGGTCTTTGGTTTAATCTGTACAGATTCAGGTGTATGAGATTGATATGAAGGCTTTAGCTACAAAAAAAATGCAATTTTACATTCCATTCCCTGATTTCCTTGGCATATGCTGGAGTTCACTTAGAACTTTGAGAAGGAAGTCAGTCAGCAAGTCCTGCTGCTTCCAGCTCCTCAGATCTGGTTCTTCTCCTTCCTCCATGTCAGTAACAAAACCCTCTGCTACCTTCCGTTACCTTCTGCTCTTCTGCCACTGACAGATGCTTGTCCCCTTCGGGTTTTAATCTCTACTGGGTTTACATTTCAGCTTTATTTTGTCATAAACTCTGCTCTAAAGTCAGGATATCTATTATCTATGACTCGTGTGCATGTTCCAAAATGTAATTCAGCTACAGGGCGCAGTAAAGGTCCATTTTTGGAAAATAAGTCCTTTTCTCACTCCACTGTTTCTCCAGCCACGTAACAGTGTGATGGGTGTCTCCCACTGAACAATGAACCCTCTTTCATGCAGCTCCTTAGCAATGGTAGAAATCACAATTCGTCTGCCTCCACATGGAAAAGGAGTCATGTGACCTAACAAGAGTAAAGATGGTTAATGACCACCAGTGGGGTGTTGGGAACCAAAGATCCTCCTCAGGCTAACGGGAGAGGTGGTGCCCCACGTCCTGACCAACCAAAGGCACCGCTGAACACTTCCCTGTGACAGCAGTGTGAACAGAAGAGACTGTCACCTGAGGTGAAATGTTGCTTTACAAGAACTAAACTACAAATAACTGTGCCAAACCCAGACATTTTCCTAAGAAACTGGCTACCAGTGCTCGTGGGGCATTGCAGTTTTATCTGAGTTCAGGGAAGAAGGCAGCTGGAAAGCCTCAAAACTCACTGGAAGAGAGAACAAAAAGGGCTTCAGGGCACAGAACTGGCTAGGAAAGTGTGCTTGAAAACTGCCAGCATGGAAACTGCTAGCTATTGCTGACCTTTCCCTTGTTTACAGAAACAGAACTTTCAACACCTGTAACTGGGAGGGAATGAGCTGAAGAAAGATCTGACTCACTTCATCATTTTCACCTCCTAAGAGAAACAATTCTGTAAGGCTTCAAGCACTCACCATGCGAGCCCCAAGGCATCGTCCCTGGAGAACAAGCTGTCTCTGAGCACTGCCACCCGATTTCATTGCTGGGGTTCATTCCACATCCCTCTTCATCGCTCCCCACAGCATCCTGACAGCCACACACGTTGTCTAGTCATTGCTGCTGCTTGACTCCCTCCCATGCTCCTGCCTGCCAGCCTGGCAGCAGCACACGGCCGGGTCCTGCCTGGCCTCACGCTGGAGCTTTGCTTTCCACGAGGGCGTTACAGGAGATCCCTCTCATCTGTCACTGACACCACTGACTGTGCAAGGCTTGTACCCACCAGGTCCTGTCAGACCTTTGCTGCTGCTCCCCGGGCTCAGGAGGGGATGAGGACGCTGCTCACACACGGCTTTGGGACAGAGCAGCACTGAGGGGAGTCAGGCCTCCCTCGCTTGGGACACAGGCGAGAAAGGGACACTGCTGATGCAGGCACTGCTGGGATGTTCCTGCAGGGAAAATAAACAGTGAAGCTGTTGCCCGGCCTGTCAGAGTGCCAGGAGACAGGACAGGGCTTGAGTATCGCTCATTATTCAGCTTTCTGGAAAGAGCTCAGTGGAGAAGAAACAATTCATTGGTGTTGAGCTTTTGGATCGTTTTTTGGTTATCCTGTGCAACCAGAGGAGCTTTAAATTTCTGCTTTCCAAACAACAAACCGATGAGACTGAGGTTAGGATGTGGTCAGCCGGCACCTGGAACTGAAACTAAAATCTGCACACTGCAGGATGAGTGATGAAATTCTGTGTGTTGGCAATGTCGGTGACAATCCAGCAGCAGCACAAGGCTCATGCAGTTGTCTCCATGTGCTTCTCCTATTTCTTGCAGAAACTCAGTATTTCATCTTCCTGCAAAATATTTAACCAATTCCCTTCTCTGTACAAGGCAATCTGTGATATGGGGTAAGGAGAAAGTTCACTGGAAATCATTTTGGGGGATTTTTATAAATATCTCACTGCTACCATGATGTAGGTTTGGGTTCTTTCCCCTTCTTTAAAGTTTATTTTATACCAAGTTTGTAACTGCAGTATTTTTTCTGCCTATAAAATACCAAGAAAATGGAACTAAAATCTGTGTGATGGTGATAATGTACTTTTTTTTAAATCTGAGATAGGTTTATTTATCTCCATTAATGCTAAATGGGAATATTTTAGAGATTCATGGCTGGATCCATGTAAAGCCAGGCACAACAGGGAGAAATATGGGCACGGTATTTTTTGTTAGTGCAGTTTTAATGAGCAAATGAAAAGGAAAAATCCTTTTTGTGCTCTACTCCTGCAAGAGTAATTCCATGATTATTGATTGTTACTAGAAATAACTGTTTAATATTGAAATAGCTGTTTGAGGTACAGGATGCACAATGTTCATACTGATTGAGCTTTTTATTTCAAAGTGTTATCAGTACTCACAAATCAGAATTAAACCATTACCTTCCATAGCATGAGATTTAATTACAAGATTAAATAATTTCTGTATTCAATATTGATTTCTGGAGAAAGAAGTGATAGAGAAGAGGAACACAGAAGGGTGATGCAGAACCAATCACAGTTACACGAGCATCCCCAGACCAAGAAGCCGAGACATTCCTGTTTCATCCTTCACAGCAAAAATATCTCAGCAATGTGAAAGTTGCTGATTTTTTTATTAGATATTTAAATGATGTTAACAAATTTTAGCTTTTTATCCAACCCTTTGGTGTCCTCATGTAGGGTTTAAAAACTGACCTGCCCCAGCTGTTGGGGTCAGGGTCCCAGTTCCCCCACACCATCACTGTGGAGGGAATGGGACAGACCTGAGAACTGCAGCGGTGCCAAAGCTGGAAGAGGAATCTCTCATTTTCTCTCTCAGCTTTACATCATGCCCAGACAGGCTCTTTTAAATTAAATGCACAAAAATAGGTGTGGGAAATCTCTCCACTGATATTTTTAATGGTTTTTTCCTTCATTACGTAGTGCCTAGGTGTCTTGGGGTGATTTTATGATAATACTGTATTTCCCTATCATCTGCTTATTGCCCAGACATGGATCCCATAGCTTTAAGCTGGGCCCAGGAGAGGGGGGAGAGAAGCCAAGAGAATTCTTCAGCGCAGTTTGTGTTCAAGGACTCACACACTCCCCCACGTTCTCACCACTGCAGAGCCGAGGGAGCACCTTCCTTCTTGCAGCCAGCCTGTTAGCTGAGGCAAGGAATTTTCCCAGGACTGCATACCGAAATCCTCTGGAACTTCTTCTTTTTCTGGAACTGCTCGGCCTGGCTGTGATCTGAGAACCAGATCATCGGACCCCGCGGATGGGCAGGGAGGCTGCGAGGACACCACACCCCGGCCTCGGACCTCGGGAGGGGCCGACCCAGCTACAGACAGAACTCTAAAACCACCAGCTTTCTCCACATTGAGGAGGTTTATTATCTGACATTACTAATTTTTTTTCTTTGCCCTGCCGGCACTCTGCTTGTTAAATAAATAGGTTTTTTCACTTTCATCCAAGAAATTCCTTTTGTTTTGGTGGGGGAGGGAGCGCTGAAACCTGCCTTCTTATGAGATGTTCATTACAGGATGTTTCCTCCTAAACTTGTCTCAAACTGAGACACTAGGTTAACACTCATGGTACATAGCAACTGTCCTTAAGGAAAAGAATTTCCTCAGCAAGGCTTTCTAGACAAGACCCTTCTCTGCCCCAGTGCTGTGTTGTGGAACAAGGCTGAGGGAGCCCTGCTGAAGGTGGGGGAGAGAGCAGAGGGAGGGAGACCCAGGCCTGCAGAGATGCCCGTGCCGTGGATGATGCCGGTTCCCTCTCCTTGGGAACATGGCCTCTCCCTCTCGCTGTCTGCTCAGCATGACTTGCAGACCAAATTAGTTTTGCCTTTATGACCCCTGGAAGCTCTGAGTGCTCAGTGCCTTGGGGTGGGCAGGGCTGGAATCCCAGCTCCAGGGGAGTCACAGGGCAGAGGTACAACCTCAGTCCCTTTGATCAGTCTGGCTGGCAGGAGCCCTGGCACAGGGCGTGCAGTGGCATCCTGTGCTCAGTCTACTGTCAGCTCTTAGTGTGACATTCCTTGAACACCTACGAGTTACCCTCCAGCTTTGATCATCTCAGTTTTTTGGGAAACAGAGATTATGTGATACTACTGTGCTGAGCTTCTTGGAATCACAGATATCCAGCAGTTAAATCAGCAAAGGTAATGCACAAGGTTTGGCCAACAGAAAGTATCTTCTGTAGGATAATAATCATCAAAGTGTCTTTTACTGCTCTCAGTAAAACACACACTTGCTTTGGTGAGCATCTTAAACAGAGCCAGGAGAACCTGCTCACACTGCTCCTTTGCCCTCCTCTGCTCTGGAATATGCTCATGGCTGTGCCTGCAGCATAGGGCAAACTGGCAGTGTGCAATGCTGCCCTTTAAGAATGTTCCCTATTCCACTGGGACAGAGGTGCACCACAAAAAGCACAAAAATTATTTTGTAATGGACCTCATTTACTTCACATGTGTATACCCAGGTCAGCTGCCAGGATGCAGGTCTAGTGCACAAGTTTTGGCAAAGTTTGGTAATAAAGAATGGCAGTCCCATGCCCAGCCTGCTCCAGGAATACCAGTGATCCTGGAAGCACCGTCACAGTAATGAACACATTTGAACCCGGTGCTGACTGTGACAGGCTCTGCACTGTGGGGACCTTTTGTTCACCACGGGCAGCTCTGCAGCATCTCCACATCTTCAGTGAATCATTCCTTCAGTGAGACAGTAATTTGCATGTTGTCTGACCCTTTGCAGAGGGAAAAAATGTCATAGAAGCATAGAAGGGTTTGGGTTGGAAGGGCCCTGAAGGATCATCTCATTCCAACCCTCTGGCACAGGCAGGGGCACCTTCCACCAGACCTGGTTGCTCCAAGCCCCATCCAACCTGGCCTTGGACACTTGGAGCCCAATCCTCTCACTGCACTGGTACAGTTCTGTCCCAAACACTCATCCTGACTCTTGGGTGGTGAGAGCACACATCCCAGAGTATATGGGCTGGGAGGGTCTGTGATTTGTTTTACTGTATCTATGCACACACAGAGATGGAGTTTCAGGGCGAGTCAGTTCTGAGGTTTTACTGGCATCAAGTGTCTCCTCTGTTATGGTGTTTGCTTTGCAGATTTGTACCATCCCCATGTCACTGCCTTTGTCAGTGACTGCCACAGGAACTGTTGGTGCAGGTGTTAATTCATCCTGTGATGGGATGAGTGAAAATCCCTGCTACTCGTCCCTTCCCTGGGCATGTCCCTTTACAGGCCCTTCTGTAAGGCTGTTTGGATGCATCCCCCTTTTGTAAGGAACCTCCAGGAGCCCATTCCCAAAGGAGGGGAGGGGGCTGTGTGTGAGCACTCCCTACTCCCAGCTGGGTCACAGACATGCATGCAGGCTTCCTTGCAATGGTTTGGCACTTGTATTTCCCATTGGGCCAGACGTACTGAGGAGAAAAAAGTGTATTTAAGTATTACAATTTGTAAAAGTTCCAGTTAAGCTTGAAGTTAGGCAAAAAGGAAAACAGAGCTGGGGAATAGATTCATGTTTTATTGCTGACTCGAGATAAAGGATTCAGTGAGAGGCACCCTCTGAAGTGCTAAACTGATGATGAGTTCTGAAGACATGTCTCTGTTCTGACAGGACCTACCACTACATAAAAATAATTTTCAGGAAGCAGTGCTTCAAATATTTACTGATCAGAGAAGAGGCTCTTAAGGTGTACATTTATGCAAAATATAAACCACAATATTAACCTTCACTGAGAGAAAATAAACATGCTGTGAATTGCTTGGAAGGCATTAGAAATGTCATTTCAAGCATCTTGATCTTCTTCTACCTCTTCTTTTTTATCACGGAGTGGCAATAGTGTGCAAGATCATTCCAGTTTGTGCAAGACTGCAGCTTGCACATGCTGCCTGTGGTACTGAGGCACTCAGCTCCTATGGTTTGGCAGGGAGAGTCACAGCTCTGAACAAGTTTCAGGACACTCCAGAATTCTGTTGCTCTCATTATCCACACAGCACAAGCAGCAATGTGGACACCAGGGTGCTGTGCCCAAGCTGCTGGGGCCTGGGCAGTGGGCTCACACTGGTCCTTATGCCATGGCTCAGGAGCAGTTCTGCTCCATCCTGCAGCATTCTCCTGCAGCCACCTGCCTGCACCAGCCTGTCCTCTTGCTCCAAGCTAGGTTGGCATCTGTACCAAGAGAAAATGGGAATTGGCAACTGAGTGCTGTTCTGAGGAAGCTGATGGCATTTTCTGGAAACCAAGGGGTTTATCACTTGCTTTAGTTACTGAGTAAGACACACCCAGTCCAGTTAGAATCCAAGTTCCACATCCTCTCTTAATGGCTATCCAACAAAGGCCCAGCAGCACGCCTCAGTGCCCTGGCCCAGAGGAATTAGCCTTTGCTTTACCCGGACAATGAGGGCCTTTGTTCCATGGGAAGAAGGCACCTGACTGAAGCAGGTGACATTCATTTGATTCTGAGACTTGGGGAGGTTAAAACTCCCTCACACTTTGTGATCCAGTGCTTGGAGAGAAATGGTCCCCTCCAAGATACCCTGATCCGGTTGATTGGGCTGTTTGCTGATGTTGTTATCATTCTGCTATCAATGGTGTTATCAGCCCCTCTCCATGCTTGGTGAGTTTCCCTTTGTTGTCATCCAGGCTGCAAGGTGATCCCTCAGCTGTGGTCCCCATGATGAGCTCCACTGAAGCCCGACTTTGTTTGCTTCCCTGGGATTTCACAGGTGCAGCCAGTCATGGAGTTCAGGCATGTGCTCCTCTGACGTGATAAAAACAATATCTCTGATGAACCTACAGATGTTGCTGTGAAACATTTTCTGTGAAAAATCAGACAAGTTAGTGAGGGAACAGGGAGGAAGAGCACAGGTCTGATGGGCAGTGGCTGAAGGGGCTGGGGGGACTCAGCTTGGAGAAAAGGAGGCTCAGGAACTCCCTGACAGGAGGCTGCAGCCAAGTGGGAGTCAGTCTCTCTTCCCAGGTAACAGGTGTCAGGACAAGGGAAAACAGCCTCACACTGCACCAGGGAAAGTTTAGGTTGGATATTAGAAAATTTCTTTCCAGAAAGGACTGTCCAGCCCTGGCACAGCTGCCCAGGGCAGTGGTGGAGTCCCCATCCCTGGAGGGATTTAACAGGCATGTGCCTGTGGCACTTGGGGACATGGGTTAGTGGTGGCCTTGTCAGGGCTGTGGGAGCAGTTGGACTCAATGATCTGAGTACTTTTCCAGCCTCAATGCTGTTGTGATTTTGTGTCTAAGGAGGAAGTGGAGAAGAAGAAAAAGGGATAGAAACTCGTGTGGAAGTTTGCTGGCTCAGTCCAACATGAGTGCATTCTGTGCCAGTCACTCACATGAACATGCTGAGATATGATTAGCTTTGACTTCTCTGATACTTATCTGCATAATTTGTTCTAGGTTTTCACTTATCTTTTCCTTAATAAGGAAACATGCCAATAAACTGAATGCGTGGGTCAAGTTCTATTTGTCCATTTAATTTGTTTTGGCTACAACATGAGGATTAAAACATGCAACTGAGAGGGAAATAGGCTGAATATGAAAGCAGGTGATCTGAATGCACAGACAGAAACCTGGGCTTAGACCATCCACTGCAAACCCACCACCTGGGTCAGAAACACTTTCCTGTAAAAGGGAACTGCTGTAATCAGGTTCAAACTTGCCTCTGGTGAGCCAGATGTGACCAAAAAGGATCTGCTCATTAAATACAAACCATAAGTATCTCAGACCCCCATTCTGAATTATCATAAACAGGATTGATTTTTTTTTAATTGGCTAGTAAAGGGAGCTGGAAATCACTTTTCTTTTTGTAACTGTCAGTATTGTACAGGTATCACATGGCCAGAGAATTTTGGGAAGAGGATTCAAGGGCTTTCTGCTCAGCTGAAGAACAGAAATTCAAAGGAGATGCAGATCTTCCCTGGAATTCGCAACATTTTGCCCCTGAGTGAAAAGGGCAGTGGGTGTTGGACACCACTGTGGGTGTCAGAGTAAGGGGATTTTACAGAGAGAGCAGTTCATCCTCCACAAGCAGTTCATCCTGCAGATCATCCAGGTACACCCCCTGAGCAAAGATATTTTTCCTACAAGAAAATCAGTAGTGGAAAGGGGATGTAAGAAAGAGTGATATTTAATGTGATGTGAGAGAGATGATTATTCATGGCAGATGATGGTGACAGCTGGGGAATCACAGTGTCAAACTCTGCAGAGTGATGGAGAGGAGTTACTGGCTGTACCCACAGGGAATTGTTCCTTTTTCCCTGAATAGAACATACTTTGCTTTCACACATACTCGCTGGTGTGACAGGCAAGACAGTGCAAAGGATCAAGGATATTTGCACTTAAAGGCTTCTAGGAAGGAAATCTTGTTTTGTTAGGTTTCTTATTTTGCAGAAGAATCTTGTTTGAATCCAACCCTCCCTGCTTGCAGCAGAAGGCAGCTGGAACTGAATAGGGTAATTCTGTGCGTGTGAGCCCTGGGGTAATGGTTAGACTTGATGATCTTAAAGGTCCTTTCCAACCTAAATAGTTCTGTGATTTAACTGAAATCCTAACTAGCTATGGTAACAGCTAGGACAGGCCTGAAAGGACTGTCTGCTTTCCCTTGACATGAAAGACAGACTATGACACCTAGAAATGCTTCCTGTTAGACAGGAGCCTGATCAGGGCTGACTCTTCTTGCCATGGAGTTTTACACAGAGGGCTGAGGTGTATCCATTGCCAGAGCAGGTGTCTCTTCGTGATTCCCTGCTATGACTCACTTGCTGCCCAGGCTCAAATCAAGCTGGAAAATCTTGAGCTGAAGTTGAGCCAGACTCAAGGGACATTCACCAGCTGCCTGGGGGACTCTGCTGGCTCCTGGCTGGGTCATGGCAGCCCAGCCCACCTCACCTCTCCGCTTCCAGCAGTGACACGATGAGGGATCTCTCACCAGACCAGAGGGGGTCACCCATCAGGGGAGCAATTCTATGTGTATTACCTGCTTCTAGGTTCTCCCTGGAGCCAGGAATGTTGCAAGTGAATGAGCAGCTACAAAAGAATCATCTAATTAAGACCTGAAGTCATAAATCTGGGGTAGTTTGTTTTCACTGTGGCTTTATTTGATGTTTGCCTCAAAAAGACCAAGAGAGTCAAGGGCAAAGCAGGCTGTAAGGAATGAACTGGTGGCTTTGTCCACTGTTCTCTCCTGCACCAGCAGGGCCCAGAGTGGTACAAGCAGCTGTGGACAGTGTTCCCCTCTGCCCTGATGAAACATGCCAGGCATGAGGGGCTCTGTGGGCTCATCAGATATGCCTCACACTCCTCACACTGCCCACTGGGCTCTGCTGAGCTGGGCCTCACAAGTCTTCCTGTTCCAGGGAGTCTTTGGGCTTGTGCTTGTCCATGGACATATTTCACCCTCTGGAGAAAACAGGGGATTTGGAAAAGCTGAGGTCTGCAGCTGGGTGAGAGAAATAAGAAGAACATTTGTGTCAGAAGTGTTCAGAGCAAAGTCAGACAGGGAAGATGCTGGAGGCAGGAGGGAAAAAAAGGTCTTCTGGTTTGCTTTTGTCTTCCAAAAGAAAATGAGCCTAGGAAGAAACTTATCAAATGGTGACATTGCCTGGATTTCTGAGCAACTTTCCTGGACACTACAAGAGCCTGGGCCAAGAAATATTTGAAGATGTGAGTGCACTGGGTCCTTCAGAGCAGACTGACACAATGACCCCTTCCTCCATAATGTGTACCAAGAGAAATTATGGCCTGGGCCCATCTTTAAGCAGTTTCTGTCTTTGCAGCCCCACATCCCAACCTGACAGTGCTGGAGCTGGCTGCTCCACAGCACAGCAGCCCTGGCAGCAGCCTGCCCTGTGCCCGTGATCACCATGCTGTGAAAATGACCTGGAACAGGCTCATGGCCATGGCTGCTCATTTATAATACAGCAGAAAAGTCACTGTCACTGCCAAGAAAAGACAAAAGGCCGCCAGACAATAACCCAGCTGTAAATGAAGGCTATAAACATGGAGAAGGGTGGGAACTACAGGCTTCCTCTCACACACATGGCACCCAGCTTGGAAAGTGTCCTTCAGGTCAAGATGCTGTGTGTGCCACAGGCAGCCTTTTCTGATCAGAAATTTTTCAGCGAAAAAAAAAATTAATCTGCTTTTCTTAGTTTCCATAGGTCAACATTAGGATGCAAGGTCAGAGCTCAACTTTGAGTGGAAAACAGGGATAAATGAAGTCGGTGGCCCCTGGGCACCCCATGTCTCTCATACAGAGGAAGCTCCTTCAAGGATTTGAAAGTAAGTTTGAAAAATCAATGCAAAAATATGAGCAATTGCCCAGAATGAAGCTGTGGGGACAAGTGAGAGCAAAAGGTTGCCCAAAGACCCAGGTACATTAAAAAATCACACTGATTGCAGCTGCCTTCATGCTGTGACTGCCCTCCCAAAACAGTTCTCTGTGAGATTCATTGGGCAAAGGCTGAAATGTTATTTAGTTGTACAGTAACACCATAACTGTGCCACAGCCATAGGTGTTGCCTGGTGGGTAAGAATAGTTGATTTGCATTAAATCCTGAGGACATACTTTAGGCAGCAGTTTTCTCCTGCCATTGCTGAGTTTCAGCCCAATTCCTGATCCCAGATGCAGCTCTGGCAGAGAATGTACGCACACATTTCGGGCTGGATTCTGTTCAGCTGTGGATGGACTGCGTGCTGGCCACACCACAGGAGCTACATCTGTCCTAAGAGTCAGATGGACTCAGTGGCAGCAAGTGAAACCAGAAAATTTTCCTTTTTACAGGAGGAGAGGAGAGGAGAGGAGAGGAGAGGAGAGGACCAGTGAAACTGGGTGCAACAACAGAAAGAGAAAAAAGGACAAGGCACAACTGAATCTGTGACCTTCGAACACGAAGCTTGGAAAGCTGCTGATGTTCCTCGGGTCGGGCAGGGGTGACGCGGCTCCCGGCGATCACCCAGTGCCCTCTGCTGACGCCCGACCGCCGTAGCCTTGCAGAAGCCCGAGCGGTATCAACTGAGTTGCTCAACAGAGATCCCGAGCTCTTAATTCCTCTGGCAGCACAAAACCACAACAATTCCCCTCTGGGAAAATGCTGGAACCACGCCGGCCTGCCCCTTCCCGCAGCTCCTGCGGGGATGTCCCGTGTCCTGCCCGTGCCTGCCGGCCCGAGTGCGCCCAAGGAAACACCCGTGATTCAGCCTTGCAGGATGCTGTGGAAAAACACTCCGATGTGTTAACACATCCTGTGTTAAGTGGATGATCCTCCTGTGCCAACGGAGGTTATTTCTGTGTCTGTATGTCCACGTGTCCGTGTGTCCGTATGTCCATGTCTGTGTGCCCGTACGTCCGTGTGCGGAGGTGCTCACAATCGGCTTCGCCTCCCCAGTTAATTCTCGCCTGGTCTCGGTGCCCTCTAGTGTTGTGAACACTCCAGTATGAAAAAAAACCTGTAAAACTGATCCCTGCTTCAGAATTCCTGGCTTTGCTAACTCTTAATACACTAATCCGTTAATTATGCAGCACAGTTACAACTTAACGGAGACAACGTGACCCTGAGCATATCAGATGATCACAGCACAACACCAGACACCTGAGAACACGGTTCTGTAAACTGAAGCTAGCATCTCCAGGGCCTCAGCCTGCAAACCACACCCAAATCTGCTGGCTGTACAGCACTCTACCTGACCAGCCATCCCTGCCTGCATCTGGTATTATCAGCTTTCCCAGATGTTCTCCTGGCTGTGGCTGCGAGGTGCTGGTTGAGCTGGGAAATAATCCACCTCAGTAACAGCTGGCCCCACAGACAGGAACTGGGATTAGAGTAGGACTGCCCGGTTTGGTCTCAGACCCAGCGTTGGTGGGCTCAGGCTGGTCAGAGCAGTGTGGCTTTCCAGGACCTCAGTGGGGACCACCACAAACCACCACTAACCGACCACTAACCACAAACCACCACTAACCAACAAATAACCACTACAAACCACCACTAACCAACCACTAACCACCACTAACTAACCACAAACCACCACCCACCACCGCAAACAGCCACCAACAGCTCAGTCTGGGGCAGCTCTGCCCGTGCCCACCCAGCAGCTGGACGCGCTACCGGCAAATCCTTCACTGTGATGCAACCGGCCTTTCAGCAGAAATCAGTTCCGCAGGTGACCTCTGCTGACGGGACTGTGCCAGGGAAGCCACTCTGGTGCCAGGCTCCCGCAGGGCAGCCGCTGCTCTTCCTGTCCCGCACGTCCCGCCACGGGAGCCCCCCCGTGCCGTGGCCGTGGGTGATGCAATGAGGCGATTGCATCAGACGCGGCCCCGCGGAGCCGCCTGCCCGTGTGAGCGGTGAAATCATCCTCACCGCCCAGAACGGCTCCCCCGAGCTCCCCTCGCCTGCGAGGCTGCGTCATTGACCGGCTGAAGCACTGGGATGAGAAATCCCACCAGTTGGTGAGGGAACAGGGAGGGAGAGCACAGGTCCCAAGGCGAGCGGCTGAGGGAGCTGGGAAAGGGGCTGAGCCTGGAGAAAAGGAGGCTCAGGGGGGACCTTGTGGCTCTGCACAACTCCCTGACAGGAGGGGGCAGCCGGGAGGGGTCGAGCTCTGCTCCCATGGAACAGGGACAGGAGGAGAGGGAACGGCCTCAGGTTGCACCAGGGGAGGTTCAGGTTGGATATGAGGGAAAACTTCTTCCCTGAAACGTGGTTAGGCACAGGCTGCCCAAGGCGCTGATGGAATCACCATCCCTGGAGGTGTTCAAAATGAGTGTGGTGTGGCACTTGGGGGCATTGTTTAGTGGTGAACATGGCAGGTGCCGGGTTAACATTTGGATTCGATGTTCTTAAAGGCCTTTTCCAATCATAATAATTTTGTGATGTTGACTGCTTAACAGAATTTCATTAAATCCTTTCAGTTATTCCAACCTGACAGTCTGGCTTCTGTTGAAGCTGCTACACAGTGACAGTGGGGAGCTGAGGAGAGTTCTCAAAAGCATTGGCTGGAATGAGAGTGCTTGAATTTTGAAAGGAAAAGAGAGAGAAATGGGGACCATGGCCCAAAATAACAGGTTTAACCCCAAACACAGTTCAGGTACTCATCCTGGCACAGCAACCAGTATGGGCCAGTGCACAGAAATGAGCAGCACTGACTGCCCATCCTGCCCCTCCCAGAGGTCAGGAAGGCAGTGGGAAGGCAGCACGACCCTGTCGTGGGACTGAAGAGCCACAGTTTGGGGACAGCGCACTGAAGGAGGGGTACTAAGGGCTGTCACTGGGAAAATCAACTCCCCCTGCACAAGGAAGTCCAGTTCCACGCAGCAGTTTGTTTCACACTGTGGTAGAGTCAGTCATTGCACGGCAATCTTGGGGATACCTCCGGTGCAGCTCCCCAGAGCCACCCAGAGACTGAGGGTGAGTCACGGCAAGGGCTGGGAGACGTTAACGCCACGCGTGGGAGAAGCCCTCTGTTCCGGGGCCGGCCATGCCCGGTGTGTGCTGCCCACACACACTGCACACACACTGCACACACACTGCACACTGCACACACACTGCATACACACAGCGGGGCACAGCCGCAGTCGGAGCCGGTGACATTATTCCTTTCTGGTGTGCGTTCCCCCACGGCTGGCGAGGGGTGGCCGGGCCCAGAGCTTCTTCAGCCTCCACCCCACACCTGAGGTGCCGGACAACCCCAGGTCTTCGGGAACAAGGTCCTGCAAGCCCGGGGGTTCTCTAGTGTCACACCACGGCCGGTGACAGCGGGACGCCCCGTCGTTGTTGTGCCCAGACTCCGCTCGGCGCTCAGCCCCGCCGCCGCCCCCCGGTCCCGGCCC
>VZTH01014575.1:93075-144566 GCA_013397815.1 Aleadryas rufinucha | reverse complement strand
GGTGGGCGAGCCGGGCCGGCGCTCTCCGGGCGCGCCCACGGCCGGCTCCCGCGTGGGCGCCGCGCTGCCCCCGCACCCGTCCCGCCGCCAGCCTCGCCTCGGCTTTTTTTCCAGAAACGAGCAGCTGCCAGATGCGGGGATCGGTAGGTTTAGGTTGCATATTAGGAACAATTTCTTCCCCAAAAGATTTCTTGCCCTGCCACAGGCAGTGCTCAAATCACCCTTTGGGGAGATTTAGTGGACGTGTGCATGTGGCATTTGGGGACATGGGTTAGTGGTGGCCTGAGCAGTGCTGGGGGAACAGTTGCACTCCGTGGTCTCAGAGAGCTTTTACGGCTTCAGTGATTCTCTGATTACTGCAGGAAGATAGTGACAGTCACTAAGAATTAGATGTGGGGCAAGAAACAGATGGAAATCCAAAGTTTTATGCAAATTGATAGGAGCTTTGGAAGTGTTACTTGAGATACCTGGTAAGGCAGAGTGTGGGTTTCCAAGGTGGGCAGCCCTAACTTGGCAAAAATCACTGGAAAGTGGGCATTGTGCCCTGGGGACTCCTGCCGTGCGCTAAAGAGGGGTGAGAGCAGCCCGGAGCACTTCCCCTCCCACCCGAGCGCGCGGTGCTTTCACTTAAAGCAAACACAAGTCCCCAGCCACTCCAGATAAAACATTTAGTGTGTGTAGAATCTCCAGATTGGGAAACCTGCTGATTTCCAAGTCACGTGGAAAGCCTCAGATTCCACCTTTTGTCCTCTTTTTTGCTTCTGTGAGAACCCCTTTGCCCACAGGAGTCCCACTGCTGCAGAGGTTCTCCCAGCATGGTTTGTAGCACGAGGAGGTGAAGAGACACTGCTCGGACCAGAGTGAGGGAATGGCTGAGCAGGAGACTGGAACCGAGTGTGGCCAACCATGAGGCATGCACTCATATTTTCCAGATAGCATTTTTTCCCCTGCTTTTAACTTGCAGTTCTTATTTAGGATTTCAGCTCTCTGTTCTTAGGTTCCAATGTACACAAGTGTCTCATCTGAGGCATAGTGCTGCCTGACTGTGCCAGTCAGTCCTGCAGCAGAGTAGCAATCTCCTGTAATGGTGTGTTGGCTCACATGGTGACATGGAGGAGCCACTGCTGGGTTATGGGTGTCTGAGCCTCTGAGGGTGGGTCTGGGCATCTCCTGTCCCAGGCAAGCAGAGACCCATGGCTTGAGGGGACAGGGTCCACGGCTGGGACAGGAAGCAGCCCACCCCATCTCCTCCTGTCCTGCCTGCATCCCTGCCAGCCCCCCCTGCCCCAGTACCTGCTGGGCACATGGAGAGAATCAGCAGCAATAATGTTTTCACTGAAGACTTTCATTTTGTACCTTTTCATTTACTGTTTTCCTCACCCTTGTTTTCCTACCAGAATCCATTAGCTGCACACAGAAGAAATAGATTGGATTCCAATATAGTCTAATTTTTTTTTTAAATTACACTTTCACAGAGAAAAGACAATGGCTGAGCTGTAGTGTTGTCACAGGGTGGATGAACTGCAGCTCACGCTGTGGCACTGCTGGAATGATTTCGTCTCATGCAGTGAAACTCATTCAGGAGCTCATGGTTTTGGTATCTTAAGGGCTGATACAGTGGGGAGCCCATTCTTCTCTCCTGCTCAGACAGGGTGTCTCTTTAAGGCAATAAAAGAGTTCTTTAACAAATTAATGATGTTTTTAAGTTAGATCTCATGCATCTGGCACTGATGGAAGGAGGCTCTTCTTCCCCTCAACCTCTAAGTACACTGATACTGTGTCGCATGCATACTCATCGTTACTGTGTCACCTTTATATTCCCCTGTGGTAGATAGAATGTGTGGCTCTGGCAGTCGCAGGGAGACTCCATGTGTTCCCAAAGAGGTGGGAGTTCTTGGTTTTGGCTTTTCCTTTTGCCTCAGTAAGACCAGTTGTTTCAGTCACACATTAGGTGATCCGAGGTTGCTGCCATACCAGGGCAGCACCAGGTGGTTTAGATGTGTCCTCTATGTACAAATCAAGTGTCTTGGGTCTGATGGTGTTGAAATAAGAAGTACAAAGATCCCACAACTTTGAATTTCGTGCCAGATAAGTGTTTGTTCCCTGTATTGTTGCACTTGAGCAGCAGCAGCAGCCCTGCTCTGTGCCCAGTATCCTGCTGGCACACTGGGGATGGCTGTCTCCTCCATCTTGAGTGATTCCATCATCCTGGCAGACGTCCTTGTGCGTGGAGCAGCTCTGACACAGGATTCCTTTGGCCTGTGTAACTTTCTGTATTTGGCAAACTGCTTTAAACCAGGTTCTTGTGGGGAGGGAGCTCTGAGGACATTGTCTCAGCTGCAGGCCCTTCGAAAGACTGGGAAATTCTGTAAATGTATGAGAGAAAGTGGCCAAGTTGTGTTCACAGGACAGTTTCACCAAAAACCCTTCTGGTTTGGGGTTTTTTGTTTTGTTGAGGTTTTTTTCACCAGTGGTTTCTTGCTTGTGTTACAGCACTTCGGAGAGCAGGTAAAAATCAGTCCCTTGCCCTCCATACTCTGGTATCTGGGCTCCTTTCCTGTTGCCTGCAATTCTGTTTCATTCATCTTTTGCTCTTATTAGGAACAAAAGCCTGAACCAAACTCCAGACCAGAGCATCAGTGGTGCTGACCCTCACATGAGGCAGAGGCACCTGCAGGCAGGGGCAAGCTGGGCTCTGGGCAGCAAACTCACCAAGAGGCTGGGCTCAGGCCACTGGCGTGCTGGGCTCCCAGAGTGGTTGGGTGACACCTGCCCGGTGTGCCAGCCCCCCAAGAGTAGTTACATGTCACCCATCTGGGACCTGTCTCCCTGCTTTTTATTTTCCCTCCTGCATTCAGCCCCTAGCTGAACCCTGACACCAAACCCTGTGCATCTCCTGGGGCAGTGGCACTGAGCTCCCTCTTCATCACCTTCTGAGATGGTGACAAATCTTTTTTTATTCAATGGTGTCAGGAATCTTTATGCTGGTTATAAGCTGTGCCTATGCCCCTCCCGAGGTGCTTGCAAGATGGATTTAGTCCCTTCAGCTCCTCCTGGCCTGTCCCCGTGGACTTGGCTGCTGATCCTTGTATCAGCCCATGTGCTGCGAGCAGGAGCTATGTGAGGGTGACTCACGCGCTGTGCTCGTCTGGGCAGACCTCATCTCCCATGAATCTCGGCCCTCCAGAGCCGGGGGAGCCCAGCCAAGTGTCCGCTTCCAAAAGGCACCGGCAAGGGAGTGGTGGGATTAGGCAGAGGAGGCAGAAAAAGCCTGCAGAGGAATGCTGCTGTGGGAGGGGAAGGAGCTGTGGCAGGAGGGGCTGGGGATGCTGGGGGTCCTGTAGATGACCCCCCCCTCTGCTGCAAGAGCCTTGCAGGGGCCAGACATCTGGCCAAGCTTCCTTCCCAGGGGATGGCTCTAGTTGAAGTTCCAGGTTCTCCCAGGCAGTTCAGGCTGTGCAGGGTAGTGCCCTCCAAAAGGTGTTCACTATTCCTGATGGATGTTGAGAACTTGCTCCCAAGGCAGATTGAACAGTTTCTCTCCTTATTTTCTGCACAAGATAATGGGAAAAGCAAAGTGGAGATTGAACTAGTGAGGGCCAATTTTATTCCCTTTCTGTCATCAAGGGAAGAACTCATCTAGAATCTGCAGAAATAATCAGGCAGCCCCAAAACTCAAAATAAATTTCTCAGTTTTGTAGCTTCAGTCTGAGCTGCTTGCTCTGGTTGAGATGCTGGTCCTGTGCTGCCCTTTGAGCCACCCTTGCTGACAGTGTGGCCTCGTGGCTCCTGGGCTGGTTCTGTTGTTACCTTCAGCTGAGCCATTAATGCACCTCAGGAAGGCTCTGGAGGGTGTTTTGGAGGGAGGTGGGAGCTTGTTCTGCTGGTCCTCTGAGTTTGCTGTGAGTGAGGCCATGCAGAGCTGAAACGTGCATGGAGCAAGAGCCTGAACAACTGCACAGCTCCAGGGTGGAGCAGCAGGGCCACAGGTGTGTGTGTGTGTCCCATTCTGCTGGGGACACAGCAGGACCACAACTCTGTGTGTGTGTGTGTCCCTTTCTGTTGGGGGTGCAGGGTGTGTGTGGGAAAGTGTGTCCTGTTCTGCCAGGGACATATCAGCCACCAGCATTTGGTGCTGTCACACCAATGCAGCCTCATTGGCCAGAGCTGGGCTGCTGGATCCTGAAGCTGGGGCTTTGCTGAGCCTGTGCTGGGGCTGAGCTCTCTACTGATTGTCTGTGGTACCCAGAGCCATGGCTGGGGCTGGCAGAATCCACTGGTGACCTGAGCAGTTAGTGCTCAATACTTCAATACTGTGACTAAAATTTCATTTGCTGCATTGTGAGGCTGTGAGATAGCAGCAGAATGGGGCAGTTCATCACCTGCCCTACTGGGAAGCCTGAGACCACCAGAGTCATGTGCTGGGAGCCAGCAATTACCTCCTGCCCAAGTCCCACCCATGGTGCTCAGCAGTGTCAGCTGCTATCCTGGCCAGGTGGAAATGTCCACCCAGAGAAGGGCACACTGCTCATCCCAAATGTGTTAGGGCTTGCTTTGATCCCTCTGCCTTCTCCTCTTCTCCTCCCCAAGCTCCCCTTTCCTCTTCAGCACAATGGCCTGCCAAGAGAGTGAGTACCTGGATGACCAGAAGAAATGTGTCCCCTGCAGAAAGTGCATGCCTGGGCAGGAGCTTTCCAAGGTAAATTGACTTCTCTGTAAGGAGCAGAAATCATCATGGGTGGCACAGCTGGGTGAATCCTCTGCCAGCCTCCCTTCAGAAAGATGATCTTAGGTCCCAGCATGTTGGGAAGAGCTGAGACTTGGTAGGATGGGATGGTGGATTGTTTAGCTTACCCTGGTAGAAGGGTGAGACAATGGAAGCAGGAGGTGGTGAGGGATTTAAGGCAGCACAAGGAGCAACCTGATTTCCTTTTTTGCTGATGGAGGTCTAAATTTCCTCTGGTTTGTAGCCCTGAGCAAGGTCACACTGCATGGCTGGGCTGCACGTGGGTGGGTGCCAGCAGGACACTGCTGCAGCCTGGCCTCAGTGGTGGGAGTCCCAGCAGGGTTCCCCTGGCTGTGCCTACTGGGGCACGGTGCTGCTGGAGCTTTCCAACACCCAGAGCGCACCGGCGGGCCCTGGGCAGGCAGCAGACAGGGTCCCTGAGTGTCTCCTGGGAGCTGCACTGGTGGCAGCTGCTCTCAGCTGGGTTCTGAGGACCCCACATGTGAGTGGTGACCCTACCACCCTTTGCCCCCAAAGAAGGGACACCGTTCCCCTCAGTACCATTTGTAACCCGTGGTGGCCCCTCACCACAGCCACGTCCCCAACCTCGTGCCTTGCAGGACTGCGGCGATGGCAGTGGCGGGGACGCGCAGTGCGTGGCCTGCCCTCCCAGGAAGTTCAAGGACCGCTGGGGACATCACGGCTGCAAGCCCTGCCTGTCCTGCGCCCTCATCAACCGCCTCCAGAAGTCCAACTGCACAGCGACGGCCGACGCGGTCTGCGGGGAGTGCCTGCCGGGGTGAGCGGGGCCGGCCCCAGCACAGCCACCGCGGCCACGCCTGGGGGCAGGCAGGGAGGGGCTGGGCAGAGGGGGCTTTACCTGAGGCCACCCGTGGTCCCACATGGGACCTAAGAGGAGCCTGGTGACCCAGTGATGCCTCTGTGAGGACACTGCTAATGACATGGAAGTCAGACCCCTCTGCTGGGTCCCGCTGTAGCCCCAGAGAAGGAAACTTGAAGGCTCCCATAAACGAGCCATGAAAGAAAACTTCCAGACTGAAATTATTCTGTAGACACCAGGGTGGCTGAGCCCTGGAAGATGAGGGGTTGTAGACCACTATGGTTGGTAGTCCCCAAAGAGGGGGTTTAAGGGGTTACTGAAATGAAACGGCTGTGTACAGCCAGCCTGTGTCAAGCTGGTGGGTCTGGGACAGGAGCGAGTCAGGGCTCCGGTGTATGAGCCTCTTCTCAGACAGAGCTGTAGCTGGGGTGTTCCTGGCCCTTTGGGGAGCTATTAATCAGTATAGTCTGCTTCAGCAGACGTGGGGGTGGGGGGGCTGTTGGAAAGATGTTGCTTCTTGACAAATGGCTAGACATGAACAAGTAGGTGTGGTGTGGCTCCAGCCAGCAATGAGAGCCCTGTTGCTCCTGTTACCAGCCAGGCAGGAGTGTGGGGTCAGCTGTCCCCCTCTGCTACGGGGTGGGTGGCTGCACAGCCAGGGTGGCGGGAGCTCGGTGGGGGCCAGGCTCTGCTGAGCCTGTCTGCTCTGTTGGCAGGTTTTACCGGAAGGCACGGATCAGCGGGCAGCTGGAGTGGGAGTGCATTCCCTGCACCAAGCAGACGCCATCCTCCGAGCCGCAGTGTAGGTGCCCCCACGCTGGTGGGTCAGGGCAGGTGATGTGGGCACAGCGGAGCCGCAGCCCCACTGGAGGCGGCACAGTCGTGGCATGTGACGAGGGATGGGCAGGGAAGGGGTGGTCCAAGCCTCGGAGTTTGGCTCCAGCGCTTTGTGGCTGTTTGCAGGTCGGTCCAGAACAAACCTGGTGAAGGTCGCTGTCCCTACTGTACCACCACAGGACACAGCCCTTCTTGCACTGACCAGCAGCGCCCTGGTCATCATCGTCCTGGTGCTTCTGGCACTCTCCATCATCTACTGCAAGCGATTCTGGAAAAGCCAGTGCCAGAGAGGTGAGTTGGTGCTCTCCTTGCCGTGCCATTCACCTCCGCCCGTGGCCCCTTCTTGCTGTGTAGAGCATTGCCTCTTTCACAGCACAGTAACCCAGCTGTTCCTCAGCTCGTACGGAATAGACACCTCATCCTGCTTCTCATGCCTGCAGGACCTCTCATGTGCTTTTCCTGCTCAATGACACAGAGGAGCCTCCCTCCTCCTTAGGGCCATCAAGAGGAGGAGGAGGAGGCCATTTCACAGTCAGAACTGGTGATCCTCCCTTCTGAGGTTTCTCCGGTTGGGTGGCTCTTTGCTGCCGAAGGAAGAGGGCTGTAGGTTTGGTGGCCAGGGTTGGGGCAGGATGGCATCCAGCAGCATGCCAGGGAGCTGCTGGCTCCCAGCTCCTCACTGCCAGACATACCACAGGGCTGAGGACATGCTAGGGAAGCGAGCCAAGCCTTTACTCAGGCTGTTTCTCCTCTATCCTCCAAGTCTTCCTGAGGACTCAGAACTTCTCAGGCCAGCGAGCAACGTTCCCGACTGCAGCAGCACCTGGCAGGTTCCTGTGTGAGGAGCAGATGTCTGGACCCTGCTGCCTGGGTGTGAAGAACTTGAGCCCTTGCTACAGGCAGGCAGAAGGTACCTGCTCTTGCTGCCTTCCCTGGGAAGGGAGGGTGGTGCTGGGCTCCAGCTCACATGGTTCCAGGATGAGATGCCCTCAGGCAGGAAGGATGGAGCTGGATGGTGAGCTCCACTGATCCGTGCTGGTTTCTGGTTCCAGGCCCCGTGGAAGCAGTGCAGTTCATTTCGGATGGGGAAGCCGTGGGTCTCCAGCTCCCCTCTCTCCAGCCAGAGATGGACTTGCCACCAGCCATTGCAGTCAGCACTGCCTCCAAGGTCCAGCTGGGCAGGAGCCTCCTGGAAAGCCAGCCCCTCATCCGGGCCTCAGGCCACAGCGACTGCCTGGATGGGGTCCTGCTGCCCCCCACCCCCAGACAGGGCCGGCCAAGCCCAGTGGAGGCCCTGGCCCCCCTCTCCTCCTGTGCCTCTGAGATGCAGCACAAGTGGCCACATGCACCGGTGGAGTGCACTGAGCTGGACCTCCAGAAGTTCTCCACCCCAGTGGAGTTCGTGGGTGGCGAGCGGCTGGACGATGCAGCAAGCCGGGCGTTGAAGAGGATTCCAGCAGAGAGCAGTGGTGTGGTGCAGGAGGGGGCTCATCACCTGCCCACGGCCGAAATTCCCCCGGGGGAGCAGCCGGTAAGTTCCTCCAGCCTCATCACTCCTCAGAACTACTGCCAGTTGCCCGAGGCTCAGGCACAGGGCTTGGGCTTGACATAGGGGTAGGAATGTGGACTGAAGTATGTTAATATGGGGTGGTAACGCTGGAGGAGAAGCACCATTCCCAGAGCCACTGTGACAGCCCTGGGAACAGTGCCAGGCACTGCTGTCCTCAGCAGACTGCCACCAACCTTGGGGTCTTTGTCTCGCCAGGTGGATGATGCCCAGAGCCTGGTGACTCAGATCAGCAGCACGGCCATGGGTAAGTGGCCTTCCAGTCTCACCTTTGTACTCCAAGTACTGGTGTATCAGAGAGGCGGGTTCTTGGAAGGGAGCTCCTCCAAAAGCCCACCATGTCCCCACCAGGGACTTACCTGACTTGTGGCCTTTGGTGCTGGTCCCCAGGACACATTTTCTGTGATGCTGCCTTGAGTGGCCCGTGGGCAGGTGGCCCAGCTGTCACCAGTTACCAGCTTCCCCAGGACTGAGCCAGCTCCATGATGCTGAGCTCTAAAAGTGATGTTGGAGGAGATACCTATCCTGGCAGGGTGGTCTTTCACCTGCTTGGCAGGGGCTGAGGCTGGCTGTTCTCTTTGCCCGTACTCTGTCTGGGTAGGATGGGTACTAACCCAGCTTTGCTGTGTTGCTGCCCCCAGGTCTCCCAATAGCGGAGCTGCCCCATTCCTTGGTGCAGTCACTTGCCTTCTTGTTGGACCCTTCCTTGAACGGTGTGAAGAACTTCAGCCACGTGGCCCTGGAGCTGGGGCTCATGCCCCAGTTGCTGGGACGGATTTCGGGGTTTGAGCAGCTGGTCGCACACTTCACCTACGCGGGAGCCGCGGTCACTGTCCCGCTGCTGGCGCAGGCGCTGCAGCGGCTCCAGCGGTTTGACGCCTTGCTCCTGCTCTGCGACCACTTCACACTCAGCCCCACGCCAGACCGCCAGCGCTAGAGGACAGGGAGGGACGGAGGAAGCTCCGTGCACTGTTACTGGTGTGGGAGAGGATCCAGTGGCCTGCAGTCACATAACATCCCTGGTGGGCATGGCAGGAGAACATAGAGGTGGTCTTTGCATCGTGGAATGGAAGGACACAACAGGGGCATCCCTGCACAGGAGTTCCAGGAAGCACAGCTGTGCCTTTTCCCAGCTCCACGGGAGAGGGCTTGCTCAGGCCCTTACAGAGGCTGTTTTTCTCTGGCTGTGACACCCTTGCCTGTCAGTCGCTGTGCTGCCCGTGCTGTGCTGCTCTGGCTGTGCAGTGAGCCCTGTCATGCCCCACTGTTGCCATGGGGTCCCTCAGCCATGGGACTCGGGCTCCATGGGCAGTGCCCTCCTATAAGCCCAACCATCGCCTCTCTTCCATTCCAGCTTTCCCATCCTTCCTCTGGCCCATGCTCTGCTTTCCCAGGTGCCAGTTGCCACTTTCCCAATTTACTTTTCAGTTGCTTCTCTCCCTCTGTGCTGCGATTTTCTTGGCAGAGGACCTGGCTGTGGCTGGTGTGCCGGGCTCCAGCCTTTACCTCCCTGTGCCACCCTGGCACGTTCCTCTTGTGCCCATTTGTGCTGCGGTGCAGCATTCTGGCAGGAGTTTTGGACTGATTCCCGGGATGAGCTGATGTATGTCCTTGTTGCGGGGCTGTGGCTGCTGGCCATGGGCAGATGCTGGCTCACCCCAGCCCTGTGGCTGTTCACTGCCCATTGCCTCCAAGGCTTCGCAAACTGCCTGCAGTGGCACGGGGTGTCAGGGGCAGGGACACTGCACCACCATGCCCTGGAGAGTGGGTGGCAGCTGAGGGCTGAAGCTGTGACTGGTCACAGGCAGCAGTGATGTTCCTGTGCCAGCCACAGCAGGAGCTCCAGAAGCTTCTCCTCTTCTAAAATAATATTTTTCTTTTTTTTTTCCTGCCTAAAAATGGCCTGATTTCTCATTCCTAGGAGTTGCTGCTGGGAAGGGGGAGCACCCCTCCACTTGGTATTTTATCCTGGGGGATTTGTCAGAGCTTGCCATGGTCTTGCTGCCACTGGTCACCCTGATTTCGGTGTTGTTGAGCTGGCCTGTTCTCGGCCTGCCCTGGCCACTGGGGCTGTGCTGGTGGCCCTGGACAGGAGCGGGGGCTGCGGGGGCACGTTCCTGAGCGGGGCTCAGCGGCGCGGGGGCGGCCAGGCACGCGGGGCCTGCGGGGGCTGCTCCCGCCGGGGTCACGGGCGGAGCAGCTGCCGCCAGGGCTGCGGCAGTGGCTCAGTGCCCGGCAGCACCGACAGAGCGTGGGGCTGGTGACACCAGGGCTGAGGGCTCGATCCGTGTATGGGCCCTTCGCTTAAGAGGCAGACTCCGTGAACTTTGTGGTCCCTTCCAACTCAGGATAAGTGTCGCCCTAGCTGGCCCGAGGCTCCCAGACAGCATCACTGGGGCTGAGTTGCTGGCACTTGTTCTGCCTCTGTTGCTTTGTCCCTCACTGCCGTGGCTGGGTCTGCCGAGTGCTTTCTGCTGTCCTGCCTGTCACCGGGGTCTCAGGCCAAGCCGATGGTGTGGTTGTCACCAGCAAGTGGCACTGTTACCCCACTGCCTCCTGCCCCCACCCAGGCCCCCTCGGCTGAGCCCACAGAATTCTCCTTTATCTGACCACAGTACCTGAAAGAAGCGGGTGCCCTTCTAGGAGGGCAGGCCTCCCCCACACCCTGGGTATTAATAGCTGCTGGTGTTTCCCTTCTCTGTTTAATGATGTTGGGGCTTGAACACGCCCAGGACGTACTCAGATAAGCGAAGGCATGGGCAGTTTCAGCTGGACCTGGCACGTTCCCTCACTGCTTATTTCTTCCACAGTCAAGGTCGTTTTACTGCTCTTTGCTCCCCAAGACCCACAGCGTTGAACCTTGTGCCGTGTGGAGCCAGGATTAGTCAGACTCTTGCTACACTCTTGGGCTGTTAGGGAGCAGCCGGGAATGTTGCTGCAGCACACACAGCCTGGGGCCAGGGATTTCCTGTTTGAGGCTTTTCTGTGGGAGGGAGACTGCTGGGTTTAATCACCTCACAAAATCCAATAAATATTTAATCCCTCTGTGGACATAGTCACTTCCAGTGGGAAGGAAAATAACTTCACCCACTGCATCTGAGTAAGAGCCTCCCTGCAGCTTGGCTTGCCGGCCCTGGCTTTGAAGTTGGAACTGGCCTGGGCAGCTTGTCCTGCGTGTTCCTGTGTCACTGGTGCCACCAGTGTGTGATCATCACTTGAGTGCACAGAGATGCAGCAGCCAGGCAGGATGGCAGAGCCAGCCTGCTCCTGTCACATGGCAGTGTCGGGAGCAAGAGATGGGCAGGAAGGGCTGGTAAATCAAANTGTTGGGGCTTGAACACGCCCAGGACGTACTCAGATAAGCGAAGGCATGGGCAGTTTCAGCTGGACCTGGCACGTTCCCTCACTGCTTATTTCTTCCACAGTCAAGGTCGTTTTACTGCTCTTTGCTCCCCAAGACCCACAGCGTTGAACCTTGTGCCGTGTGGAGCCAGGATTAGTCAGACTCTTGCTACACTCTTGGGCTGTTAGGGAGCAGCCGGGAATGTTGCTGCAGCACACACAGCCTGGGGCCAGGGATTTCCTGTTTGAGGCTTTTCTGTGGGAGGGAGACTGCTGGGTTTAATCACCTCACAAAATCCAATAAATATTTAATCCCTCTGTGGACATAGTCACTTCCAGTGGGAAGGAAAATAACTTCACCCACTGCA
This sequence comes from Aleadryas rufinucha, assembly GCA_013397815.1. Classification (NCBI taxonomy): domain Eukaryota; kingdom Metazoa; phylum Chordata; class Aves; order Passeriformes; genus Aleadryas; species Aleadryas rufinucha. The sequence goes on along the minus strand of VZTH01014575.1, from coordinate 132,885 downwards.
TCTGAGTAAGAGCCTCCCTGCAGCTTGGCTTGCCGGCCCTGGCTTTGAAGTTGGAACTGGCCTGGGCAGCTTGTCCTGCGTGTTCCTGTGTCACTGGTGCCACCAGTGTGTGATCATCACTTGAGTGCACAGAGATGCAGCAGCCAGGCAGGATGGCAGAGCCAGCCTGCTCCTGTCACATGGCAGTGTCGGGAGCAAGAGATGGGCAGGAAGGGCTGGTAAATCAAAGCTGTGAATAACGGGGACATGTTACAGGTGTGTGCTGCAAATCTCTTCACTTGCTGGGCAGCTCCACTGGTGTGCTGGGGTGGGTCTCTGGGCCAAGCAAATGGAGTGAAGCTTTAGTTCATTTGTTTGGGGTTTTTTCTCACTTTTATAAAGAAATCAACCCTATTTCCTTCATAGCTTTTGAGGTAAACTATTATTTTTCAGTTGTTTGATGTCTGAGCAATATTACTTACAGTCAAAACTTAACCCCTGCCTTGAGGGTGCAGCACATTGGGTGGGTGTGTGCTGTGTATGGGTATGGGCCGTGCCATACAGGGTGTGTAGGGTGGTGTGTGCCATGCCACAGCTCCTACCTCACTGGCACTGCCCCTCAGGCCCTGGCTGTGCCACTGAGTGTGCTGCCTCCGCACTGGTTGGCAGGGGCTGGTTTTAGGTGTGTTTGAACTGTTCTCGGTTCCCCCAGAGAGCCTCACACGTGGTATCAGTGCAAGTCACACTGGTTGGTGCTCCAGCAGGGCTGGACACTGCACAAGAGTGATGCAGGACATTGCTTTTCAGCAGTGAGGCTCCCCCAGCTCCCAGCCAAGGGCTGCTCCCCACTCTCACTGTGCCCATGGCAGGCACCTTCCTTCAGCTGTGGTGACAAAACCAGCTGTGTTTACAAGGGCCAAAAGTTCAACAGGTAGCCTTTAGCCCACCCCTAAGACCCTTTGGCCAGGCTGCCTCGAGCCCAGCCAGAGCCCTCAGGGAACCATGAGAGCCTTGAAAACAGTGATAACACTGTGACTTGGACATCAGAACAACGGTGATCCCTGGGCAGGGAACTGCTTCAGTGGGGAACCAATGGACTTGATACTTGACTTTTGCTTTTTAATAGTATTTTCAACATAATACATGGAATGTAAGGGAGGGAAATTCCTGTAGTGCTGGATCTCACATCACAGCCTTAGGAAGACATTTGTGCCAAGCTGGCATGGCTCACAGAGAGGTGAAAGAAATCAAATAACTGCCTCTGTGCAAACTTGAGCTGGGACTGAAGGGTGGAAACACTCCAGTGCAATGGGGTTATTTTTTTACAAGTGATTGGTTTCCACAGCAGTCTTGCCTGGAAGTCTGATTTGCAGAGGAATTTGTATGATAAGTTTAAATGCAGCCCTGTTCTGGGAAGCTCTTAAGCATAGACTTAAAATAGGCACAGTGTTGTTAAAGTGTTTATTCTGGTGAACAATTGGTGAACATCCCTCGGATGCTGTTTCTGACCAGGCAGCTCATGAGAGCTGTCCCTCCAATGTGCTTTTACAGAAATAGGTGATACTGAAGAAAACTTGATGTTACTGATCTGGGCACACTTCTTGGAAGAGTCTGCAAGTGTTAGGGGGAGATACCCTCTCCATGTTGGATTATTTAATACTTCAGACTCTGGTGCTTTTCAGAAAAAAATAATCACTACATTTCTGTAGCCATGGTTTACCCAAGGGAATACATGTTGTTTTTTATGGTAGATGTTATTTTTCTTTAAGGTTATGAATAGGTTATTTATATTTTTGTAAATTCTGCGCCATTACCATTGTAATTCTGCTGTAGCATTGTTTCTGTTGGGTTTGGGGCGTTGTCTGTGTTCAAATCGAGCAGAAGCTGAAGCTCCTGCCCTCTGTTAATGGAAGGGGGATGGTCCCCCACATTCCTCCAGACCTGGTGCTCTCGAGTGATGTGTGTTTGTAGTTCAATAAATTTTGGAGCCAGACATGGTGATGCTTGGTGAGTTTTGATTCCTCTCCCCATTGCCTGCTGGTGGGGGCTGATGCTGCAGGGGCCAGTGGGGGCTGGAGGGCCCTGTCTGGGAGGGGCCCATCTGGCAGGGCAGGCAGTGCTTCTCTGAGAGATGCTGCAGCAGCCGAGGCCATCAGCCTCATCCCCTGGTGTGGGAACAGGCACGAGGGGCTGGAGTGGGTGCTGCTGGATGTGGTGGCCGTGGTCCTGGGCCCATCCCCTCAGGCTCCCCAAAGGGTGCCTGCCCCGACCACAGGCATCAGCTTTTGATTTTGGATGGGTTTAACATTCCCCAGAGGGGCTAAGTCTCAGGTGTGGTTCACTGCATGGCCTTGGGACAGGGAGAGGCAGAGACCCCTAAGCAATGCCCAAGGAACTCCTATTCCCAAAGCTTCACTGAGGAGCAGTTGCTGTTTAAGCTCGGTAATTACAGTCTCGTTAAGCCTGTTCGTGCCCTTACACTGGTCTGTTTAAAATAATTATTAGCATGAAAGATGTTTCTGTTCTAATTAAAGCTGTGATACTTGTCCAAACTCTGGCAGGCTCTGTGAGTGCTTGCAGTGCTGCAGCTCATCCTGCATGTGAGGATCCCGATGCAGTGCCATGTCTGCATCCCTGGCTGCCTCTGCCATACCACAGGGCAACAGCTACAGACAGCACAGCCTCTGGAGTCAGGGCCCAGAAGAACCAGACATCCACCACCAAACACAAAGCCATGCAGTGGTACAGGTACTCAGCATCCACAGTTTCCAAAGAAGCCTTTTCTGTGGAGCATGTGGGTGCCTGGAGCCTGTTGTCCCAGATGCTCTACATGGTGCAGCCCAGGTGTTCTGAGAGACCCAACCTCACCACAGTCTGCAAGGGGTGATGATCCCAGTGTCCCTGCCTGCACCCCAGGGCAGAAGGTGTGGGCAGGGTGCTGTGGCCCTCCTGTGGGTGACCTGAGCCCAGAGCTCTTGCCTGTGCTTGTCACTTGGCCAAGGCCACTGTCACTGCAAGAGAAGAGGGCTGGAGGTGTCCATTGGGAGAGCAGCTTCCTGCTTCCCACTTTTGGGTTGGGAATTCAAGGCATGCCATGCCTTACCTTCGAGTGGTTCCTGGCTCTGGGATTGTAACCATCTGGACTCTGCATTCTCAGGTGACTGGACACACTGCAGTAGGTAAAGGGTGGGTGGGTTTAGCCACACCTCGGGTCTGCTCTTCTGAAAGAACAGGGGCGCCCCTCCCATGCAGAGCAGACGCTCCCACCCAAAGCAGGAACTCCCAGTGAACAAGAGGTTTACACCCCCTCTGCTCCTCACCTCAGAGCGCTTGTGTTGTCTGGTCTTGCCTCATTTTTGGCTGAGGCCCAAGGAGTGATGGTAAATCAATCATGTTCCCCTCGAAGTACTTGGGATTCTCATACTCCACGCTGGGATAAGAGGTAGCTCCTGTGAAGCAGAGCTGGCAGATAAACACACGGGCTCCATGTGAGCAGAGAAGCGTGGGGCTGAGGACCCACTCCTTGGTGGTCAGAACAAGGCTGGCTCCTATCCCCAGTCCTGGTGCCGCCTCAGCCACACTTCACAGAGAGGTTGGCAGCATGTCAGGGTGCTGGGGTACACGGTCCTTACCTCAGCTGCCTCCAGCAGGAACATCTCCAGCTGGGATGCAGAGCTGTGTAAAGGCACTCTCAGCTTGGCGAGCCTCCAGCTACAGAGGGAATGCCAGGGAATGCTGTTTGGCCCAGACAAGGCACACGCACCAGGCCTTCTCCCGAGCTGTCTTTGGAGCAGGAAGGCAGACGTCTGTCCTGCTGCTCCCAGCAGACAGCAGTCCTGCTGAGCCACATGTTCCTGACCGACGAGGGTTTGCTTTAAGAACTCCAGTGAAAAGCGTGGGGTGTGGATACCTCACCTGCACACCCTGAAATGTACCTGCAGAAGTGGGGACCGTGGCCTTGTCCTTGTGTGGACAGTGACCCCTCAGCAGAGCTTATCTCAGACCTGCTGAGGTGAGATTGCAAGTCACGTGAGGTCTTTGCATCCCCCCTCTGAGGGCATGTCCTGCTCCCCATGAGCACTGAGTGGCAAAGGGGAGCTGGTGGAGGGGGCTGGCCGGGGTGAAGAGGTGTTCTCACAAATGAAGTGTCCCAGGTGGGATCCTGCTTGGAACCAGATTAATTAATGAGTTCTGTGTTAACATGGACAGGATGGTCTGTGGACAGCGAACTCAGAGGAGCTTTCTAAGATCTCCCACATGCAGATTCTGAGGGCACAGAGCAAGAGCTTTCACAGTTGGAGTTATTACTAAAGCCCTACGTTTGCTTTGGGCTGAGATGACCTGGATTAAGAACAACATTTTGTTAAAGCATTGACTGAAATGCTGTAGTTACAGGGACGGGAGGGCTGCCCTTTTCCATGCAGGAGAGGGGAAGCACACACTGCTCGGGGGAGTCTGAGCTGCAGTATTTAGTGAGAAAAGGGCAGGAATGACACCGACAGCTCTGGAGTGCCCTGGCAAACAGCTTCCCTGCTTTCACACTTCATTTCCTTGCCTAACCCTAACCAGGAGGCTCACCAGTAAAGAAACCTTAAATACCTGCTCTCTGTGTGCCCCGGGCCCCTGCACAGGGGCGGGGGGAACAGGCAGATAAATTTCCATTGCTAAAATTGAAGACTGAAATCCATTACAGAGACCTGAATTTCCATACCCAAGTTCCTTTCCTTCTCCGCTTTCCTTCCCCACAGGTGGTGTTTTTACTGTTTCTTCTCTGATTTTCTCATTCTGTATTTTCCCCAGGCTCCACCTGCAGACTCAATTCTCACCTCACTGAGTCTCTGCAGGACATAAGGGCAATCATAAGCAAAGGAAAACACACGTTTCACAGCACATTACTGAATTGGATGTGTTTGCCAGGAGGCAGAAATCTACTGTTCTTCTGTCTTCCACACTCACCTTCCCAACCTGTCAGCTCACTCACAGGGACTTTCAAAAAGCAGCTGAAAGCTCCACAGTGCACGTTTGGGGCACGGTGTCCAAGGCTGCTGGGCACCCTGCAGGGAGTGCCACCGCCACCCATGGCCTCGGTTGGCAAATCAGCCACCAAACTCTGAGGAACTGGGCAGAATGCTTGGGGGAACATTATTGAGAGCAAACCATCTCATCTAGGACAAAACTGTGAGCAACAGCATCAACCACAAACAAGGGGAAAAAAAATCTCAATTCCTTTATTGGCAGCAGATTTTCATTTTTAAGGGGAAACAAATCCAGCTCCAATCCTAGAGCTGTGCTGGAGGCAAAAAAGCACTCTGTCTTTGGGGACAACCTGATGCCAATAATTATTATTATCCTTCAAAAATACATTATTATGCCAAATGCAATTCCTATTTTCCTGCCCTGAGCCCTAGTGGTAAATGAGGTTTTTGAGCCTGGACAGGCTGTTTCTCTGTGACAATTAGTGCATTAATGGGAGCTGATAGCCTGGGTACTGGGCTGATTTGCCTTCCAGTACAGCAGCATTAGGGATGGAATTTTAGCACAAGAATAAAGTGTTTTTACAACCCATTAGGTACCTCTTCACACTCCCCTTCATTCTCCCCTGAGCTGGTTTGAAGGAATGACAGGATTACAAATAAATACCCCAATCAAGTACAATAACAACAGAGCCAACATTCATAATTTTTTTACCTCCTACAGTTAACATTAACATGTCGGAGCAATGCCCCAGGGCTGTGCCCTGGCCACCTCCAAAGTCCGACAAGTGAGACATGACCCCAGGCTGGGGCTCCCTTCCTGCTCTGGCCCTTGTGCTGTGGGACCCAGGGTACGGAGCAAGGACATTTCCATTGAGAGCAGGTGGGCTGTGAGCTGCCCTGCTCCTCACCACGGTCTTATCCTGGTCCTGTCCAGAGGGTCTTCCCAAAGCATGTGCCCCACACCCTCTGCCCTGGGCACCTACAGGGTCATGCTCCTGCCCTGCGGTACCTGTGCCACGGAAAGGTGTTAGAAATGGCAGCCTGGCATCAAGAAAGTGTGTGTGGGCACAAACACATCAATACAGACAGAAATGAAATGGAGGAAAGGCTCCTGTCCCCAGCTTTGTACGGGGACAGGGAGCAGAGAACGTGTTAGCAATGCTCAACACCACAGATAGGAAAACTGGACACTTGTCCTACCTTCCCCCTCAATCCCTTCTCCTTCACAGTGACCAGGAGAAACAAAGGCAAAACAAACAATTTGAACACTTGGCTTCACAAAGAAGCTGAGAATTAGTCAACTGGTGAAGATGTTCCCATTTATAGCCGAGATGCCTGAATATATTGCTAAATATTCATGGTCTTTATCTGCTCTGTTAATCATAACAGTTCCCCTGGAGAATGAATATCCCTACATCCTGCCCTGCAAGCTGTGCAGGACAGCAGAACACTTACATTCTCCTGAATGGAAGGCAAAGTAAGGCAAGTTAGAGCAATTCTCTTAAATAGAACACAGGGTGTGTCAAATTTAATAACGGGGAAAAAAATCTATATCCTGCCATAGAAACACGAATGTAAAGAGGGAAGGGACACGGCATTAAAGACTTTATATGGAGCACAGCCATTGCCATCTCCATGCAGGAACAGTCGGTGTCAGTCACTGTTCATCAGCACAAGCAACTGGTGTGTTTAATTCCAGAACAGGGTGGGAAATGGAGACAAACAGTTAAATAACTAAACTGTGGAGTTCAGGAATGACAACGTACTGTGAAAGAAATACTGTAATGGTAAAAACTAAAACTCGATTCCTTTCCAGCCTTTAGGAGAGACTTGGTTTGTTGACCTGAAGGTGAAATGTCTGAGCAGTGTACCACAGTTCAGAAGCAAATGAAACTCTCCGAAATAGCCCAGAGCCACCGAGACTACTGCAACTCCCCAGTGATGGAACTGTGGTAAATCCATCATGGAAGTGATCCAGGCACTCCTTATATTCCGAATTCTGACATGGTTGGCATGTATCACCAGTAAAAGGTCAAAATAAGCTGTGGTAGGCAAAGGAAGCTGCAGAAGGTTGAGGCCATTGATTAATTGATTGCTTAATTCCTGTGGAAAACTGCCTGAGACAGGATGTGGCTGCAAACAAACATTGTCTGTCTCAAAAATACGAACAAAATCTGCTGCTCTGAAACTTGCTGCCATCTTTTTTGTTAGGTATCATAAATTATCTCCTAATAGTACCCACAGTCTGGGCACCCCGGAATCACACTGATTGTGGTGTTCAGCTTGGCTCCAAGTGTGGGCTTGAAATGAAAATAACTTCTGCAGTGCTGTAGGAACAGCAAGAAATGGTCAAAATGAGGCTTTGAAAAACCCTGTTGCTGCTGTCAGCTACAAACGCCAACTGCAGGTCCCTGCAGAGTGGAAATCCTGGAGACGGGAGACCACCAAGGTCCCACAGCCTGCAGGACACAGTTTGGATCAGATACAGATGTATGCAATGAAAGCATGTGGGAATGATATAGAGGATATAAACCTTTATGCTCTGAAGCCCCACTAATTGTGAAGTAATAAGCAGAAATTCCATTAATGGGGACACACCCTGTACTTGCCCCTTACAGTGTCCCATAAAGCAATTGGATTTGTCTCCAGTGGATGCATTAGATGGTCCATTCATCTGATTTTATAAAGCAATTAGTCTGTTCTCATCTGCCAAGGAGACTTTTATGGGCCTGTCATGGTGAAGTCTCTTCAAGTGACAGACCACTGTGTTGTACAGTCAGACCTGGTTCCTGCAGAGCTCAGTCTGTGGCTTTTGGGGGGGTTTATTACTATTTTTTCCCTCTCGCCTCTGGTTAAATGAGAGCTGCTCTCCACTGACAGCTCATCGCAGTGTTCTTCTGCAGTTTGGCACTACTGAACTGGGCAGCATCAGCCAGTGTGGGCTGCTGGGGGAGTGAAATATCAATCAAGGGCCAAGTACATTAATTCAGCCCTTATTACCAGGCCACAGAACAAAATACCAGGGATGGGGAGCAGGGCAAGAGGTGCTTTTGATTTGCTGCCTGTGGAGACTCCATGTGACCTCCTGAGGGAGGGTTTGCTCCAGCACATCCCCAGGCACAGCGCCCACACCCCTGCCTGCTCTGGCCAGTCCCTCCCAGCTCTCCCCAGCACTGCTCAGAGCAGCGTTTGGTACCTGCTGCTGGCCCTCTGCCCCATCCCCCCAGGGACCCCAAAGGACATTAGTCCTGCTCCCGTGCAGACACCCAACATCGACAGCCCATCTGGGCAGAGAGAGGCCTCCAATGTACCTGCTCAGCACGGAGTGGGAAGAGCCAAGCACTGGGAGTACTCTGGTATCACCTCAGGGGAGAAGTTTAACAACAGACCCTGGAAATGGGGTGATCACTGCTGAGCACTGGTGGGACAGGGCAGCTTGTGAAATGCCTTTAGTCTTCAACCCAAGCACTGACTGCACCCTGTGCCTGGTGCTAAACCTGCCCTCACTTGCCGGTATTCCTGCCTGGGCTCCATCCAAAGTCTGGGAGATCAAAAGCGTTCCTTTGCCCACCGCAGCGCAGGAGTGGAGGCGGGGGAAGGCAGGTTCTCTGGGGGCAGATGGGTTCTTTGGGGGCAGGTGGGTTGTCTCCACAGTTGGTGAGAGGGCAGAGCTGTGTGCCCAGGCTCAAGGGAGAGACTTTCCTGTTGCCTGGGGCACAGGGCAGCTGCGCATCATCACCCACGCGGGAATTCGGGCTGTGCCTTTCACATCCAGTCTCCGAGGTAAGGGTCAGGCTCCTTCCTCCCCTGGTCTGTGAGTGACCTAAGATACCGAATTATTTCTCAGTGCAAGAAGATGGTCTGACACTGGCCCACCTACACCCCCACTTCCAGGGCTTAAGCTGGATTTGACTGAGGACATTCCCCTTTATCCCTGCAGCGTGCTTTGGCCAGTCCCTCCATACTGTTTTCCACTTGAAGAGCTAAGTGATGATGATTGTATTCTGTTTCTCCTTCCTGAGCTAATTTTCTGACTCATTGTGGGGGTTTTTCTGCTAGCTTTTTGTTAATCTAGTTGGCATGTTGTGGTTTCTTTGTTCATTATGTGGTGGGGCTATATAAGAGGATTTGTCTCTGGAATTCAGGTATCCCCTGCACTGTGTTCCCTGTTATCGTCTTCATCAGCAACTCTGCTGAAGGCACTCTGCTGCATTTGGCATGAGCTAACCTTAATAAATTTGGGCTGTTAATCACTCAGACATGTCTCGTTGGATCTTTCACACTGATTTGTGTGTGCTCAAATAGTTTCCCGGGAGTAGACTTGTGGTGACTCAGTGTTTCAATAATCTGCCCTCCAAATTCTCCCTCGGGGTTCTGCCCCTGGCGGCTTCGCCTGCGGAGGGAGCCGCGCCGCAGCCGCCGAGGGCACCGGGTGAGGGTTCGGTCCACAGATGGGAGGAGAGAGGAGTCTTCTCATGGCAGAGGCTTCCCGGAGGATTCTTCTCCCACCCCACACTCCTGTCCGGCTCCAGCCGCCGGTGTGCAGGGACCAAACTGCGCTGCTGCTGCCCCGGCCGGGGCAGGACCCTGCGCCCACCAGCACTGTCCGGCTGGGAGCGGGAGCACACCCTTGGTCCTGTCTCTGGAAGCTCTCCCTTGGATCCCGGCGCCGCTCAGGAAGCCATTTCCACAGGTGGGCGGCGGGACTGGAGACAGATTACGGAATGTTTAAGTATCTATTTACTCGCTGAGCTGACTCAGACCCAGCAGAAGCCGAACTCCACAGATTCCCTTTTCCAGAGCCTGGCTTGGAGTCCGGCCGGGATGCAGCCTCCTGCCCCCAGGTGCTGCCCTTGCCCTGGTCAAACAACGCTCAGGTTATATTTTTTAATATATATTGTGCATTCTATGTTTGCCTGAGGGCTGCTGGGAGTCAGGGCATCCTCCAGTGATACAGGAGCCTTGAGGCACTGGGCGAAGCATGCGAGGCTCTGAATCTCACTCAGGCATTGATAATTATCAGTCCAGATAGCTGAGCTGTTACAGAGATTCGATACAGTCAGCTCTTACATCCTGCCCATTTAGGGGAGAAAAATTCAGCAATGAGGAGATGCTGCGATTGACAGATCCAAGGAAAACCAGCCAGGTTATTTCTCACAGCAAGAAAGAGCTAACTACAGAGATTAGCAGAAGATCAAGGGAGTGTGGAGAGACCCACTTCTTTGGAGTAAGGGCTTGGATTCCTCCAGAAAAAAGGTTATTAAGCCATTTAAGGAAAGAAAGGAAGGAAAACAAACCTAAGAAATATAAAAGACAATACATGGCAGTTTGAGAGCTGCTTACCAAAGGCTAATGAGGGGTGAGGAACAGTAAAAAACCAAATGATAATTTCTCTTAATAATTAAATGAAGTGATGCTCATTAATTAGAGATGATTTTAACATTTTGAAAAACTCACAATTATGTTTTTCGACTGAAAACAAACCCTGCTGTACACTGAGGGAGGAGAGCGCTAGCACCCAGCACAGACAGCTTTGAATTCCCTTGTTCAATGATTGTGAGCTCCAAGCAAAGTTTCTCAGGGACCAAGTATTCACCCATTCCTGCTGCCACTCCTCGTGTTCTGCTGTTTTCTTCTGGTGTACGCATTGCAGTGCACACCCGAGGTACCCAGCTGGGGTCAAGTGGCCTGAAGAAAGGACTCCCCTCCTTTCTGTCCTGTTCTTTCTCACTGCACAAATGGAAAAGAACAAAAAAAAAATACAGTCCTTAATTTTCGTTCTTTGGTCTGGCTTATCTTCCCCCAGGAAGGTGGTGGGAGTGTGTCCTTATTCCCTCAAGCCACCCAGGCCCCCCCCACTACCTCTTTGGGCAGAAGCTCTGTCTGGGCTATCACCAGGGCAGACTAGGAGCCCCCCAGCAGACATGGCTGCCCTTGGGCTACTGGAATCCATCACCTCGTTTGCACCAAGTAAACAGCCCCAGAGTCCTCGGTTGCTCCTCACAGGACATTCCTTATGGCCCTTTCTTGCCCTCCTGTTGTTTAAATGAGACTTTCACAGCAACTAGTAACAATGCAGAATGATTCCATTCTTCAGTGAGTGAATGCTACCACCCTGATGAAATATTTTGTGGCCTTTTGTAAAGTGCCAGTGTCGGTCTCTTTACTGAGTTAATAGATTTATAATAAAAATAACTTCTCAATGTGCCATCTGAGCCTATGGCCACGGCTCCTGGGGTGCATCCCTGGTCCCCTTGTCTGGGGCTGGCTTCCAGCTGCTGTGGGTGGGACAGAGGGCAGGAGGAGCAGCAGAATCTGAGAGGAAAATTGCTGTTAACAATCCTTACCTCTGTTGGAGGCTCTGCTATACACTAACTGGTGAGACTCCCCATGGATGGAGTTCATCTGCATGTCCAAGATCTTCCTTCAAACACCTGTCATCACAGAGCCTTTTCTACTGCTGTGCATAGCCCCACGTTATGGTACATGTTACAGGCCACTGACTCAGGCCAGTGATGGAAACCCAGGTCCACTCCCTCTGATAGCAATAAATGACAAAACCTGAAAGTAGATCCCTGTGTCTGAGAAGATCCATGTCCCCTGTACATATTCCTGCCCCCTGGGCCAGCTGCCGCATGGGTTTTACTGGTAGAATGCTGGAGAGGCTGTGTGCCCACCATGCCAAGCAGAGGAGGGGCTACAGTGAGACCAGCCAAAAGTCAGCAGTAAAACAGCAGAGCAGCAACACTGGCTCCTGAGGAGAGACTGCGAGATGCCCTTTGATGCCTCCCACAACCAGGTAACTCCCCTCAGCCCGTGGCTCACAGGTCCGTGTTGGCCATCGGGAGGTTCCCAGTGGAGCGGCTGGCCTGGGAGGCTGGTCCCTTCCTGCACCTGGCCTGCTCCAACCATGCCTCGTGGCAGGACATGGCCCTGGGTGGCAGCACCTGGTCCTGAGCCTGTGGCACCTTCTGGCACACGCAGAGCAGGGACCGGAGCTCCGCGCGGAAGCTCTCGTTCAGCCAGCAGTAGATGAAGGGGTTGTAGCAGGTGCTGCTCATGGCGAACCAGTGCAGGGCGAAATAGAGCGAGTTCTTTGTCTTGATGCCCAGACTGGAGATGAGCACCACGTAGCAGTTCAGGGGGAACCAGCAGACCGCAAAGACCACCACCACCAGCACCAGCATCTTGATGCTCTTCTTCTTATTCCTGTGGTGGGTGACGTACTGCTGCGTGGTGATGTCCCCGATGGCATTGCGCAGCCACAGCTTCTTGGCCAGACGCACGTAGGTGACAGTGATGATCAGCAGAGGCAGGAGGTAAAGAAGGAGAAAGGTAGACAAGTCCAGATACTTCCAGACCAACTCTGCAGGCTCAGGGAAATCAGGGAGGCACAGACTCCGGACAGTGGCTTCCCTTGAAAACGAAGAAATACAGATACGGCACGTGGCCATTGCTGTCACATGGGTGCTGCCCAGCAAACCACAGTGGGGGTCTCACACTGCCCACAGCCAGCTGCTCAGAGGTGTAGTGCAGACAGAGGGAGGACACAGAGCCACAGCTCTGACATGTCTCTCTCAGGCTGGACCTGCAGCCCCTGCCCTCCACCACAGCACCCACCCTGCTGTGCCCCTCAGCAGCCAGGACCCCTCGCCCTGCCATACCCCCCAGCACAGGATCCCTCAGCCAGAGCTGCTGTAGCAGCTCTAAGCCAAAGCTGTTCTGGAGGGGAGGGAAGGGCTGGAGGCTGTGAGAAAGCCTTACAGGCATGACCAACCCCCTTCCCTTCCCTTCCCTTCCCCGAACCTTCCCTTCCCTTCCCCTCCTACATCCTTCCTGCTACCTCTTAAAACTGGTGTGATGATTGGTCACTTGGCTCTAGTTGAACCACGGAAAATTAACTAACAGAAGAACCAAGTGTAACCACACACAACAGCTCATTTTAACAATGCCTTACACCTGTCCCATCCCATCTAGCCCCGGGAGCCAGGTGTGTTCCCACTGCCTGGCCAGCAGTGGCTCAGTCCCAGCACCCTTTGCTGCACCACGTGTCCCCTCCACATCCTGCAGCTGGTGACTGGAAGTGATGGAATTTATTTCCAGTGGATGTTTTCTCCTCTCCTTTCCTTTCCTTTCCTTTCCTTTCCTTTCCTTTCCTTTCCTTTCCTTTCCTTTCTCTTATTCCATTTTACTCTTCTCTCTTCATCCCTTGTCCTCTGTTCTCTATTCAGCATAACTTTTAGCCCCCATCAAGCTGTACTATTCATTGCAGTATTGATTAATATCTTTAATATCCTGTTTTCAACTACTGGAGCTGCCTTTTGTGCCACAAATAGGAGATTGTTGAGAACAGGCAGCTGGAGCAGGGGATGACATCAGAGGAGTGACAATGGGTCCACCGAGTGCAGAGGACCTGGAGGTGCCACTCAAGAGTGGAAGTGACGCAGAAGGGAAAATCATCCTTTCTGAACTGCAGTCTTGGCTTTTCCTCCCCTGGATCTGGCTCAGCTCTGGCACAGGGGACCTGCCAAAGGGGAGCTGACAAGGCATTGTTTTGGTGAACTCTGATATGATCAGAGACTCAGATGTGCTTCTGTGTAGTGCAGCCAGAGATGAATGTTGGGGGAGCCCCTGCTTCCCATCCCAGAACCCTAACCACTCCCTGGTAGGAATCTCAGGAGTCCTGGCCCTGCAGAGCTATTACAAGCAATATTACAACTGAGATTTTTTTTTTCAATGGAAAGCAGGGACAGGAATAGCATGTCCTGGAAGTCCTTATATCGCTGAGCTGCCTCGTGCCAACACAGGGCTCGGTTTCCTCTGGCCATGCCAAAGGATGAGCAGAGACAGGTGCCCCGAAACAGATCGTAGCGTTCGTTCATTCATGAGCAATTTGTTCCCTAATCCCCAAGCACAGCTGCGGCGCAACGCAGGCACGGAGTAACCCTGCCCTGTGTTTACAGTCTGCACAGTTGGAGGTATGATATCCCTTGAGTATCTCAGTCACATCAGGCACAAGCACAGGCAGGGGAGGACTGCGAAGCCCCCATCACACTTCCAGCTGGTGCAGCCCCTCGTACACCAAAAGCAGTGACAGCCTATGCAGACATTCACGCTCTCCTGCCTCACCAACAGGAGGGACCTGGCTGGGCTGCAGGAAATTAGATTTGTCCTTTATACAGAAGGTCAATGTCTACAATAGAAATCTCATTCCTGCTGCCTGTCAGTGTCTCCTTGCCCCCCTCCCTGGGATGCTGATCTCAGCCTGAAAATACAGGTCATGGTAAGATTATCCCCTTGGCCTCGAGGCTGGCATTCCTGCGAAGGGCAGCACCAGCAGCATGACACCCGCCACAAAAATCCCACTTGGGTACTGTTACGGACTGTTTTCTAGACAGGAGAGGTCACAGCAATGCCACAGGCTGGTGGGGACAGGAGGGACAGAACAGGCTGGGTGCCACAGAGGAAAGGACTGCAAGGGCAGAGCAACCCCAAGGTTTGGATTCTGTATTTCTCCCTGGCAGAGGGTGACAGCAGAGACAAGTGCTATTGCTGGGCCTTTTGTGGGGATATAAGCTTCTGCTTTAAATTTTTTTTCTTTTTCTTTCTTTCCCTATATATCAGAACCTTCTCTTTTTTTCTGGTATTTCAGCAGTCCTCATGTGGATGTGAAATTTCACTTCATCTGCTGCCATTGTGTTCAGCCAAGCAAAGAGTTCCCTTTCCTGAGGGGAGGCACCACGGCACACAAGGACAGCTCCAGTTCCTGCCAAAGCACTGGTCCCTCACCTGCCCCTCACTGGGTCCCCCACAGCCCTGCTTCATGAAGAAGGGGGTGGGGGCTCCTCTTTGTTTTTCTCATTAGTGTAACATTGGGCAGAGGAACCTCAAGCTACAGGGAAGGTGGGTCCTGCTTCATAAATCCACATAGATGAAATATAGGGAAGTCATAACCTGAGACTCAGTGTATGAAATCCTGGGGAAGAGGGATCAGTGGCCCTGCTGACAAACCAGGGTGGTCCCCTGCTCCTGCTCCCTGCAGAGCCTTGGTGATGTCAGCACAAGTATTCCCAACAGGAGGTTTATTTTCTTTCTTCCTGAAACTGCAGTTTGACTCTCTCTCCTCCCTGCCTGAGCAAGTTGGATGGGCTTGGTCTTGTTGAGTCTGAGGAGCTGAGCAGGCAAAAGGAGGGAAGAGGAAAGTCCCTTGCGAGAAAATTACCTTCTCGGGACAGAGCCTCTCCTGGCAAGCCATGGCACTGGAGGAGGTGTGTGTCACCAGTGGCTGTGCCCCAGCCAGGCTGTGCCTGGGACTGCCCCAGAACGTGGCTGGGAGTGGGACCCAGACCCTCATCTGGGCACGCGGGAGGGGGCGAGAGCAAACCCCGGGCAGCAGGCCAGGCAGCTCTTCCACAGCCCCAGCCTCTGCTGTGGGAAGCAGGATCTCACCCATACATCCACACCCTCCAACCCACATCGCCCGTCCCCGTGCCTGGGACACTCCAACGCCCTCCCTGCTGAGCGAGTGGCGCTGCACAAGGGCTGCCAGACCTCCACAAGCTCACTGGGAAGGAGAGATCACTCACCTGTAGTTATACTGGAAAAGCTTTTGGTAGACGGCATGGGGCAGGGAGAAACAGGTTGCCATCAGCCAGATAACGGAGATGCTCAGAGCTCCCTTTGTCAGGGACATCCTCTGCTTCAGCGGGTGCAGGATGACCTGCAACAGAGACTCCGTCACAACTCTTCTCCCACAGGAAGCAAAGGCCCTCACAGCCCACAGGGTGGTTTATGACATAACCTAACGCAGCTAATGAGAGGAAAATGACAGCCATGATTAGGAAAATGTCCTGTTCATTACAGTGACCTGGAAAATGGGAAACATTGAACTTCTCAGTCTGCTCAGAAGAGCTTTCAAACTTTATCCTCTATCTTGTTCTGTGAGAACCGTTTTCCTTAAGCTGGGGGTTATATTAGGTCAAAAAAAGAGAAGATATCTACACAAGTGTCTTCACTCAGGGGTATGTTTGTTTATTCTGTATGAACTATATAAGAAATGTCTCTTGTTCTAGCTGGGCCTGTGAAGCTGAGCTTTTCTTCCCTCTGCTGAGGCAGAAATTCACTTTTCATGAAATTTTCTTTGTTAGATCTTTAAGCTGATAAAATCTGATAGTCTGGAACTTACTATTTGGCAATAGCACAGGAAAGGGGAGTGATTGCTAGGGACAAGCACATGGCCTGGGCTGTCCTCACTGCCCTTCACTGGACACACAGCCAGCGTTTGTCATGGCCATGGAGAGACATGGGTAAAAACTTCTCACAGCTCAAGTCTCCTCCCAAAGTCTTGGAAGGAAGAGGGGGCAGGCAGTGTCACCTGGTGTCTGTCAAGAGCAATGGCCGTCAGGGTCAGTGTGGAGACGTGGAGGGAGCAGTACTGCACGAAGCGGCTGATGTGGCACATGGCCTTTCCAAAAATCCATGTGCTGTTCACAAACCGGACCTGAGGGGAAACAACAGCTCATCAGCCAGAAAACATGCTGAAAACAAATCCATGGGCAAGTCCCTTGGCTGGAACCTGATCTGGCTCAGGGATTCTGGCTGTTTGGGCAGCTTCACCTGAAACTTAAAGAAAGACCAGCTATCCTGATCTCTGAAACACCTTTACAGAAGAGTTTATGAGGTCAAACCCCACTGATTATGAAGTGGTGCTGTCACAGCCCTCCTGGCCTGTTCTACAGATGTTGGTTGTGAACAGTGGTATTAACTTTTTATTACACTAACAACTATATTTGGAAAAAGTGGACCAAGGTTTGATATCAACCCCACTGTCAAATCTAGAGAGCTTTCATTGAAGCCTTTATCCAACTGGCATCTGAAAAGCGCGACTGCTTTCTTCCACTCACCCAGTATGACTGGCATTCAGACTGTTCTGACCCATTCAGGGACTCTCTAGTGCTCTCCTGTATGAACATTAAAAACACATGTTCACCCAGGCACTTGTTCTCATCACCCAAGAAGCTCTTGCTGGGGTTTGGTAGCACACATGGAGAGAGTTTAGAGTTTCTAGGAGTTACAGAGTCTAACAGAGCAACAGAGAGCCCACACATTGCTGAACAGTGTCTTACTTGCCTGGCAGTTATCAGTTAGACTTGGTGGTGCTGGGTTCCCACCTCAGCCCTAGGAGGAAGCCTGTGACCACCAGGCAGAGTTCCTGTCCTGGCTGAAGGGACAGCACGACCAGCTACTTACCAAGGTGAAAGGTGTGTTGAGCAGTGTGATCATGATGTCTGACACCGCCAGGTTGACGATGAAGAGGCTGGTGGCTGAGTGCATCCTCTTGTTCTTCAGCACCACGTGGCACACCAGCATGTTCCCAAAGAGAGACATGACGATAATGACCGAGTACGCCGTTATTAGGAGCGCTTTCACCGTTGGTTTCTGGGATTCTGGCTCATATTTAGCCAGCTCAGCAAATTTCTCCCACTCAACAATGCGGCTCTCTGTCCAGTTGAAGATGGTCCTGTTAGTTGCATGGTAGATGGACATGAGTTTGGCCAGGGAAGAGTAACGGTCAAACTCCTCAAGAAACCCCAGCGCCTGTGACCTGTATGGCTGAAGCAGTGAACGAGGCATGGTAGGTCAACCGCAGTCTTCCCTGCTGGGGAGCCGTTCCAATGGTGCGTCAGAAAGGGGCTGGTTTGGGACCACACACTCTCTCATATACCCAGAAGAGCAAGAACTTCACAGGTGAGCTCCAGGCTCAAGCCATCCCATGCTGCTGTCACAGGAATTTCTTCCCAATGCAGAAATGTTCACCTTCCACTCTAAACAAATCCAAAGACGTCTTTCCAGCAACAATCTGAATTCTGAATAGAAACCAACGCTTCACTTCCTGGACCAGATAGGTCTGTATGTGACAGTGCATACATTACAGCATGATTACATCCACCCCACGTCCCTGCACACTCCAACCGCAAGCAGAAACCAAACTCCTCACCCTTACCCCCCTCCCTAACTCCTACCCTTACCCCCTCTCACTTACCCTGCACTGCCCGGCCGTTTTCGTTCCCCGGTCCCAAGGGGCAGCAGCGGCTCCTGCGGCTCCCCGCGCTGGACATCCCGCACCGCACACCCCACACACCTCGCACTGCACACACGCCACTCACAACACACCCCGCATCGCCCACTGCCCGCACCGCTCCGGGCCGCACACTCTGCACTCACCGCCGCACGCCGCACACCCTCCGCACAGCACCCCTGCACCGCACACACCCCGCACACCCTCCGCACAGCANCTCGCACTCTCCGCACCCTGCACACCCCCTCACCCCACACCCCTCGCACTCTCCGCACCCTGCACACCCCCTCACCCCACACCCCTCGCACTCTCCGCACCCTGCACACCCCCTCACCCCACACCCCTCGCACTCTCCGCACCCTGCACACCCCCTCACCCCACACCCCTCGCACTCTCCGCACCCTGCACACCCCCTCACCCCACACCCCTCGCACTCTCCGCACCCTGCACACCCCCTCACCCCACACCCCTCGCACTCTCCGCACCCTGCACACCCCCTCACCCCACACCCCTCGCACTCTCCGCTCCGCCCCGCCCCGCGCACCCCCTGCCCGCTCCGCACGTGCAGCCGGGCGGGGGCGGAGCCGCCGCTCGGGGCGGGGCCCGGGGGCGGGGCTATTCCATTCACAAAAAAACGGTGTGGGAGGGGCCCCGCCAGCCCGGGAGTCGTTAGCGGAGGTTAATTAGTGCCGCGGGTTCCGGCGGGCACACGCACCTGCCGGTGCCGAGTCTGCTCCCACGGTACCCAGAGGGGCTGCTGCGGACTCGGGCTGAGCGGCGCTGCGGGGCCAGGGCGGAGGGCAGCGTCCACCACAGTGGCGAGCGGGCACGGAGCATCCGTGCTTGCAGAGCCCCCGGCAGTGCCTTAACGGGAAAAGAGGACAAGCATCCTCACAAACCCCTCCTGGGCTGAATCTTCGCGGAAAGGCTCCTGGTGGAGTTTCAGCGCTTGTTTTTTGATAAGTGTTTTTCCCACGGCTGGATCCCTCTTGACAGATGCTGACACAGAAGACAGTTTAGGTTTCAAAGACTTTAGACAACATATTTTTAAACCAGATATTATCCTTCTCATTTTGCAGCCTATGTGTGTCACTTGTTCCTTATTAAAAAAAAATAAAAAAGTGTTTTTCCTGTCCATTTCCAGTCACCTGCATGATCTCCTTCCCCTGTCTGTGGCTCTGCTCCTCTTGTCCATGTCCATGCTGTGGCCAGGCCATACAAGGACTAAGGTAGAGGAGTAGCTACAGGATGGGGAACATAGGGAAGGACATGGGACACAGGACATAGAGGACGTGCCTCTTGCCAGACTCCACATTCTACTTCTGAGTGAAAAGGTCCCACGCTGACATGTGGACCCAAGAATTCACTTTTCTTGTCAGTCTGAGGTTTAACATCCCAGTCCAGTTCAATTAACAGCTCCTGTCATCCTGTGTGTTCCAGTGATAACAACACTTCTATTTTCCAAATTATCTAATTTTTCCTAATTTCAATTAATAATGCATTTTAAAATGTCGTTCACAAGTGCTCTGATGTCCGTCCTGGTCCCTGGCATTTGTAACCTCTATCAGGGCAAATAAACCATGATGACAGGTTAAAGGTTAGGTTTTTCCTAGTTCGGGGTCTGTTTGCTATGGAGCAAACTGAGCATCCTAGTTCACACCATGTCAGCCATAGGCTCTTGGAGAGACTAATGAAGATCTTCCTGGCAAATAGTAGAAAAAGGGTCCAGATGAAGACAGGAATTCCTTCTGCAGGAGGAAAGATTTGTATATTTGGTGTGTGTTTCCAAGGAACTAGCTCCTTGCTCAGAATTTTGTATGTGTGGATTCCCAGGTCTAAGAGATGGCCCGGCTCATGCCTGTGGCAGAACTCCAGTTGCTTTCAGCAGAAGCAGAATGAGCTTTGCATTTACTCCCTGGAGTTTCTTGCCTGAGGGCTACAGAACAGACACACTGGATGTTTACTACCACTATAGCAAGATGATCTGCTATTTTTCAGTCCCCCTGAAGCCATTCTCACCGTGGCTGTGAGATTCTTGTGCATCCAAAGAGCCATTTCATTATCCTCCCATGCTGTTCTTGCTGGCATACATCATCACTGGCTTTAGAGCTGCAAGCTCAGAAGAGGAGAGCTTTGAGCTATGAGTCTAGTCTAATCATATTTCCAGCAAAATCTCAGGCATATTAGCTTTCTCCAGGTGCAAATTATCAACCACAGGTATGTACTAGAATCTCCTGAAGCACTCAGGCCCTCACTGGCTAAGGAGTTAAGACTTGATCCCTTACAAAGCAGTAATCCCGACCAGCCTCTCCTGCCCTCGGACCCCTGATGGAGCTGCCGGTCCCATGTGTTCCCTGTCATTAGACGAGTCTCTGACTGATGCTTGTCTGGTTTTTATCTGTGAGAAAACACTTCAGGAGCAGGAATGGTTGCGTTGTGGAATAAAATCATTAGAGTTTTCTGCCTGTCCTTCTTGAGCAAAATTCCAGTTACCTCTCTGAGGAGACTTTGCAGGCTGGAGGTATTAAAGGTATTCAGTGTCTTTCCTTCTTGTGTCTTACTCTTAAATGTCAGAAGGTCTTTTTGTTTTCTGGAGGGCTGGTTTCCCTCTGGATAGGAGAATCAATAAGAGTGCAGACACACAGGCACCAGAGGCTTTGGAACTGAGGAGCTGCAGAACTCCTCCTTTTGCTCTCAGACATTCGTGTCTGTTAGATTCTAGGGCACAGAAAGTACAGCCAAGCCCCTGAAATATTAATTACCAAGCCTTACATTGCACGTGCTACTAATGTGCACAGCCCAGACACATGTTATGACCCAGCTCAGGTTTGCCTGAGGTGGCAGCAGGGTGAGAGCTTCGGCACCAGGCACTTCCGCACGAGCCCGGCTCACCGAGTGCTTCTGGAACCTCCCTCTGGCCCGAGCCTTCGGCAGCCCCGCGGAGGCTTTCAGGCTCCTCTCACCTGGCATGGACACACCACATTTCTAAACAATGGACTTTGCACATCTTAAACAGAAACTACAACGAAATTTTAAATTCATATTCCAACTTAAATTAAAATTCAGGGGGCAGGAACTGGGAAGTGCAAATAGTCGTCCATGATAACCAAATCTCAATTTCCCAGGGGTCAGAGTACGATCTGGGATTAGTTGCCACTGACATGGGCACAGTGCTTTCATGTGCATTATGTCAGGCCACAGCCTGCTGTTATCATGTGCTCTGTCTGGCTCTGAGATTCAGCCCAGGTGAGTGGGTGGAGGGGCAAGTTGTACAAAATGGGCTTCAAAAGGAGAAATAAGAAAAGAGCAACAATGCCATAGCAATTGCATTTCACGTCCTGTGAACAGTTACAATTTAGACTTTATTATTCAAAATACAAATGGCAAGTCCATAATAGCTACTAATAATGCAGCTTCAGGGCAGTTGGAAAAGAAAAGCTTTATAATGGATTTGATAGTCCTTGAGGTTCAGCTGTGAGGTTTGGGTGACAGAACAAAGAGAACTACCATTGTAACTACCTATTACAATCTACCATTGTAACTGTGCCTCCTCCCCACTGTGATGGGCTTTGTGTAGTGACCCACTGAGGCTGGATCTTCAGACTAGTTTTTTTGTTTCACCTTGGAAAAAAGTCATACAGAATGACTGACAGCACACCCAATTCCTGTCTGATTGCTGGCCCCCTGATTTTCAATGGGATGTGAAACCCTAGCAGGTAACAGTAACAGCCAGCTCCTACCTGTGCTGTCCCACCAGCTCTGAGTGTTCCAGCCTGGCCATGACTCGGGCCATCAAAGTCTGGCCTTCGGGTTGGTGCAGCCCATCTGTGTGGGAATTCAGCCCATCAAAGTGCTTTGTCCTTCGATGGAGTGAACTGTCAGCTTCAGAAGCCTCTGAGCCTTGAACATCCCTTACAGTGTGTTTTCTTTTTAGGAGGTTCTTTGGTTCTTCTCCCCCTCTGCATGGTAGTCAAGACAGAAAAACAAACAAAACCAAAAAAAATCCTGTTTTCCTTAACAGAAAACTCTCTGCTAATGAAAGGGACTTGGGAAAGAGTGGAAGGGGTAAGTCACTTTCTGTGTGTGGTATGCATGGGGGCTGTTATCAGGAACATTCATTCCCTCATCCCTGACTGCAGCTCATTCTTTGGGGGCACCAGCCAGAGCTTCTTTGAGTCCTCCTGCACAGCTGCAGGAATAGTGAGCAGGGACACCCCCACGTCCAGGTGGGACAACACACAACCCTCACTCACACTCCCACTGCACTGAGCTCACAAGGAGCCCTCTTGCCTTTGATGAACAGTTCAAAATTTGTACACCTCTCACGGTGTCCAAACTCAGCCCTTCTGTGAGCACATTGCTGGTTTGAAGCCAGGAAACTGGAGGTCTGCAGGTCCAGCAAAGCAGGACTTTGTCAGAGGAACTTCTCTTCGGAGGTGTCTGGACTGGAGGCCAGCAGCCGACAGACACCACAAAGACCCCATCACGAGCTCAGGAGAGATGTGGATGTATTTGACAAGGTGAGGAAGGCTCAGGCAGCACCCTACCTTGTGCTGCACATTCCCTGGCTTTTAAGAAATGCCATCCTGGAATGGGTCATTATCTCTGTTCCCTTCCAAGGCCCAATTAATTTAAGGCATGACAGGTTTGCTGGGATGACTCACACACCAAAGGAAGGGAGGAATGAAGATATGACTTGAAAAGTAGTGGTACAATATACATTTTCATCAAAACTCTGTCCATTGTGCAGCTCTGACCAAAGGAAAAGATATGACAAAGGCTGAAGTTGCCTGAGCCAGCAAGGGACAGTTGTGCAGAGGCTGATGGCAGCTGCAGCATCCTGCTGAGTTCTATCTGGGGACAAGTCACCCACCAAGGCCCTGATTCAGGGACCTCACTGTGTGGCAAATGTCTGCGTGTAGCTGTTGAGGGATGTGTGAGCTCAGAAAGCCTCTGAGCTGTGGAGCTCTGGTGAAAGCTCACTCACTCAGCTGGAAGGATCCCTCATGGATCCTGGGAAGGATCCCCCAGGATCTACAAGTTTGCCCAGTTTCTGGGTTTGGGAGGAATGGTTCAGCCACCACCAGCATTGGTGACAGGTATGTTCCTGTGTCACCCCTGGCAGTGAGCCCTGGCCATGGGTGCCCCAGCCAGGGGTGCAGCTCTGCCACACAGCCCAGGGCAGCCAGGACTGTGGAGCAGCTCGGCCAGAGGACAGAGGGTGCTGAGGCTCTGCCAGATTCCTGATCAGCAGAACAACCACAGGCACCAGCGGCTGCTGGCGAGGGGCATCAAGGACAGGAGCCTCAGCACAGCTGAGCTGCAGCAGGAGCTGCAGGGTCCCAGCAGGGTCCCAAAAACCCATCACTCTGGGTTTGCAAATGCATGGAAGCAGGAGCACAAACAGCCAGGAAAGGAGGGGCAGTTCTGACAGTTGCTTGTGCTGAAGCATTTAAAACTTAATTTTCAGCTCATTCAGTCAAAAGAGGTTATGAAATTACAGCAATAAAATCTGAAGAGCATAATCCAAATGGCACTTTCCCAGGAAGTCTAAAGAGCTCAAACACAAAAGTACTGATTATTGTGCTTTTAAATTGTAAGTTAAACTACCTTACCACCAAGGGAACAGAAAATGGCCAGTAGGGTGTCCTTTCTGAAAGAGGCTTCAGGGGCAATCCCAGTTATTTTACATCCAAATTTCCTTCCAAGCAGCCTGAAAATAAGGATAAATACACACTGGAGAAATGTGATTACTGGAGAATGCAGACACATGTTAGAGAAATTACCTCCTTGCTGGAAGGAGGCACCATGGATAAAGAGGACCTCTCCACACAACCCCTTTGGATCCCTAGGAGGATTTCCACTGGTTTCCCCTGCAAAGGCTCTTGAAGAGACTGATCTGGGTGGGATGGTGGGCATGGGGCAGCCCTGGGGACAGACAGGCCAGGCAGAGAGTGACTGGCTGCCACTTTGCCTGCGCGGGACAAACGGATGGCCACGGGACGATTTCAGGGAACTGCAACAAAGAGGAATGGCTGGACAGGTTTAGAATGAAAGGGGCATTTCTCACTGCTGTGCAAAACTGGAGAGCGCTAGGACTGCTCAGGCATGTCCCTGTGCAGCCCCACGCTGCCCCTCTGCCCCTGGAGCAGCCAGGCAGCACTGGGGTGACTCACCAAAATCTAGTGCTGGAGCAAATTGGAGTCTCAAAAGCTCAATGTGAGGAGCTAAACAACAGCACTGAGGAGTGAGCTCTGGCCCCAGAATCAAGCAGCACAAAGATTTCCAGGGCTACTTCGAG
This sequence comes from Aleadryas rufinucha, assembly GCA_013397815.1. NCBI lineage: Eukaryota > Metazoa > Chordata > Aves > Passeriformes > Aleadryas > Aleadryas rufinucha. The sequence continues at coordinate 108,551 of VZTH01014575.1, read as the reverse complement.
ACTTATATTTCTGTAACAACTGCAGACAAGGCAGTAATTTTCCATTTCTTTACTTACTGGTGCAGAATTCTAAACAACCCAGGCAAGAAATCAACACACAAACCACCCAGCCAGCATATGGCTGCAGAACACTGCTAGCCAGCATCCTCTGCTCCCAGCTGCAATTATCCGACAAAACACGTTACCTGTGCCAGCTTTGGCTGCTTTATCTGCAGAATTTTGAACAACTTAAATGGAAACAGGCCCACAGGGTGAAGTCAAGGCCCATCAATGTGCATTTCACTGCTGGGTAAAGTCGGGGCAGGTTTTTTCCTCTTCACAATAGTAATATACTATTTCTATCAAAAAACTTTTGTACTTAAATCCTCTGGAACTGTGTTTGTGGAACAAGTTCAGGAATCAGCAAAACCAGAAAGGACATACCTGAAGGTGTGTGTCTTCCTCTTGTCAGTTCCCTTGGTCTCCAGCCACCAGAATCACTTGGCCCTCGGCCACTGGAACCTCTCCTCCAGCAAAGACACCAGGCGAGCAGTGATGGGTGGGCATCTACAGGGAGCCAGCCCAGCTCAAGGGAAAAACATGACATTTTATTAAACCAGAGGATTAAGTTTTCACAAAAACAATCCCCAAACAAACAAATACAAAACCAACCAACCTACCATTAGAGAGCTCAGCTAATAAAGCCTCCCGGGCTGTCACACCGGCAGCGAGGTCACACCTCAGCCCCCCAGCTGGTGCTGGGCAGGAGCCACTTGCTGCAGCCCAGTTACTGCCATCTGGGTTGTGAGGCTCTGCAGGGGCTGGGCCCCTCCCCAGTCACAGTGGGAAATATTCTCCTTACCAAAATGAAGCTTGGCTATATTTTGACATTCCTGGGTTTCTCCTGGATGCAGGGAGCTCTGCTCAGGGTTCAGTACCTGTCAGAACAGAGGAGGGGTTGTTCCTCTGCTCCAGAGCTAAGGTATCTCAGGTACCAGGAGAGGTTTCAGGAATGCTGATTTCTTGCTTCTGCTCAGCTTTCTTGCTCCAGGGACTGATCTAAATCACAGTCTTGTGGGCTTCCTCCCTTTCCAGGTGTAAGAGGAAAAATTACAAAACCTCTTCTTGCTTTTGAGATGTTCAGCAAGGATAGGAGGCACAAAACCCTCAGGACTGCTGCTGGGGCAGGGACCACTGGGCCAGGGCTGGAAGTAGCAGGGATGCAGAGAGAATGCTGGTTGGAGCTGCCCATGCTTCCTGCCTGCCCTCCCCAGCACCTGCACAGTGTCCAGCATATCCCCAAAACCCTGAAACCCTGAAACCCTGACCATGAGGCTGCAGAGCATTTGGTAGCACAGAGCGTCCCACACATGGCAGGGGGCATCTGCTGGGCAAAAATGCAGAGACCAAGGGAAATGCTGCTGCTGTTGGTGCTGCTGAGGCTTTTCCCAGGAGGAAACACAGAGAAGGATTTCAAAGCCTTTGGTTGGCTCAATGCCATCCCCCTCAGTGCTGGGACCTCCGGCAAGCCTGCCCAGATCCTCCCTGGAAACCCATTTCTCCTATCCACAACGCTTAATTACCCTGGGTGATTGATTAATTTCTGTATTTGGAGCTTATCCAATCTGGGACTCAGGTCCTATCCTTTTTTATTCCAGCTTTTTCCTGCCCTAGCTGATATCTCAGTCAGGAAACTTCACCTCAAAGAAGCCCCTTCTGTTACTCTTTCCAGCCGAGGCCCTCGAGGCTGTTGGCATCAGGTGGGTCTATCTGCCTAACATTTTTTCTAATTTCTTGAGACTTTAGAGTGCCTGGGTTTTAATGCATTAATGTTCTGTATTTTCTGTTTCCTTGATTAGCCTGGCAAGCACAGAAGCCAAACCTTTCCCAGAGGCACATGAATGACTGCAAAGAAGGAGCACCGGGAGCCTCTCTTTGTTCACTTAAGAATTTGTGAACAAAAAACTGAAAAGAAACTGAAGAGACAGGCATTTCCTTTTTGTATAGAGAATTCAATGCCAAGTGCTGAGCTCAAAGACCAATTTTCCACTTTCTATTCATCTCATTTGTGCTAATCAACAGGGGTATAATCTAAGTGAAAGAAGTGAGTGCAGATCAGTGGCCCTGATGCGGCTTGCTGAGATGGAGGGATGGCTGGCTTAGACCAGCCTAAACTGATTTGTGGACCTGAACCCTAAAATACTCCTGTGAAGAAAACAGCCTGTTGTCAGCACTGAAGACCTCATTTGAGAGCAGAGGTACACCACAGGTCTTGGGCTGGCTCCTTATTTTGGCAGACTAAGCCCTCCCATTCTGATTCAGGAGAAAATCCTGAATTCCCTGGGGAGAGGGAAGGTACCGAACTCAATGTTGCAGCTGTGCGATAGCTGTGAACAAAGATGAGCCAATATGGTTCTGCTTTTCTTGCAGCTCAGGTGATAATAAAATGACAGATTCCCCAGGTACCAGAAGCTCACTGATGTGCTAAACTCAGCGTGGCTTTGGAGGCAGCTATACCCCCACACCTCCTGATCACCAGCCTGTGTTTTGTACTGCAGTCAATCAGCACTGCAACGGAGCACTGGAAGGTCTGAGTGACTTTGTTGCTGTGGCAAAGAGGGACCTTCAGCAATGAGGGTCTTTGCCAGGCTGCTCAGTGAGCAATCTTCTCTCTTCTCTCCTTAGTATGCAATTGGGCTCAAACACACCAACAGCTGAAAGAAAAGCTTACAAAGGAAGAGTCTGTTGTGTGTATGTGTGGGGAAATCGGAACAGCAAAATAATAGTACCCTGTAATGATGTCATGATGCTTTTTTGCTTTTTATATGCATCCCCTCTATATACTCCTTTATATAACTTTTATGTATTCCTAAGGGCCTTTTAGCCCACATACTTCTAATTCTTCAGGTTTGATAACCAGCACAGACCCAATATTCCCTTAAGCCAGGAGACCAAACATCTCAGAAGCCTCAGACACCGAGGGCTTCTCTGGAACACATTTTGTAAACTAAGATAGGCCTGGCCAGGAGGGGAAAAGTTCCTCAGGGAGGATGGTTCACTCAGCCTCTCATTGGGGAATCTTTGATAGATATGTTAATTGGTGAAGCCTATAATTTTATACCCAAACTATTGTGGGTGTGCATTTCGAGGGGTGCTCACAGGGGTGCATTTCAGTGTGCATTTTGACATGTATTCCAGCGTGTTCCACCTGGATGGAGTGCACCAAGGATCCTTAAAATAAATACCGAGGTAAAATTCCCTTTTTTCCCTTCTAACGTGTTAGGCTCTTGATTTTAAGACCAAGAAAAGGCATCAGTAATATAAACCATGCCCCAGGTCTGGGGGGTTCCAGCTGTCACTGTTGCCAGGGACAGGGGCAGCTCAGGGTCCTGCAGCACAGCAGACAGGTACCACAGGTTCAGAGCATCCTCTCCTAGCTCAGGACCCTTCCAGACTCATCTGCAACTGCAGCCATGGGCAGGTGCCTCGGCAGAGCCCTCACTAAGGCTCAGAGCCAGAGCAGCACTAATCCATATGACCAGAGAGAAAATCTCTTGAGCAACATGAATCCTGACTGACCACATGTGTGTTTGATGACAGTCTGCTTTTACACAGTTTTACTATTCCTCCATCAGGACTTCTATTTCTTCTCCAGGACTGGATAATTCTTATTCAAATGAGCACTTTATCAATATGCTCAACATTCTGAAGATGAGCTGCCGGGGCATGACAGACACTTTCTGCTGGATGATATTCAAATTTCTTACGTAGTCATTTTGATTCAAATGAATCTAATTCTCTAATAAAAGCTTTGAATCAACCTGTAGCTCTCATACTTGAAACACTGGAGTGGTCTGGAGATAAACAATGAATATTCAGGACTTCAAATTTAGATTAAACAATGGTTTTTTCCATGCTTTAGCTCACACCTCCTTTCTAGGAGTCAGTGCATTAAAGGAAAAGATGTGAAGTGTAATTGTCCTCCTAGTGCCTCCTTCTGTACTGTCCATCACCTGCTGGGGCTGCCGGGGGTCACCAGTCAAGCGGGTTCACCTTCTCCAGTAACACGATGGCCTTCAGCAATCTGCTCCCTCTCTCAAAAGCTGCCCATTACACCAGAAGAGCATAATGTGGGCTTTGATGCTGTTATCTGCCTTTGCTCCCCTGTTTATCAAACACTTTGAAATATGTGACACTCCTTTTGCAGGCACTTCAAACCATCCAAGCACTCCCTTTCCACAGGGCTCAGCAATTAACACTAATCTCTGGCAGTAACAACATAAGAGGAACCAGAAGACAAGGGGCAGCTCTTCACAGGCTGAGAACATGCCTTTGGAATTGCTGCAAGAAAACTCTTCCTGGATACTCAGGCAGCTTATCCCTGGGTTAGGACAGAGATTTCCTAGAACCTCTTCAGATAGCTTGTAGGATTTGCTTCATTAAGATGCCAGAAAAACAGCATTCCCACTCCTACGCCCTTTTGCACTGGGTTTCTTCCCCAACCAGAAAAGACAGAGAAAACATTTCTTGAGAAATTTATAAAGATGCAGAAGTTTGCAAGGATGGCCAGAGGTGACAGCTCTTGGTGTCGACCTCCTGAGCAGAGGGACACAGGGAGGGAGGAGACACCTCTCTGGGGATGGCTGTGCTGCTCCTTCTGTCCCCTCTGCCCAGCTCAGCCTCATTCTCTTCGTGATCTTTAACACCCCCTGACCTCCATGGGTTTATGTATCTGAGCACATTCTTGGATTAATACTCCCTTAGCATGAAAAACTGCACACAGACAGGGATGACCATGATCTCAGAAACAAAAAGTGAAGGTAACTGCAGCTGAGCTAATCATTTACCAAGATGCTGTTTGAAGTGCAAAAGGACTGGGGGGCAAACCCTGGGGTTCTGAATTTTCAGGAGTTCTGAACTGGCATTTCCAAGCATCACAAAATAGAGTCTTTCCTGCATTGCAGATCATTTATTGGGATTATGAGAGGCAAAAAGGGCAGAATAATCTGATACCATTGAATCCTCATAGGACTGCAGTGGCACTCAGGGAAGCAAGAGCTGTGGAACAGCCTGACCAGCAGCAGAGGAGAGAGAGGTATAGAAGGATTCACGGGAGGGAGAAACCACTTCACAACTCTAAAAGCAGACAAGAATAGGCAATTATACTGCTATGGCAGCAAATTAGGCTTTTAGGTGCAAAGTGAAGCCTAAACTTCTCCTGAAACCCCTAGGTACTTCAAGATCTAGGATCTGGAACTTCAGCTACATCCCTGTGAGGAGCAGAGCCCCTGCCCAGTGTGGGTACCAAGCTGGAGAAGGCCAGAGACACAGAGCAGACACAACCAGATGCCGCTGTGTCCCCCAGCTCTCCACAGCCCAGAGGAATCAGTTCTGGATGCAGTCCTACCAGGCCCCTCCACTGGCAGAGCTGGGACCTTCCCAAACCTCCTGGGCCTGAGTGCCAAAACCACCACTCCAAGGGCAATTTCCCAGGTTTATAAAATATCCAACAGCTCATGCACAAACCCCAGCACAGCCAATGAAGCCAGGAGCACACAGGGATTTGCTGCCCCTCAGATATCCTTTTCCAGTGGTATAAATAAGACCACTGAGCTCCAGGCTTCTTCATTTATCCTCTTCCTGAAGCTGGAACTTACTGAAAATGTGGATGAATCTCTAGTCTACACCATATCATGCACCACAAACCTGCTCATAGATTTTAAGGCTGTGAAGGAATTATCGGTCACCCAGAAAATGCTGTACAATCTGTACTATCCTGATTTTCTTGCTCCTCCAGCAAATCACTCTGCAATTTCCTGCTGTACAGTGCTAAAATAGAAGGGAAATTGTTTCCTTATGAATCAGCACAAACAGCATTTTTTGCTTGTTTTATCTGGCGGAGTAATTTTTTCTTAAGAGAGAGAAAATAGTGCCCATGATCCTGTGAAACACCCATGGTCAAACACCTGCATATCCAAGGGAAAGTGAGTGACTCTGGGCTTGGGAGCCAAATATTGAGAACCAATATTATTTTTTGATCTGCCATTGATGAGACCCTGTGGGCTCTGCTGGGGTGCACAGGCAGCATCTCCGTGGTCCCAGGGGAGTGAAGCAGAGAGCATCACTGGGCCAGCACCACGCCACTTTGCCACACACGCTATTCTGCATGCTCCCACTCTGGGAAAGGGGCCAGTGAGTGACAGAGCCAGGACAGCCCAAGAGTTCATGCATTGCAGACAGACCATCACTGCTCTGTTCCGTGTGTTTGGGAAGTTTGGAGTTGCTGTGGAGACACAGAACAGGATGTGACACGACAACTCCTCTGCCCACGACCTTAAAAAAGACTTATTTTTATTAACGAGGAATGCGCGCAGACAAATATTTCTCTGGTGCTGGCAGCCGTCTGTGTGGCTTGGCAGGCATTGCATCCCAGGGAGTGGGAGGGCAGGGGGATGGACAGACCTTGGCAGGGTCTGTCCATCCTGATACAGGGCACAGACACTCTTGCTGCCTGTGCCAGCTGGAGGTTGGTGGAGCTGCCCTGGGAGGGAGCCCCAAGGGGACACTCCTTTGAGGGGCTGGGTGCCCTCCTGGTGTCAGAGCCGGCAAGAGTCCTCGGACAGAGAGTGATGGAGGATCCCACGGATCCCTGCTCAGGACAAAGCTTTTCCTCTCAGACTCTGCAGAGCAGCTCAGTGTTACAAAGCCCCTGACATGGAGCATCCCCAGCCCTGATGAGGGTCCACCTGAGTCTGTCCCTGCAGAGCCAGGTTTGGAGTTCTGTGGCCAGTCTCACAACGGGCACCTTGTCTCTGAAACGGAGTCTCTTGTGGTTGCAGCAGTTCAAAAGGAATTGCGAGTTCCATAGGAGTGACTGATAACTCCTCTTTCCTGAGCAAACACGACTTGACACAAGCTTAAAGGGCTTTTAAAATGCTGATCAAGAAGAAGCTGTAATTCATTACTGGAAGCTGGAATTAATTACTGCTGATAATCACATTAACCAGAAGATGCACATTCTTTGCTGGGAGTGATCAGGAGTGCTGACAGGTAAAACAGTTAAGCTCAAGAGTGTGGGATTACCCTTTTCTTCAGGAAGACCAGAGCCAGAGAAGGAGAAACATTCATCTGAAGCTCCTCATGCCCTTTAGTTTTCTGTCCCCCCTCCAGGACATCCCCAGTTTCTTCCCTCTCTCCAAAGCTGGCCATGCTGAGCCATCCTGTCACTCTCACCTGGATCCCTGGGATCCCATCCAAATGAGCTCAGGCTCTCCGCAGTGCTATTTGAAAGGTCAGGATCTGACTCATGACTCCAGTATGGTGATATTTTTGGCTCTGCTTTAATCATTTTCTCCTGTATGTCTCATGCGCCACCTGCCAGAACCCCTTGTCCTCCCAATTATGGTGAAAATAGATAATTAGTAATAGCCTAATTCAGGAACTACTTGGAATTATTGACGAACAGACTCTAGTCCAACAATATGAATTCTTCATTTATCTTTTCCACTCCAGTGCTGGCACAGAGAGAAATGCTGGACCAGGCTTTCCAAGGGAGACGCTCATCGTCTGCTGGGAATGTTTATGTTAGAATCCTGACGTGTAATGTTAACATGCTGGTGCAAAAAGGGAGACAAAGCCCATTACTAGGATCCCCGAGGAGTCCTCTGGGGTCTCCTCTCAACTCCCAGTGACAGAACTCTTTTCTGTGCTCTGCAGAAAACAAATACTCTGCTCCCCAAACCTTGTGCTCTCACCATGCCAGCCACAGGCATTCCAGATCATATGAACTACCAAATCTTTCTGACATTAATTTCTGTTCCTCAGTCTAGACTCATCATGTCCAGCTATTTCACTCCTGAGATCCCAAAAATTTTAAAACTGCATTTCCTCTGCAGAAATTTTATTCCACATAAATATTGTTTTAAATGTCTCATATTATTTGACAGATATTAATTCATACTCAGCCCTCCTGTGAAGCAGAGAAATCGCTATCATTAACCTCACTTCATGGAAAGGAAAGAGAGGAGAAATGATTTGCTGAGGGCAAATAGGGAGAATTGGTATTAACGTGGGAGTGAGAGCTCAAAGGCCCCATCTCTGAGCCATCCCTCTCCTCAGCAGAGCAGTGCCAGGCATCCTTTTTTGGGTGGCCAACAGAGACGTACGTGGCACTTCGCTCACATCTGCTCCTCTGTTTCATTCCACACAACCTGTTCAATAAACACCAGCGTTGCCCAGGCACTAGAAAAACAAGGGAAGCCACCCTGCCTTCCCTCCATTGCCTGCCCTGCAGCAGCATCCCTTCAGAGTCCCTGCACTCAGTGCCCCTTTTCCTCAGCCTGAAGACAACACCAAGACCCTGCCCAGGGAGGACACCCCCTGGCCCTCACCTGGGGCCAGTCGCTGGGCTTTGTCCTTGCACTGGCTGCCACTGCAGGGGCAGCTGGGGCAGACTCGACAGCCTGGGCACCAACACATCCACTGCAGACACCAGGGGCACTGCCACAGGCACCATGGACACCACTGCCGTGTGCCATGGGCACAGCTGCTCGCTCCATGGGCCTCACAGGGGCTCTGCCACCTCTGCGGGAACACACTGGCACAAACCCTGCACAGCACACCAGGGTGAAACGCTAATGCTGCCCGTGGCAGCATCCTGGCTGTGACAGGGGAACAGACCTTGCTGCTCCCTGAAGGCAGGGCTTTCTCAGCTGGTTTTATTTTTACCAAGTGACACGTCTGACCCGCAGAGGGGTGACCTAGTCCCAGATGTTGCAGGGCTGAGCCGCAGAGAACGTGCCAACCGCACTTGACGCTGGCACAAAACAGCCTTCCCCCTTTTAATGGTACACCTACTGGAAACTCCTATCTCGACTAGCAGAAACCTAGACTGCCCAACACTCCATCTCAGCATGGGGAGGTGTCAGGAAAGATATTTTTTAAGTTCTGGACAAGCTCAGTCAGTGAAGTGCAATTACTACGAAAAGCTCCTCATGTAGAAAATAAATTTTGCTGTGCACACAGGATCCTGCAGTTCCCCTCAGAAACCAAGATATAAAGCAGAGCACACATTCAGGGGGCACACTTTCCTGGTACTAATGCCTCAGATATTTATTGAGACTTGAGAGAAGGGACGGTTATCTGACCAACACTGCATTTCCCTTTTCTCTTTTTCTCCCCACCAAAATGCATGTGGGTTTTATGGAAGAACAGGAAATTGGTGTTATCAGAAGTCACCATAGAGGCACTTTCGATGGTTGGAGATTTTTATTTTGGAGGACACTATTTCTCTACTGCAGTTTTCCTGGTCTTTTGGATATGTGTTGAATTTTCCAATAAATGTGTCCATTAAAAGCATTATTTTGTCTGTAGCCCAAAGTATGACTTTGTAACCAAAAACTCCTCTGCCAAAAGCCCATGTCAGCTGCCTGAATGTTTGCTGAAGGCTAAGCACAATTAATGAGACCGCCAAAATTCAGGACTCCTGCATGACCAGGGCAGGAGGAAGTATTCAAGACATAAAATGCTTTTTCCACCCAAAAGGTGAAAGTTAAAATAGCATTAATAATAGCAGAATGGGCTTGCAGCAGCCTTCCATTCCCAGGCCACCAAGAAACACAAACATATAATTCATAGCAGTTTTGGGGTCATTTTAAAACACTTTAATTTGTGTCGAGAAATTTGCAGAAAACTGGGTAAGACTCCAAGAAAGACAGGCTTTCCTAATCATTCTTCGATTGCTTTATGACTTCTCCATGTTTGAACAGCAGCACGCAACAGCACTCAGGCTGTTGGTGGTCCTGGGGACACCTGGCCAGAGCACAGTGCGGGGACACAGGACAGGGTGCCAGCAGGGGCTGAAGAGCTTCGCCCTCCATGGGAACCCTGCTCTTCCACCTGTCTTCCCTGCAGGTGGCTCTGCCTGGAGACAGCAAAGGCTGAACACTGGATGCAGGGCAGAGTCCAGGCTCCCATTTCACCAAACACAAATGTTTATCACTGCCAAACCTGCCAGATGTCCCTCTCCCTGGATAGGTACCCATGAAGCTGGGACAAGTTGGAGAGGAACTCTGGAGCTGGGCTTAGAAAAGCAAGTTTTGATCCTTGCCAAGGTCCCAGACATGTGGTACCATGTACATTCCTGTGACAGACTGCATTTCTCAGTGCTTCCTGTGTCCCTCAGTGCCTCCTGTGGGGATGTTCGTGGGGTGGTGAGTGCCTGCTCAGTCCCACTTGCAGCTGATGCATCTCCCCCTGTTTTGGTGATGGTGGTGAAGAGAGCTGAGCAGTTCCCTCCTGAACTGCAGAGGAACTAATTATTGTTTTAGATGATTTTTAACTTCCACACACCATTGAAGTAGAACAGATTACACAGGAAGGCCTGTGCTTCAAACAGTCTTTCCCTGTGTGTGACTGCTGGAGGCAAGGGTATTCTTCAAGGAGGGAGGTACACTGGCCAAAGCCTCCCAGCTCAGGAGGAGCTTTTCCCACCAAGAAGGAAGCCTTCCACTTGCTGGGCAAGGATTTAATTGCATGGTTTAAAGACATGCATAGCTGTGAGGATCACTTCAGTTCTGTGTCTGGCATCCCCTGTGAGAGTCTGCCTGACCAAGTCCCTCAAACACACTGGAGAGAGAATCTCTTTTTTCTGTGTTCTACCCAATTACTGGCTTCCCAAGCACACTGCCTCTTTCCAAAGCACATGGCTTTTACGGGAAAACAGAGGGGGTTATTGGGAGCAATTGGAGAAGCAGCTTTGATGGCTGGAGCTTTTAGAGATTGCTCCTGTGGTTGTAATGTTCCCTCAAGCTGGATGGTGACACATACCTAAGGGTGTCAGCCAGCCCTGCTCCTGGCCCTTTAAGCCCTGCTCTGAAATGCAACACTTTAGAAATATGATGGTTTAGACAATCTTAGTCAGTGAGTCAATCCCGGATTATCAGCCTACAGAGGGAGGATACTGACTCTCCCTCAAAAATTAGCAACCAGCAGGCTCTTTCCTTTGATGAATGTTATTTTAAAGAGTCAGCTCACTTCTTTGCTCCAAGAACACTTGCCATTAATCACTGCACAGGAACATTGTGACCTCCTCCCCCAATGGCTTTATGCCTGGGATGACTAGTTCAGCATCATCAGAAAAGAAAGAAGAGGGAGAAGGAGCTGGGGAAGATTTGGTCCCACCAAAGATGTGGGGAAGTAGGTGCCACCACAGGAAAGTCACTTCAAGTGATGGGACAGATGGGAAGCAGCACACAAGTGCTCACAAGACTTCCAGACCTAAAAGTATTAGAAAACAACTAAAGCTTTGCCTGCCTCAGGCAAAAAAAAAGAGTGGGAAAGGTCCTGTGCCAAGACACGAGCAGTTCAGAGCCTCGGCCGAGCAGGCTCCCATTGCCTCATCTGACTGATCTCCCTGGCTGCCACACACCCTCCCAATTACCAATGAGCTGTGCTTATTGCTATGACCACTGCCAGTACCATCTCACCAGTACCTAACCCCTGCACTGCTGCAGCAAGTGCCTCAGTTCAGTGCCTCTGCTGTTCTCCACCAGCTGAGATTTACCCAGAAGGAGCACCAGTTAAACAGACCATGACAGTAGGTAAAGCTGCTGAGGAACAAGTTCTCTGCATATGGCTTGGACTTCCCATCTCAGTTTCTAGGAACTGATTATCCCTAACATAAAGTTAGTGATACCAGAGAAGAGCCTCTGGTATGACTGAGCAGGGAAAAAATGCCCAGAAGCCTCAGTTCAGTGAATATTTACTCTAATTCACAAGGCCCCATGAAAGGGTGGTGCCTGCAAGCCCTGATCAGCCCAGAGCTGACTGCAATTTGTCCCAATAGACTTTAAAATCATAGAACATAGAATCAAGTAGTAAAAGGCCATGGGGACCCTCCCATTGAACTTCCAGGCCTAGCAAAATCCCTCCATCAGTTTTACAGTTCTTTCTTCCCATTCTACCTATATTTCACATTCCAAATCTTTCTGGGGCTTGCACTGCATTACCAAGTTCTCCCTGAGGAATTAAGAGGAGACTCACTCACACTGTTACAGGTTGTCAGGCTCATTAGCGAAGGCGTTAAAACCAAGCTTGAATGTCTTAAAACTACTAAAGCCCCATTGTGGTGCATCCAACACCTTTAACACTGCCCAGGCTATTGAAGGAGGATGGAGCAAGCACCAGCCAGGGTGCTCGGGCAGCCCCGGGGGAAGCAGCTGCCCGGGGGACAGCTCTGTCGAGCAGGAACACAGTCTGGTCAGAACCAGGCACAGGGAAGGGTCTTTCTTCAGGGACTCACCAACTTAATGAGGAAACCTCCAAACCAAGGTCAGTGTGGTTGGTGATGTGATCCTGCAGGTGGGTCCAAACCACAGAACCCTGGGCAGCAGCCTAAGCACACACAGCTGGAAAGGGAACAAGAAAGAAAATAATGGCTCATTTTTGTTCACCTGCATTGATGTCCATGTCCCAGTGACAGAAATGCACCAGCCAGCCCTGTGCCAGCAACAGCAGGAGATTCCCATACAAAAACATTGCAAATACAAAGTTGTCTGCAATAGGAAAATACTGTAAAAGATATACTTCTTAATTTGCTACTGGAAAATATTTTTCACCCAAGATTTTTCCAGCTTCAGACGGATAGTGCTAGCTTGTGTTTTAATCTGAAACATTTCGATTTTCCCATGGCAATTGGCAAATCCTCTTGCTGGCTGGATCTCCTGTGAAACTGGCTTTTTCTATAAAACACTTTGGAAGTCTTGTGTGACTGACAGCTGTCATACTGGCATCACAGACTCTCTTCTTTTATCCCTGTCATCTCCTTCCTGGTGTCTGAATTACCTCAGGGATTTTGGGAAACTGGTTAAAAGCTCCCAGCAGAGGAGCAGCAGAACCCCTGGGATCCCTTCCTTCACCCCATGCGGTGGTTATAGATCACGATCATCTCCATCAAACAACGCTGAAATAACAGTCTGCTGAAGGGAACAGGTTCTCCTTTTCAACCAGTGCCTCTGGGGGCTCTTCTCTGTTGTGTGTTTGCTTGGGTTTCAGGCAGGTAAAGAATTCACAAAAATTTATGGTTAGAGTCTTTCTTTGTCCAGAGGCAGAAGTTTATGTTTTTCATTTAATATTTCTAGAAACAGCAGGAACAGCTGCTGAAGAAAACTGCCTGTTTTCAGAAAAAGAGAGGAAAGTCTTCATTTCAGATTTGAGTGATTTTTGCTTTCTTTAAACACACCTGCCAAGTTCTAGCTTTTCTTTCTTTTCAACTCATTAAAAAAAAATTGTCATACAGGGAACAAAAACCAGAGCTCTTTGCAATTTGAATGCCAGACGAAGTGTCCAGCAGTTCAGGGTGAAAATTACCAAGGAAATGAGGGCAAAAAATGTTTTAACAGACAGATAGACATTTGTTATCACAGGAAAGAATGAGGTAATTTAGTTCATCTAAAACACCCAGATCACCAAGAAAATTGAGCTGACATTTATACACACACACACACTAATTACCAGAGACATGAGCATATCAGAGGAGTTCCCTAGGCTGAAGATATCACAAACTGCATGTCCTGGGTACCTGGCTCTGGGCACTGCTGCCCAACAGATCCACTAAAGAAAAGTTGTGTTTCAGTATAAGGGTGACTGAGGGCACAACCAGGACTCAAACAGCAAAGGCTAAAACAGGCTGAAAATAACTCGCAGGAAATAAGAAACATTCTGGGCAAGACTGAAGGGGGATTCTGCTCAAAAGAAGAACGACAATTTGACAATTGAAGCAAAATTATCAGGTTACCTTCCAGCCCCAGCAGCGAGCCCCGGGATGGCAGTCAGCTCTCCTCAGCTGGGAGCTAAACACCAGCACATCCCTAATCCCAGGAAGAGGCCCCCAGAACACGGCCAAGACCGGTTCTTGAGGACATGGGGAAAGGCAAATGGTCCTTGAATTTCACTTAGCCAATTGTACCTGGACTCACACTTCACAGTGTCTGGGTAGCAGGCTGTAGACAGTAAGGCAGCCAATAAATAAGCTATAGTTCGTGGCCACGGGTACTCAGTGCATGGATTAGGTTAAAACTGCCTCAGACTGAGTGACACCTGCTGGTCTGTCTGCATCCTCATGTGCCTGATCCCACCAGGCTGACCTGTTGTGCAGGGCTCTGGAGAGAAAATCTCTGCTTGGCTGCAGTACCACTGGCTCTATGAACTCAGTTACACAGCCAAGGAAAGGTTTTATTGCTTCCCTGAAAGCCACGGAAACAACTAATGATTTATAATTGTTTATTGATGGCCTGATTCTGCCACCTCAGAAGAAGAGTGGACAAAAGACAGGATGCTGACTCATGAGCAGAAATGGAAAAAAAAGACAACACGTTGTTCAAACCAGCCTTCAGAGCAGTGATGATATTCTGGGAGACATTAATGACTAGGAGAAGTATCTGTGGGATTCATCTGTTTCATTTAACTTCCCCAGGGCAAGTGTTTTTCAGCTGTGGCTTTCATGTATATTAGATGCAATATTATTACTCACAAATCACCAGCTGGAAAGGAGAGACATTATGTCAGAGGATGAAAACTGACACCCCCAACATTTCATTCAGTTTCACTGGAAATCTATCACCTCCCTGGTCTTTTTTGGAAGAGTCTGAAGATTTAAGTTCTGTGTATCAGAAGTATGTGGCTACTCTGCTCTGGCTGACCACTGCAGTCCGTCAAGACCTATTTTTAGACACATGAATAACGAAGGATTTTGGAGTGGATCCTGAAATGTCCTGAGCCTCAACAGGAATGTGGCAGTGGCACTCAGGGGCTCGTTCGCAAGTGCTTGATTCGTTCATTTGCTCAGAGCTCTCCATCCCAGTGTGTGCTGTGAGTCACATCTCTGCCCACAGCCTCCCTGTGGAAGTGGTTCCAACTGGGGGGGTCTGTGCTTACTTGGGGTTCAGCCAGGGTCCGGGCAGTTCCACCTTCTACTGATGTTTGTGCGGCTGTGAGTGCCGCAGCCCTGGCTCAGTCCCCTTGCACCTCCCCAGCCCCCTGCCAGGCTGGCAGCTCGGGTCTGTCAGGGAGGTGTTGGGGACACAGCTGCTGCTCTTCCTTGGCCACTCTGTGCCGCCACTCTCGAGAGCCCGGGGCTCGGGGCAGTGACTGGAGCTTGAGCTCAGGCTGCCTTGTCTCGTTTGTTTGACTGTGTTCTGTCAGCTGAGACACCAAACTCCTCGGCCATTGCTGTGTCCAAGGCTCAAGGGGTCCCTGCCAAGGCAGCAGCACAGCTCCAGACCTCCAGCACCAGCATCGGCACAAGCAGTGTCACTATGGCACATCCCGAGCGAAAAGGGTGCAGGGTCACTGTGGCACACCCCAAACGAGCAGGGTGCAGGGTCACTGTGGCACATCCCAAACGAGCAGGGTGCAGGGTCACTGTGCCATATCCCAAACGAAAAGGGTGCAGGGTCACTGTGCCATATCCCAAACAAGCAGGGTGCAGGGTCACTGTG
>VZTH01014575.1:39885-85097 GCA_013397815.1 Aleadryas rufinucha | reverse complement strand
AAATGCTGTGGGACAGTGTCAGATGCTCAGTTTAACTGAGCAGGGAATACATGAAGGTTTACATGTTAAGGTTTACATGTTACAGGTTAAACTTCTTCTGTCTCCTGCTTTTGGGTTGAAAACCTGCAGGTCTGGTTTGTTCCACTGTGATGGAACCAACACAATGCAGGTTCCATCTCAGACAAAGCCAGAACCCCCAGTTCCACAGCTGCTGAGTGGTTGCTGCTGCTGCTGGCCACAGGATACCTACAGGACAGAGACAGGCTGATCCAATAGGGAAGGGCCTCCAGGCTGGCAGGGAAGCCACAAAGGACACAGATCTTGAGAACTGGTAAAAATTAAAATATTACAGAAAGTGAAAATAATTTAGATTTTATGCTAAAGAAATGTCAATTCACAAAGTTAGAGCCCAAACAGCTTTACATTAAGTCACAGTGGGCATAGCTGGTGTGTGTATAAACAGTGTAGCTTCCCCGTGTTTGCTTAGACCATGAAGGGCTTTGTGTGATGTTAAATAATTCTCTTCATTTTTGCTGACGGTTCCAATGAAAAATTCACTCAACACTCCTCATTCTGGAGCCCACAAGTGGCAGTTCATCCCTAGAGAATTCTGACACCTGAGAGAACAAGGTCCTGAATGACCCAGTCAAAGACTGAAGTTCATGTGCCCTGGGCAGAAGGTTGACATGATCTCTGGTCTCCAGAGGCCTTTCCAAACCCATTTTCCCCATGATTTTGCAATCCCAGTGTGATGCTGCCCAGCTGTCAGGTGAGGGGTTCAGCTTTCTGCCACGATTGGGTGCACGCTGGATATGTCCGTCTTTGCAGAGTTCCTCTGGGAGGGTGTCTGTGCCTTCTGGCATGTGCTGCTTCTTTTGTACCAGCAGTTCTCAGCCCTGGCGTGCTGGAATGGTGGGGAGATGGGCTGCAGAGCGTGGCCCTGGGCCGTGCTCCTGCGCCGGCACACGCAGAGCAGGGACCGGAGCTCCGCGCGGAAGCTCTCGTTCAGCCAGCAGTAGATGAAGGGGTTGTAGCAGGTGCTGCTCATGGCAAACCAGTGAAAAGCAAAGTACAGAGCGTTGCTGCTGTGGATGGCCCTGCAAGAGATCAGCACCACGTAGCAGTTCAGGGGAAACCAGCACACAGCAAACACAACCACCACCACCATCAGCATCTTCAGTGTCATCTTCTTCTTCCGCTGATGGGCATAGTATTGCTCCATGGTGAGGTCCCCAATGGCGTTCCTCAGCCAGAGCTTCTTGGCCACCATGGTGTATGTGATGGAGATCACAAGCAAGGGCAGAACATACAAGAGAACAAACGTAGTCAGGTCCAAATACTTCCAGAAAAGATCAGCAGGAGGAGGGAAGCTGGGGAGGCAGACCATTCGGATGGTTCTGTTTCTGAAGATCAAAGAGAAAGAGCTCTCAATTCCACTACCAGCTGCACACGTCTGAGGACAAACACCTCAGACATTCAGATGAGTTTCAGTACAGGTACAGGTAGCAGAACTCATTCAGTATCACGGGCAGGTGCCACTTTCAATGGAGAATTTTACTCTAGGTTTGACCTTCGGCTCCAATGAAGGTATCTTAAACACATCCCCAGGAAAAGAAAGAAATCATCCATACTGACATCTGTGTCCTCTGCTGACGAGGTGGCCCTCTCCCCTGTGCCTGCCCCAAATTACACGGCTGAATCTCTGAGCCCAAAACAACTAATGAACCAGCCTGGATGCAATTCCATCGACTGTCATTGTCCCTTTGTGACAGACACAGCACCCATGCCAAGGGAAGGAAAATTTCTCTGTTTCACCACCCTTTCTGCTCTAATAACATGGATGGAGAGGTGTGGCCTTGGCTTCTGTGAGGTTTTGCAAACGTCATACAACAAAAACCATGTAAATGTCTTACCCAATATAAAACCTTGTCAGAGTCTGATAAATGGCGTGAGGCAGCGAGAAGCAGCTGGCCATAACCCAGATGACGATGATGCAAATCCCTCCTTTCACCATGGACATGCGTGGCTTGAGAGGGTGCATGATTACCTGCAGAGAACAACGACTCATGATGATTTACAGCATCTTTGTCACTCTCTGAGCCCCATGTTGCATGTGACATGCAGCAGCAGCTCCACATGTCTTCAGTGTTAAAAGACAGAGAGAGTCATTTTACAGGACTTCAGGGAGTACAAGTGTTGAGAAATGCATGAAGTTGTGCACGTATTGAGTGTTGCTGCTGGCTCAGAGCCTGAGCAGAGAAACACATTCCATGTGACCCATCAGCATGACTCCAGAGACCACGGTGGTGAGATCTCTGATGATCTATATGCACTATGGAGGATTACCTTAGGCAATGAAACAATAACTAAAAATAGACCTATCATGTCATCCAGATGATCTCTTGGCTAATTAAGTCTTTGGTATTTTATGCATGTCGTTTGTAGTCCCATTATAAATATCTACTTAATCAAGCTGTACAACTCCCCCAGAGTATCTGTCTGCCATGGTACTTCTCGGGACTAGCAATATTTTTAGAGGCAAGTATTGGTTTCCCTTTTGTCAGAGACATCTCACTTCTGTCTTTATCTCCTTGGGCCGTACTAGCTCATTCCAGCTCTGAGAAACCCCCTCCACCGAATTTAAGAGCGTGTATTATATTATTTGCCCTTAATTAAAGAAACACTTCTTGGTACCCAGCCATGCCTTGAAATCAACTCAGAATCTACTGATTAAAATGAATCAGTGTCAAAGTGCTTTGATTTCAGGAGCTGTACTATTGCACATGAAATGGGCAGACTGTCAAACTCATTGTGGTAAAAAAGACAGAAGTGGCTGATCTACACTCCAGCAGTCCCTGTGATTCTCTGACACCAGGTGGAGCCTGTTCTTCTTTGAACTTCATCCAGCCACAGCATTTATCATGTGACGTTGCTTTTTGGTAGCAACTGTTGCAGTGGCTCCAGCACTCTGAGAAATCCAGTCTACCCCAGAGCTCACCCAGCTGGATCTGGCCTCCCAGCACTCAGCACTTATCAGCTAAAGCACAAATTACTAACTCTTTTTCACTTAAGGAAACCCTCCAGTCTGTACTCATTACCTGACCTGAAAGGTTTTCCTGGCTGGTAAGTATCGGGGCTGGAGGAGAAGGAGAGAATTTCTCACCTTGAACTGGATGAGTTAACATAGTTCTTCCTGTTTCCAGCCTTAGGCATCTCAAAGGAATGGGGCAAGCATCAGAACTGACAGACTCTCATAAATCTATGTGGTGAGAACATGTGAGCTGGCTGGTGTTTGAATTCAGCACTTATCCCCACCCTGCCGGTGGGGCTGTGCTTCGATGCAGGACCGATGAGGGCAGGGAGCCCACAAGCCCAATGGCCCAGGCAGAGCAGGGCTGGAGCAGGCTGCTGGCACTGACCTCCTGAGGTTTTCAGTACCTCCAAGGACAGAGACTCCACAACCTCTCTGTGCAGCCTGTTGCAGTATTTCATCACCCTCACTGTAAAAAACACAGGTATTTTGTCCACTGCCATGAAAGCTGGCGTTCTCCCCTCTGCTCCCTGAGTCCCAAGACAGTGCAGGTTTCCAGGTACTGGGATTTGAGGAGGAAACAACTGCTTTCTAGCAAACACGGGGGTGGTGTCTTCAACATACCTGGTGTCGGTCCAGTGCAATGGCAGCAAGGGTCAGCACAGACACGTGGACAGAGCAGTACTGAACAAACCGGCTGATGTGACACATCAGCTTTCCAAAAACCCAGGTGCTGCTCACAAACCGCACCTGAAGAACAGACAGCATCGGATTAACAGGAGCAGTAAGTACCTGAAGAGAAGCAAATTGGCTTCCCAGGTGCACAGTACAGAAGAAATACTTTAATACAGCTTCCTGAGGCTTCAGAAGTGCTTTATCCTCAGTTTTTCCTGGAGAAACTATGACTGTCCAAGAGCCTCTCAAATCGAGGTGAGATTTACAGCACTGTGCAAACAAATGGCTTGAGCAGTGCTCTCTATATGTTGTGTACATGTGTACATTTGTACATTTACTGTGGCCCTTCTGGAACACATAAAGAAACCATAGCTCCACTCCTCAATGAGTTTCTGCAGGGCACACTAAATGCCTCCCAGAAAACATTACACCTTTGAACAGGTGGATGCTGCATGGTCTCCAAACTTAGTGAGAGAAATCCATGGAAGAATTTCTCACCTGTTCCCAGAGAGGCATTACTGATGGTGGCTTCTCTGCAGAGGAGAGTGTGCCAAACTGTCTCATTCCCTCATTATTCCTGACTGTGCAATATTAATTACAAATTGATATAACTCATTTTGCTGCAGATTAAGCTAATTTGAAGTAAAGCACATTTACTACAAAGCATCTCTCTACACAGAAAATTAGTCAAGACTAGCTAATCTGTTTTCAATTAATCTAATTAATTTCCCTGTAGGGGTGACTCTTGCAGTACTGACTGTCACTGAACTGGAGCAGTGTGCTGGATCTCTGGAGCTGGTGTAAAGCTCGTTCCTGAGAGAGCTGGCAGAAATTTTAATTACACATGCCTAGTGTTTTTCTGTTGGTGTGCGAACACACAAGAGGGCACCAGGCTCTCCCTGAACAAATTACGGGATGCAAATCCCATCAGAGCAAGGCAGGGAAATCCCACCAAAGAAACAGCACCAGTTTAAGAAAGGGTGAATACAAATAGCTAATTCAAGACCTGTTTTTGGAAGGCAGAAGAGCACTCTGGGCAGGGATGCAGCAGGAGGATTTTGAACAGGAGTGCTGGGTCCAATCCAGGTGCAGAGTCCTGTTTACATGGCATTTATAGTCTATGACAGTGGGGCAAGAAATGAATCTTTAATTCTTCCCACCTCATTCATTTAATGTTCTTTTATATCATATATTATTTAGTCACTGAAAATAAAAAAAGGACGATTAGCCCCAGGAAGCACCATCGGTAGTGGCCAAGGATGGGACATGCCACCGACACTGTTCAGTGCAGCATAAGCACTTCCCTGAGATGTTGCACAGGGACTGACCTGGTTCATGTTATTTCCATAGGAAACTGGCCATTAATTGGATTTTCTTGTGTCAAACTTGTCCCCACTTCCTTCCCCATCACCAGGCAAAAGGGGCTCCCAGATCTGTGCCTTGCCTGGGCAGAGGGGGGAAAGGTGCAGCAGACTCCTGCAATGGACTGCAAGGTGGGGGCATTGGCCCCCAGCTCCACTTGCTCAGGGCCTGTTGGGGATGGGGGCCATGACTGCACCCTCTCCAAAAGGCAAAAGGGCAAAAGAAAGTCTGGATACCAGTCTGGTCCCAGCCTGTTCAATCCTAGTGCACACAGCTGACAGGCACACACAGACACCAGCAGGCACGGGCCGACGGGGCTCACCAGTGTGAAGGGCGTGTTCAGGGTGGTGATCATCACGTCAGCAACGGCCAGGTTGACGATGAAGAGGTTGGTGGCAGACTGCATCCTCTTGTTCTTGATGACCACATGGCACACCAGGATGTTGCCAAACAGTGAGATGCAGATGATCACAGAGTAGGCGATGATCAGCAGCGCCTTCACTGTCCGGCTCTGGGACTCACCCTCATACTTGGCTCCACTATCAAAGTCCCCCAGGTCCTCCAGGTTCAAGTCACTGTAGAAGAAGGACTTGTTAGGGAAGCCATACAGTGCAGAGAAGAAGTTGGTTGTGTTGTGGTCCTCTGCTCTCCACAAGGGCTTGGGCATGTACTGCAAGGGGAACCAGGCGTGCTGTCTCATGGCTGGGGCAGCAGAGCCCTGGTCCAGCTGCACACTAGTCAGTGATTTCTGCCAGCTCAGCTGCTAAAGCCAGTGGTTGCAGGAGGGAACACACACGTGCATTTTAAAAATCTGCCCCATGGCTGCAAACTAGAGAAAAGAGTCGATAAATGAGTCCTTCTGCCTGTGCTGGGGACACGTCAGCTTTGCTTCAGGGGCTCCCCATCAGCTTTCCTTCTTAAGTCCCATATGTCCCCCACAGAGAAGCTGATTCAGAGGCTGAAATATCAGAGTTCCCCAAACACTTTCTCTCTGCACCAAGGAAGAAATCTAAGTGAATATTTCCTTTTTGGAACTCTTCTTCTTCAATCTGCAACTTATCCTCGGAAATCTGCTTTACTGGTTCTCCATGCAGTCCTTAATCCATCAAGTTTCTGTTTCCCGAGAGTTTTCAGAGCTTGGCAGAAACAAAAAAGCAAGGGCTGCCTTTCGCTTTGCTTTTCCCCCTCCAGGTATCTCTGACTACTCAGTGAAGCAGCTTTGCTCAGTAGCAGAGTGGTCCCTGTGTTCTCTGTGATATACACAGCTGCCAGATGACACTGCACAGGAAGGAGCCAATGGCAGATCTCTTCCCAGTTTTTCCTGAGGTGTATCACAACCCACACGTGGGCAACGGCACAGCCTGACGTGCAGATCTAGAGAGCAGCAAAACACAGATGGAGGCTGCATGTGCTATGATCTCCCCCGTCTGCTCTCTCCTCTTCTCCGGACACCCAGCACAACAGCTACATGGGGGTGAAGCATCTTCACTACTTTGTGGCATCTCTCTTTCTCTTTATCCCAGAGTTTTAGCAGAGAACATCTGAGGGTTTTGTGCTTGGCCCTAGCCCCTTCCTGCTCTCATGTGGTGCAGAGAATAGAGTGAAAAGTGAAACCCAATCAGACAACAGCAGCAGCCCAGCATGCTCAGGGGTCATCAGGATGGCCGGCTGCCCGCTCTGCATCCTGGCTGGGCTGGGGCCCGCGCTGAGCCCCGGCGTGTTCAGGCACCCACCGGCATCCCTGCAGCAGCCTGGCAGAGGCTGCAGGAACACACAGGGCTCCATTCCTGGGCTCCTTTGCTGTATGGCCCCGATAGGCCCCTTTGCCATGGTCCCTGCCATTTCCTTGCTGTGCATCAGGAGGATGAGGGGGCAGAGCAGCACCGGCAGGACATGCACGAACCCAACAGCGGTGACATGTCCCGAGTGCCAGAGGTGGGCGACTCTCATCCCATATTCCTGCAGAACAGAGTTATTCTGTCGCACGTACAAACACTTTAGCAATCACAGACTGGTTTGCTGCAGTTATTATTCACTTGCAAACATTTTGAGCTGCTTCAAGTAGGTTTTGGGGTTCATCATGCATTGATGCTAGCTCCGCTCAGTCAGGGAAAGTGAGGGAGAAATGTACTTTTGCCAACTCATCCAGATGAATTGTGCCACCCTTTGTTTTCTATAGAAGATTTTTGGCTTTCACATGTTGACACTACTTGAGACACAAATTTTTGGAAATTTTCATTTTCGTGAGATTATTTAGCATTTTCCTTTTTAGTGTTCTTTTGAAAAGAAATGTCAGATGGCTGAAATGTCAATTGAGATGCATATCCATCTTCTGAACAGATCTAACGTGATCTAATGTAATCTCATCAACTGATCAATGTTGATGAGGGCCAGAGAAACCAGAGCTATACTATAAAAATTCAGATCCTTAGGAACATTAAAAAAGCAGATTTCAAGCATTTTCACAGGTTATTACCATGGCTTATCACCTTTGTTCATGGAGGCCAAGGGGGTTGTTGGGAACAATTCCCTGAGCTCACTGGGTTCATGGAATCTTTCCTGTACTTCTCTGCAGAGATTTTTTCCTGCCTGACAAAGACAAGTGAGACAATTCAGCAGTCACACTCATTGTACAGCATGTAAAAGCATCCAGGGTCGAGGCTGCTTGCACTTGCATCTGAATTTAAGCTAATTTTAAGGAAATTATTTCTAAAGACATGATTCATCTGCATTACTGGACAGAATTTAATGATGAGGCAAATCATAATAACAATGGAAATTTTCTCCCCAGGCTGTTACCATGGGTTCAGTGGGTACACGCATTCAAATGCTTGTCCCTGTCTGCTCCCACAAAGATGTACAGAAAATGCTTTCATGACTGGAGTATTGAGCTCAAAAACCAAATAAAAGTGTCCCCACAGGTCCCTGCAGATTGTTATATTTCATATTTATGAGGTATGTAAAGACCTCACAAGAGGGCAAATGAGAAATCCTGCGAACCCAAGACCACTGCGCCATGCCACAGGAAGCAGGGAGCACACAGATCCTGGCAAAGCCTAAACCAAGGTCTGCTGGTGCAATAATGAGATCTCTGGCTTGAAATAGAAAGTGTCTCTGCTCTGCCATTCAGAGCTGAAAGCAGCTGGAAGCAGACAGGAAGTTTCAGTGCCTGAGCCTTGTCCAAAGGGAGAAAATTCAACAGCTGAAATTGTCAAGTCCAAATAAGGACAATTTAATTCAGTGTGTCTGTTGCACCATGCAACTTCTTGCAAGATTTCTCTTTCCTAGAAAGGTTCACAGTTTACCCTTTTCTACTTTAAATACAAGTTTGATAAATAACAGAAACAACAAGAGCTATAGACCAACCCCTGAAGTTTTATTTCACTCAAAAGGTGTGTTAAAAATAAGAGTCTGGACAATCCTCATAAACCACGAATCTGCAACTCTTTCTTTTTCCATATTTGCTTTAGAGCACTTAGGGCACTGTACTCCTCTTCATTTTCAATGACTAGTCCTGCTTTTGTGACTCAGAAAACGTGGGACGAACAGGCACAGGCATTTTCCAGGACATTTCATGGACGTGATAATAAGACTTAATAAATAAATGGTGATAACAGAATGAATTCTCCAGTAATACATTAAATAAAGCAGTTCTGTAATTCAGACAGGTGTTAACCATTCAAAACCACACTATACATGATGCCTTTCTGTGTAGGTGAGCCAAGGTTTGGCTCGTGGGGAGGGAAAGATCTGCTCAGCCCATGGCAACACGAGAGTCACCTATGTGTTCCTCCATCCCGCTCACATCATTCACTGTGTGCTCCCTCTTGATAGATGAGAGCCATTGCAGCTATAATCCAGCTTTTACAAAATATTTTCACTTACTGAGGGCAAACTTTTAGGCAAAATTATAAAATTTACCACTCTCAATGTGGTAAATTTCCCAGTATCAATGCCTTTCGTCTTTTCCCTGAGAAAAATCCTTCTTCATGGGGAAAAATGTGGAAGGAAGGTGCTGGGCACAGACTGTCTCTACCAGATACTCAATTACATCCCCTTGAAAGAGTATTTTAGCTTTTATTCTCAGAGCTTTCTTGGAGGCAGTGTAATTGGATTCTCATGCTGCAGACAGACGGAAGGAACAAACAATGGAGGACACGTGTGGGATACCAGGGTGCTGATGCTCGACTTAGGAGCTGGAAATGACTTCTTCGAATACTCTAGACCAGCCTTTCTGCAGTGAAGCCTGACATATAAATTATTCACAGTGAACAGGAACATGGGGGAGGAGCTGCATGGCCTTGGATCCAACTGCTGTACTGTAATGGACCGTGTCCCTTCCTAGAGAGCAGCCTGGGTTAGCTGAGTGTCCCTCACCTGGGGAGGAAGAACTCCCAAGAGCCAGAGGAGGAGTCAGCTCCAGGCCATTGCCTTTATGAAGCTCAATACAATGTACCTGACAGGTTTACCGTGACTTCTCTACAGTACCTGCAGTTATTTCTAATTCCATGCACCAGATACACAGCGAGGACCAGCTGTAGCACACACAGCAAAGCGCTCGAGGAGGGTAGAGGCACGTTGTTCTCAGCTGAAAGCACAAAGTTATATTCTAAAATTTCAGGTTATTCCCTGTGACTATCAAATGGCTGTAAAGTAAAGCCAAGGGAGTCTCTAGTGGCTCAGGACATGGAATTTAACATGCACTAATCCAAAAGATTGGCTCTTGGCAAAGAAGGCTCAGCAGATACAGAGGAGACAGGACATACAGGGGAGGTGACGTGGCAACTGTCACACATGGTCCATCAGGAGATGGAAGCAAGCACTGCCAGGTTCAGGTAATGTTGGGGGTTTTTCACTTTCTAGAGGATTCAATACCAGGAGAAAAAGCCAGATGGGCTGTTCCAGAGCCAGCTGATGCTGGCAAAGGGAGGGGAGTTGCTGTGGAAACCTCTGTCAAGCCTTTTTTCCTTAGTTGGAAGGAAACTCCTCTGGAAGGATGAAGTAGACTAAAAACTACTTTGAAGTTTCTGAAAAATAACAAAAAAGAAAAAAAAACAGTCTGACTTTGCTAGCAGCTACAAATGTTCAAACAGGAATCAAGAGCCATGGTCCATGAATAAGTGATGCAGAAGATAAAACATGATTTGAAAGGAAACTCTTCTGAAGACAGGGATGCCATGAGCCCTGAACACATAGTCCTAAAACTCACCCACAAACAGCAGCTTTCTTTTTCAGAGTGACTGGAGAATAGGTGCTGTTCTGCAGGTTGTATTCTCAAAATGCTGGTTTTTCACTGAATGAATGAAAGCCCAGGACATAAATGTCATCAACAACAATCTGAAATTTTAGCTATGGACAATCCATTTCAACCCATTCAATTAAAAACAAAATTAAAAACACTTTGCTATCCTTCAGAAGCAAATATTCCTCTAAAATAACAAAATTTCCCACTTCAGTTTCTCACCCAGACTTCAGTTGCTGAGTTTGGGGTCTTGGTACAGAGCTGGAGGAGGCAAATGCTTCCAGGGGACATGGCCCTGTGCAGGGGTCCCTCAGGGAGGAGAGTGGTGGTAGATTGACAGTGAGAAGCAGAAATGGCCTCGTCTCAGGTGTGGGGAGGTTGGCTCTGGAAACAGCTCAGTGAAGAGATCACTCCTCACCTCCACCTGTCAGCACTCATCTTCTGCACAGCACCCTTCACATCCTTGCCAGCCTGGGCATCTCCCAATGGGATTCTTTTGCCCTTAAAGCACTCACAGCCTTTTTCAGTGCCTCTTATTCATTCTTGGATTTTGTTTTTTCTTTTTCATTTCTTCAAATATTTCAGGGGCTAAGTTTTGGAAACACTGATGACTATTCCAGCTTGGATTAGTTTGCAATCAAAGTATGAAAACCATTTCTTGCATCCATTCCCTTCTCTCTTTCCAACTGCCCTTTATCTGACTGCTCCAGGAAAAGCAGAATTAGCCACTGCTTTGTTTTCTCTCCTTACAGCCCCAGCTGCACTCACTACAATTCCTGGCTTGCAAGAGAAAAAAAAAATTACTTGTACTATTTCCTTTAGATGCCAGATGCCACATTCCCAGATGATCTATGAATCCTCACATCTCTTTTCAACATCCAAAATTTCAGGGACAGAGGCACTACACACCCTGAAGGCAAACCTCTCTCTGGCACACCAACACATCGGCGCCCCTCCTGAGAGCCCTCCTGACTCTGTGGGCTCCAAAAAGCTCCTTGGCAAGCTGCAAGAGTGATGTCAGTGCTCAGAAGTGAGTTCCAAACAAGGGCTGTAGCTGGAGAAGAGCTTGGCAGGATGTCTGCTGAGTGCTGCGCTGCCCGCCCTGCAGCAGGGACACAGCTGGTTTTAAAGGGTTTTCGACCATTTCCCAGCTAAACCCCACCACCCTGTGCCTCAGCATCTCTTCACAGAGATGGAAACCAACTGCAGGACTCAAAGTAAGATGCACAGCTTCACTGCTGCCCCGATGGAAGGGTGATGGCCCTAACAGCCCTTTCCTCACACTGACCATTTCTGAGCACAGACCAACTGCAGCTCCATCAGGCGCACAAAACCAGCTGCTGTGAGGGTACAATCAGCTGAAACCTCCCAAAATGGTGCTGTTATGTAAAATTACAGAGCTGCTACACTCTGTCCATAACATCCCAGCCTTTCTTCTCTTTGCCTGTTTCCTGGCACTGGGGGAAGCCAGGTGGGTGGTATCAGCAGTCAGTTCAGGGAAATGGAGAGCCTTGGGAGGAGCAAAAATCAGAGCCCAAACCGCTGTTCCTTGGGCTTGGCTTTGGGTGATGTAGCAGGAGGCGGTCTCAGAGCAGTTCTTCCCAGCTGAGAGCAGAGGCTGGGGACAGGTGCCAAAAACCACCCCCCACAGTCCCTCTGTGGCACCAGGTGGCCCCACAGCTCCCACCAGGCAGCTCCATCCCAAACTGCATGGGCTGCCCTGCAGCTGCTGCTCCAGCACAGTGCAGGTGGCAGCAGCTCGGTCTTGAGGGACTCCATGTGACACTTGGATCTGAAAGAAAGCTGGGAAGAAAAGAAGCAGAATGTGTGTCCAGAAAGAGATGTTTGTTTGAGCTGGTCCTAAATATCAAGAGATGTTAGAAAAACCACAAAATCCTTCAGAAGTATCCTTTTTGCTGTTCAGTCTCAGGTTTCTGGTCTCAGTGTGTCTCCTGCTGTAGAGGCCTGATGCTGGTACCAGGGTACAGGACTGTGGCACTACCCCCTGCCCTGGGGCAGGCCCCTGCTATCTGAAATGGAGAGACTGCAGGTTTTTCAAAGTACCACCAGTAATTTGATGAGGTGACTTGACAAAGGTATGATTGCAGGGGGTGTTTATAAAAAGTACTGTATAGAAGTATTTTCAAGACAGAAGAGTGAACAGTGAGGTCAAACCCTGGTCTCTGCCCACCACCTGCTCAGGGCAGCCAGGGGAGCTTGGGACACCACAGCCTGAACTCCCCACTCACCACCTGGGCCTCTGGGAGCCATGGCCACCAGGATACTTCCAAGGAATGAGGTGCACTGACCCCTCCTGTAGCCCAGCCTGAGCATATGGCCAGCACCTGTCCTCCTGCTGCTGACCCCAACATCGACCCCAGCACTGCTCTGCCAGTGGCCACTGACCCTCAAGTCAGTGATGGCACCAGGCATCTCTGCAGTCCCAACCCCATCACCCCATCAATCTCAAACTTTTCCTCAGTAAATCGCTTTCTCCTTTAAAACCTTTCCTGAAAATTTTTAACTCCAAGTGACCAGTATTTTAAAGTTCTTGTCCATACTGTAAATTGCCAGTGATCAGCAGAGTAGAAATTATTTGGTCTTGTTTTCTCCCCAGCACACAACATTCCACATTCCAGAAACACAAACACATTCCAGAAGAGTTATTTGGCAGTGGAAGTGCAATGAGACAGCCTTTGTTCTTCTTTATTTCTCTGCAACATAAGCGACAAGAGAGAGTGCAAAAAAAAAAAAAAAAAAGTCAAAAAAGTCAACCTCACCCAGCTAAAATAAGCAAGAGACAAGAACATCTTCGTGTGTTCCCTGTTAAGCAGAAGGAACACAGCTCAGCCAGACCCACTGGCAAGTGCTGAACCATTCACTGTCCTTGGGAGTAACAGTAAAGGAAAAAAATGTTCTGAAAGATAGATAAAGCCATTCCAAAGGACTGAATCACTGAGAATAGGAGTTCCTTGGTGCAGGGAAGTATGTGTTAGGGAAAGAAAAAAGTGCCTGAGTCAAACTACCCCAAAGGCTTTGCTTGATGAAGCAGCCTGATGAGACCTCACCTGCTTCCAGAACACATTTTTTAGGGTAATGTCATTCATTTCTTTAATGCTGGTGGATCTCAAGGAAGAACGACACCACCAGGGCTGCAGTCATCATCATAACTGCTCTTCTTCAAAGACTACCATTGTATCTGGGCTCTCAGCTTGGAAGAAATGCCTGAAAGGATGTAACTGAAAAAGAGAAAGAAATAAAGTTTGAGACTGTATTACCTCTTTTCTAACAGAATTTGAAAAGAAATACAAAAGTCGATGAGAGGTTTTCTGTGTGAGAGGATTTCAACATAGACTACAAATTCCTACATTTTTTTATTTTCTGCTGCTGGCTACTTTAATTGAGGACTTTCTCCTTAGGCTGGTCAGACTCGGGCATTAATCAAACACAGGCAGCTTCTCCGAGGGCTTACATCTCCTCTGGTCATCAATAGATCACGGCTGCAATTGCATCTGTCCTGAAATCAGTTGTGGGGGAAGAGGGGGAAGATGCAATTTGGGAGTCAAATAATCTAATTTAGAAATGGTTCTTTCCAATCACTTCTCAGTGATTTGGTTTGGGTCATTACATTCTGGAATGGATACACTGGGTAACAAGGGAGAAACAGAGGAGAAAAAAAATATAGAAACAAGGGAGAAAAAAATCCCCAACATCCCAGCAGCTCCAAAGGTGCTAACTGAGGACAGACCCAAAACACAGAGAAATGCACCTAATTTTATAAAAGTAGCTTAGAACTTTACACTGCTATTCTGTCTTTAGCTCCAATCCTGATCCATTTGAAATGAATGGTATTCTTATTGTTTGTGTTTTCCTAAAATTTCCCAGAACTTAGCCCCATGAAAGATCAAAAATAATAACCTATTTGGGAACAGGCTGTCTCCTTTCATACACTCAAAACAACAGCACCTCTAACACTGGCCAAAAAGGTTTTATGCACCTGTGTACCCAATTTGCACATGAATCTCGCCTCCAGAAGGTATTATGAAATTTTAATTATAGTCCATCTGAAACAAAGTGGCCCTGAACTACATCCAAACTTCTGCCAGGCTGGGCAGAGGGTTTTGTGCCTGGCAGTTTTACAAACCTCATCTGCTGCCAACTTAACAGGATAATACTCAAAAACCTTGAGAGCCCTAAGGGGAAGTGGCTATTAGTTGCAAAGGTTCAACTATTAAAAACAGCACCTGAGTTGCTGAACCTCAGACACGGCACAGAATGTCTCCGTAACCAAATATTGTCTCTTTCTGAATCATTGGAACATTTGTGTGAGTCAACCTGAAGCAAAACAACCAGCCCTGCACACAAAGGATGCCTTTCTGTCCCCTGATCCATAGTGCTGCTTTGACCCATGCTGGGCAGGGACTTCTGGAGCCAGTGCTTAGCAGCTGGAGCTGCTGGAGGGTGAAGCAGCTGTAAGCATAAGCAGCCAGCCAAATTTGCAAGAACACTGAAAAGGTGTGTGAAACAAAAACCAAACTACTTCTGTCTTTTTGCCACAGAAAAGCGAGCCAAGTAGAGGCAAAAGCAGCCCTGAATCTCTGGCCACCACCTTGCTCCATCTGTTACTAATCAGCATCTTAGACAATTACGACTTTTTTCCTGTTTTCTGTGCAGACAAATTCCCAGAGCTTACACACAGGATGTGGAAGGTGTGCTAATGTCTGTGCTAAATGCTCTGACAGCAATGAAAACATGTCAGGTGCTGGTGAGGAGCATCAGCACAAAAATAGGTGTTTTGAGAGTGCATTGGCAAGGGCTGGGAGTGGTGACCCAGGCCTGGAACCCACAGCGCTGGGCTGGGGCCACCGGCCACAAACCCCAGATAAACGGAGGAGGTTGTTGCTGCCAGGGCAGCAGCCACGCACACAAACTGCAATTCACTTTTCTGACTGAGCCTCCTTCGCGACCCTCCTTCCTTGCAAAGCCCTGCAGACTTTCCCTCAATCAATTCTCACATTCTGTCTCTGCTCTGTGCTCCACAGATGCGGCTGATCACGTTTGCCACAGCCAATATCACTGTGACACACACCCAGGAGCCAGCGAGGGGCTCGCTCAGCAGGAACAGAACAAATTACTTCTGTCTTCACAGAGGTTTGGCATCGAAATGTCAAATGGAACAGGTAGATGACCTGCTGAAAAGATTATTTTTTATCACACCAAGCAAACCAGAACCTCAGAGAAGCCCATGTGAGCTCTGTCATGCGTGGGATCGTGCCCCGCAGTCAGGAATTTGTTGTGCTAGGTATGAACCCAGTCAAGGTTTGTTGCCCTTCCTGTCCACAGTGTGACATTTATTTGCCGTCACCTTGAGACAAGATATCCAGGGATCCACTGACCCCCCTCCATTCGGTTTAGTAATTTATGTATCTTTAGCCTACAGAAAGCTGGGTCATGACTGTCAGCTGGCAGGCCAGGGACAGACCCAGAAAGGTGCAGGACATGTTCAGAATGTGCTTTATGACTTATTGCCCTGTTCCATCAAAATCATCATCTGCTCTCTGATTCCAGACTCTTGGTTACAGGAAGGTGTCCAGGTACAAACAGGCACAAGATCCAGATGTGGCATTGCCATGGCAACACACTTGTAGAACGAATTTGCTGTTTTTCTGAGATTCACCATTTAGAGAGAAGCAGCAGTAAAGCTGGATGTTGCAGATGACTCAAAGAACTGTTCAATGGAGTGTGTAAAGCAGCACCAGGAGACCCTGGGAGAGGTGGTCAGTGGGACAAATCCTGGTGGGTAGGCAGGGATGGAACCCATAAAGCAGCTGCTTTCATGAAGCACTACTGAGGCAGTGAGCTTATAGAAGGGCAGATAAATAAAGCAGCACAAAGCAGCCTAAGGGAAAGGATTCACAGGAAAGCCCTAACAGAGCATGACTGTGTAGCTAAAGAGCTGTCAGAGGTCACAGATCAAGTGCAGGAGCCATGTGGCTCAGGACACAAGAATTTGATGATTACTGATTGAATACGGGCAAAGTCTGAGGAGGTGTTTGGTTTGATTGGGTAATATTTGGGCAAACTGGAATGAGAAGAATTTAAAATCTTGGTTCCGTTTCACTTGACTATCCAAAATCTCACAAATTAGGATATAGTTTGTGTTTCAGCAATACTGATATCCCTCTGGGTAAGAACAAAATTGCTGTCTGAAATGTGGGATGAAATGCCAGTGTCACCTATTGCTATTTAAATTCCTAGAAAATAAAGAAGTAGCAGCAATTTATTCCCAAAGCCTTGGGACCTCAAACATTTTGAGTTGCCAGCTGCTTCCTTACAGACCCTGAGGTCACAGCATGCAGGCATCAACCATTATGTGAAGAGGTGCCCCTGGGCATTTCAAGTGCTGTGTTACTGTAGCTCAGCTTGACGATTCCAGACCCGTCCCCACAGCCTCTCCACTTGTAACCAGTCTTCAGGCTCTCAACGTGACTGAAGATGATGACTTACCCTGACAATGATTTATGTGAGTTTCTCAAAGTGTTAAAAGCTGTGGCCTAATCTCCCATCCTATATCACTGCTGACAATTTGATGCTCTGCTGGATGATCAGCCTTTGAGGAATTTGCTGGCTAATGAAACACTGCAATCAGTTTTATCAAGTCTTTGAAGAGCTTCACTCAAGGGAAACACATAACTCAGCCACAGCACCAGCAATTGATTTCCCAGAAGGTTCCTCATAAAGCAACTGTGAAACCTGGTATTTTTACACCTAAAATTTGCAGTTCTGCCCCAAGTCTGCAGGTTCCACTCACTGAGGACCAGAACAGGACCCATGAGGAGCCATTCCCGAGCTGTGCATCTGGGTTATGAAAAAAGACACCACCACCCAGAGGTGGTTCCTCACCCACTGGGCTTCTCAGACTGGCAATTAGCAATGCCAAGGGATCCTGGCCAGTTCTTCCAGGCTAACTCACAAAACACCCCCCAGCTAAAAACCTCTAAAGGCTGTAGAGAGAAAACCATGAGCCACAATCTGTTTTGACACAAGACTTGCAGCCAGGCCTTCAGAGGGAGCAATGATGGGCAGGGAGGTGGAGGGAGGAGCTCACATGGAGAGGGCAGCGTGCACTTGGGTGGCAGCTTTGCTTAAGGATCTTCCTTGGCATTTCCCAGGCAACGGCCTTGGGTCTGTGCCAATGACGGGAGAAAGGGACAAACTTAAACTTCAGTTACTGTAGGCTCTACTCCCAGACTAAAAGGCTGATACATATTTTTTTAACAGTTTCAGTCATATCTTGTGAAAATCAAATTAATCATTCTGGTCACATCAAAACAGCTTTGTGAACTGAAAGGATAATTTCCATTTTCCATTGTGAAGACCTTTCGAAAGAAAGGGGGTAGTTTTGACATAAATCTCCCTCAGATATTCAGAAAGTAGAGCTGGAATGCCCATTTCAGCTTTATTGAAGCAAAATCTTTCAGTTAGGAAATGTACATTGACTTTTTTTGTGAATGACATGCCTTGAGCAGTGGGAAATGGTTTTAACTGCTCAGCTTTACACGGAGCTACATGTGTAAGTGTGGCCAGACCTTGGTGCAGGACAGGAGCCAGCCACCAGCTCTAGGGCTGGCAGAGGGCAACAAGGCCCCTCCTGCGCAGCTGTACAACCTATGAGGCCCCTCCCATGTGGTTGCACAGCCCTTGGAATAAGGTATTGTACACTGGGCTGGTGCAAAAATGTGCATGTATCCGTGAACATCTGCACACAGGTTTATAGCAGCACAATCTTGAACGTTTGGGCCATAGAGCAGATAAATCAAACAGCAGCTCTTCCCAAGAAAAATTATTTCTTTTGCATTGAGAAAATGAAGCAGAAAGGAAGTTTTCTGAGGTCACATGCCAGCTGTAACCTACTGAGTTGTATATTCACAGAGTATTGATGAAAGGAGGTTGAAGATTGTTTCAGCTCAATGCAGCACTAAGTTCTTCCAGCCCTGCTGGAGCACTGCAGTGCTGACCAGCTGCCTCCTCACTCCTGCACTCTCTTACACTTGGGGGTTTTTGGATGTTTAACAAACTCAAGAGTCTGCAAATTGGACTAACCACAATCCTCACGCTCAGCCTTGTACAAGAGGATCAGTTTTGATAAGCCTGTTCAAATCCGGCTGTACAGTGAGGGCCCCACTGACTCCAAAGCACAATGACCTGGAGGTTTTCAAAAGACTGGGGGGAAACAGCAAACCTGGAGGGACTGAAGCTACCAGAGCACCCACACCAGTGGCCTCTTCCACATGTTATGTTTGGCTTAGGACCTTCCTGCATTTGGCAGTGACATGGGGAATAGAACTGCCTCACTGCCAACCTGACCCCGTCCCTCACACAGCCACGGCCGTCCCAGCACAGCCTCCAGCGGCAGGAGCCCACAGGCAGGCAGGGACACACTGTGCTCACTAACATCCTCAGCTTTGCTTTGTGCTTGTTTGCTTCTCACAAAGCAAGTCAGCCTGACCCAAAGAAGATGGCTGCTCTTTACTTGTCTCTAAAAGGGAAAGCTTTCCTTTGAAGAAAATAACCCCTCAATATGAAAAATAAGGATGCAGTAGGAAGGTCCTACAGGCAGGGTTTTCTGTCAGCTCCTTACAGTGACAGACTGCAAAGCTTCCCGTATCAACATACACAAAGACATAATTTCTTTGTTACACTTGACACTGAATAAGAGAGTATTTCTCTCTCCTGTGCCTATCAGACATGCACGGCCCACATTGAACTGTCTCTTATGCAGCAAGTCCTTTGCCCACACCTTCTCCAACAGACTGAACTCCTCCTTTACTGTCTCCCTGTGTCTCTTCAGGGATATGTGACTGTTTCATCTCACCCATCCTTCCCACAGTTAAAGAATGCAGAATGAAGCCTGTCTCTCAAGAACACCAAAGGACATTAGGTTTATAAAGCACC
This sequence comes from Aleadryas rufinucha, assembly GCA_013397815.1. Taxonomy (NCBI): domain Eukaryota; kingdom Metazoa; phylum Chordata; class Aves; order Passeriformes; genus Aleadryas; species Aleadryas rufinucha. Next base: position 65,832 of record VZTH01014575.1, on the reverse strand, counting down.
TGGTGAGCAACTGATTTACTCTCCCCAAAACAAGAGCAAATAAACAAACAAATTGATTTCCAAGACAGGCTGTCTTTGATTTTTAACACCATAAATGCTAATTTCAGCAATAGCTGTTCGATCAATCACATGCCCAGTCCTGCTCTTGTCATGTCCCAGAAGAGTCCGTGACTGAATTCATTGATTGTTTCCAAGACGAGTGATGCAGCAGGTCTGGTACCTCATGTGTGCACATTGCCTTATTTGTACATCCCATATCCCAGACTCCATATATGAATAAGCCAGAGGCAGCTTTCCCTGTGCTCAGATCCATTCTCTGATTTTACCTTGCAGATCCCCGTGTTTTGGCAGCTGTTGTGCCCGAATTCCTCTCCCCAGGCAGTCTATGAGCACATCACTCCAGACTTGCCACCACTCCAGTAATTCGCTATGCCAACAAAATTGCAAACAGGCTGCATGGCCAGTCTGGATCACCAAGCAATTTACTTCAGAATTAGAGGCTGCACTACAGCTGAGAGCCCAGCAAACCCTTTCACTGACAATTACCAGTGTGAGTTGTTTCATGGAGTGCCACGGGTTAATTCCACATTAACTTTTGTGTTTTAAGAGCACTTTGTATTTCCCTGTGCACAACCCAACGGCTTTGGACTCACACGTCTCCCACGCGCAGCCTGAGTGGGAGCCGGCAGCGGCGTGAGCCCCGCGCCGGCACGGCCGTGGCTGAGGGCACAGCTGCCTGCCCATCACTGAGTGGGGTGACACTACAGGGATCCCATCTCAGTCCTGCTGCAAACAGCCAGCTGCTGCCATGTAACGAGTAACTCTGCTTTGCAGTCACCTGAGATAGCCTGGAAGGCTTCAAATAGGTGGGTGATCATCTGGGTCAACTTTTTAAATGTCATCACAGCTAACAGGGGTCTAGGAAGAGCGGTGTTAAAACTGCAGGCAGAAAGCACTACCTAAAGTGAGTACAACAGGCAGTAGTAGCTGCTTCTTAGGTTTATCCCACACAAAACCTGCGACACCAGCTCTTCCATGCCAGTAAACCTGTTCTGAACTCATACTGGCAGTGTGGGTAGAAGTGGGGTGGAGGTTTATTGGACTAGTTCAGCTGGTTAGAGCATGGTGCTAACAATGCAGGGTTGAGGGTTCAATCTCTGTACAGGCCATTCACCTAACAGCTGGACTCTCTGATCCTTGTGGGTCCCTTCCAACACAAAATATTCTACCATTCTGTGATCTCTCCTTCTCCTCCTCACATGCACACTGGCTGCAAGAGCTGACTCGCACTTAGAAGCAGTTGTGAACTTGCTGATAAACTGCTTTGGCAGTTTGCTGCAACAGAAGGTTCTAGCAAAATGATCTGTTTCTGTTTTGTCCAAAGCTTTCCCTTGAGTTTTCTCAGTTTGGGGGGGAATTGGTTCTCAAAGGACACAGCCCTTGCACCACAGGCTTCTCCAGAGCCTGCCCCCAGAGTTCCTCACAACCCCTGCTGGACAGGAGACCTCTGTCACTGATGCTCCACTTGGCCCAGAAAACATTACATTGGAAGAATTTTGGCAGCCTGCTGTTTATGGAATGTGTGAAATCCAGCTCCCAGCCCTCTGCTGCCCTGCTTGGGGGGCCAACACCCAACACCCAGGCTAGGCCCAGGCTGCAGAAGGGCAATTTCTCTGTTCTGCTGCCCTGAAGCAAGGGTATACATTTACACTCACTCCTTCATCTCAGTGCAGATCCAAAACATTTCTGATCTGGTTTTTAACAAGCCAAAGGGGAAAAAATAAAATAAAGACTTCCTTCTTCATTCTTATTTCTCATGACATAGCTTCTAAAATTCCCTGCAACTAATGGGTTTGGAAACCTGTGGTTTGCACTAGCAGCTGAACCAGGCTTAAATCTGAGCAAAGATCATCCATATTCAGAGTGTTCAACAGCCCTCCAGCCCCTCACCAGGCCTAATGAAGTGTAATGAAAGAAAAATAATGAGCTTTGTCCTCACTGCCAAAGGAAAAGGCAACTAGAAATACGCAGGGGCTTGATATGAATTGAACATGATTAAGTATGTGATAACCACTGCTCTGAAGAAAATGGTGCTGTTATACCTAAGGAGCCCCCAGCAGTCCTTTGTCATTAGAGCCATTTAGTTGCTTTAATTGCCTCTGAAAGCCACCCAGAACAGATTGCTTTTATGCTCTTTCCATTTTAAAACCAGGCACAGAAATATATAAGCACTAACCTGCATCCATTTGGGTAATGGGGCTTCAGGGGAGGGAGCTGGACAGGTATTTCACAGGGAAGGGCTCAGTACTTGACCCACAGGATGATGGGACTGGGGGATGTGTGGGCACACACAGGGTGATGTTACGGTGGTATGTGTGGGCACAGCTGAACCTGGAAGATGGCTACCACAGCCCACAGGTAGGCTACAGAACTCTGGTCCCACCACCCACTCCCAGTTTGGCTCCCAGCAAAGAGCAAAAGGATGTGTTACAGCAAGGCTGACAGTGAGGCACAGCTCGTCATGGTCCTTGATAGGGTTCTCAGTGACATGCAGTGCCCTGAATTTGTGTCTGCCCACTTACTCATCAAAAAACAGCAATCCAATTCTAAATTAACAGGTTTTTTTCTGTATTCTTCATTGATTCACAAAACCGAAAATATTATCTTCCTCTCCTTCACATTAATTACATTAATGGCTCACAGTTTCTTAGGAGACAATTCCCAACTCAGTTCTGGCAATGGAGCAAGACTGGAATCTGGCCTAAGCTATTCTGCTAGGAAAGACCAACTGGAGCTGCTCTGGAGAGAATAAAATGTCTCCTCTCTTCCTTGGGGATGGAGAGTATTTCAGAAAGACCTTTCTTAATCATTACTTGTGTTCACTCAGTTCAAAAGGTCCTTGGATCTCTCCTGGATGGATATTTTCTTTACAGAGGGCTGAGGAGAATATATGAAGAGGTCAGGGCTCCAGCTTTCCCTCTTCAGCTTCTAGAAGTACAGTGCACAATTGAAATGATGCCCCAAAATCTTTGCTGTGGACAAGGATCCAGCCCCTGCTCCAAGTACACAGCCCAATGTTTGTACATGGCTTTTAGAGACCAGAATTCTTTTGAGACATGAGTTTGAATCCGTCATCCAGGATGGATCTCCGATTGCGTCGTAACTTCTTTTGCCTCTCGAGATGGACGACTGCTCCCAGGAGGACACCAGCAGCCACGAGCAGCAGGATTCCTACAACAGCCAGAGAGATGACTGTGGCCTCTATCTGCTCTTGGGTCACCTTAGATCCAAAAAGCATCATCTTCTGGGACTCATCCTCAACTGACAACCCTGAGAGACAAACAGAAAGGTATTTTTGACAAGAGCCAGCAATACCACAATGGAAACATTGCAAGAAATACAACAAAGGAGCAAAAGAAAAACCTGATGCAATCAAAGCAGTAGAATCACCATCCCTGGAAACGTTCAAAAGGTGTGTAGATATGGAGCTTAGAGACGTGTTTCAGTGGTAGACATGACAGTGCTGAGTTAATGGTTGGACTCAATGACCTTAGAGGTCTCTTCCAACCTTAATGATTCAATGATTCAAAGGAGGCCCCAGTGCCATCCATCTGTCAGACCCTCATCCCTGAGCCCACACAGAGATTTGAGATGGATGGTTCCTTCCCTAACCTGCTCCACCCAGAACCTGACAGTGTCTCTCAGGTGTCCAGCCCACTGCTGTCCCCAGCCAGAGATGAGAACAGGTGTCCAGGCTGGGGCTGCTGCAAGTTCCCCCAGTGCACACTCCCTGTGCCCATGGCTGCTGTCCTACACACCACTGAGTGCACTTGCTCGGCCATGCCCATGGTGAGTCACCAAGATCCTGAGCTTGCTTGTGCCTCCACACAGAGGCAGCAGCCACCTCCTGAGAAAAGGTTGCTCAGGCAATAACTACTGGCCAAGGTTTCTGCCTGGTAAGCATACACAAGCTGGTATCTGCATATGGTATAAAACTAAATTATTTCATATTGCCACTACTGCTCTCACACATTTCCTTCTCCTCTTCTGGTATGCCCATGTTGAGTGAGGAAAATGTTGGGGAGAAAATGACTGAATTAACAGTGGAGAAAGCCTGCTGAGTTGTAGGTAGGTGGCTGCATTTGCAGCTGGCCTGAACTGGCTCTCAAATCAGCTCAAATGAATTTCTTCACAGCAACTGGAAAATGGGAGTTGTGAAGAAGGATGAAAAATCAGGAAAATAAACCACCAATGTACACTACTCAGACTTCTACCACAGAAAATTTCAAAGGGATCCTATCTACTAGTCCCCTTCTCCCTCTGCTGCTCAACCAAATGTCTTCTCATGTCTGTTCTTTATAACACCCTAAAAACTCCAGGCACATGCTTGGGCTCTTTTCTCAGGGGAACAGGAGAGCAGAAGGCAGATGTGCGTGTTTGCATGCTGACTCCATCCCTTCAGCTTGTAGAGATGATTGTGAAACTTCCCTAAACCACAGAGTCACTGACAGTCCAAAGAGGGAGGACAATCCATCCCAGGCACCCTCCTCCAAATCTCTGCCAGTACCTAAGCTCACACTCCAAATCTGAATCTATACATAGCAGGCACAACAGGGTGCAAGGTCACTAACCTTTTCCACTTAACGCAGGCAAACAAGCCTAACCAGCCCAACTTCCTCACTTCTCTCACCAGAGGACAGACTGGTGCCCTCCCTGTTATCTGCTGAAGCAAGGCCTCACACTGAGGCACTGCCAGGCTGGCAGAGTAGAGGCTGCAGGCGCTGCCTTTCCCTCGCCTTGCACAGATCCAAACCTCTGAGTTGCTGAGGGATCTTCCCCCTCCCCTTCCCACAGACAGGGTTTGGCAGTGCTGTACACACCATACCTGGGGCAACACTCACGACTTCCAGCTCTGACTCTGAAAGGAAACAAAAGGAGGGTAAGAAGGTGTTGGGCTGAGCAGGCAAAGCCCAGAACAGGGCAAGGATCAGATCCAGAGGCAGCATGGTTTTCCAGGACTAGCAGGCTGTTCTTTGTCCTGTCAGTGTTTTCCCTCTCTACATGAGACAAGAGAATTTTTGTATCACCTGCTTCAGAGACAGCCCCAGTCCCAGTGCACAGCTCTTTCCAGCCCTCAAAAGAAAAGTGCTGAGGGAGAAACAGAGATGGCCCCGACACTGGGCAGGCACTGGTCACCCACAGCTGAACCACTGGGGCATTCACTGTTTTGGTAATAAATCTAAAACCACATCACCATGTGGGCTCCAGTGCAGCCAAACCCAGTACTGAGTGTCACTCACCTCTGAGCACCTTCCAGGTCTCAGTAAGAGCAATTACTGGCTGAGAGCTGAACATCACAATTCAGACAAGCTAAAAACCAAACTCGGAATAACAACATAGGTAATGTGAACTCCAGAAGACAATTTGTTATTAACTCCAGCTCCAAGTATTACCATATTTAAAAGCAACATCATCATTTAATAACACTTAAGTAATTATCTGCTCCATTAACTGGCTTTTCATAGCATGTAAGAGAGGTGAGCTACGAACACCCAGAATTTCACAGCAGTAGCAGGAAGTGCTGCTGGATGTTTTACTGTGACAGCTCCCTACCTGTTCTAGGCAGGACAGTGAAGAGGATCTCCATCCCAGCATGGATATGGTCAGACACATGACAGTGAAGCAGCCATGTCCCAGGGTTCCCAACCAGCATCTCCACCATTTCAAAGGTCCCAGGGAACAGATCCACAACATCTGCTCTGTAGCTTTTGCCATTCTGTCAGAGAAGGGAGACCATTAGCTGCAGTGCTCACTGCATCTTCTCAGGAAGAAAATTCTGCCAGTGTTGCTGGGGACCACTTGGAAAACAAATAATCTGGTAATGCCTAACCCTAACAAGGATTAAGCTGGAATCTCAGCTCAACAAGAGGCTCAGGGAGTCAGACGGGGATGTGTAAAACTACATCCTTTTCCTAGCTGGGTGAAGCTGCTGTGGTCATTAAAAAACATTCAAATACAAAGTCAAGTTAAAAGTGCTGATATCAGTAAGGCAGTACCTGCTTTATCATCAGCAGGTATTTTTACCTTGTATATGAAGGTCTCAGCATGAAAATGGACTGTGTGTACATCAATCTCGTGACCCATTCCCAGCAGGTACCAGCTCACCCACTCTCCCTGGTACATGGTCAGACCAGGCAAGTTGGCATAGAGCCTGCCATTGATTGCTGTGCAGGGAATAACACAGAGGGGAAAAGGCTGTTAGTGAAATTTTACAGGTGCTGCACCCCCTCAGAGGAAGGTGGCAGATTAGAAGCTACAAAGCTCATACAGCACCCAGTGTACCAGCAGTTGGTGTCCCCCACAGGACAGTCCCCTCAGCTCAGCTACTTATCCACTCTGCTCACAGCCAGGAAAAGTGACTTGCACTCAAGGCCATGCTGTAGCTCAGCTCAAATAAATCTCAAAAACTACCTTTGCTGAAAACCTTCAGTCAGCCAGCAAAAGTAGTTGCTTCTAGAAGTCAAAATGCATGACACATGCCTTTTCAGCCCAGTGATGGAGAAACATGTATATACCTACATACATATAAATGTCTGAGCAATTTCCTTGATGAACATTGAAAAGGGGTAAATCCTGCCAGTGGGCAGCCCTGTGGTGCTGTGCCTCAGGCTGGCCACACACATCACATTCCAACCACTTGTAAAATCACTGCGTGGCAGGATTTTATCTCTCAAGTAGCACAGCTGAAGGAATCCGGCTGTGACTGCACATGCAGGAAAGGGATCAAAACGGGGAGTGAGCTGACTGCCATGCTGCACACACACAGACTTTCATGCTCAGATGACAACAGAGAGAATAATACGGAAGGAGGAGGGATCTGAGGGCAGAGCACCACGGTTTTACTCCCAGCTCTGCCCTGGGCATTTTGTGTAGCCTAAAACAAGTATCCAACTTCAGCATGCTGGTTCTGCTAGCTGTAATACTGGGTTAACAATTACACCTTCATGGACGTGTATTTGGAGAGTCTTTATCTCACCCATACAAAACCCATACAAAACAAGTAGTAATGACAGTACACAAAATGCAACTGCTCACTACTATTATCTCCACAACTGCCAAGGGACCTGTTTTGCTGAGAGTATTTTAGATAGAGCCAGATATAATATGGACAGAAACTAACATAAATAACACACTAATTTAAACAAATGTGTTCATCCTTCTAGGGTAGAAATAGCTTTTTGATAATCAGCTAAAACAACTGAGCCACGTCTTGCAGCCACATAGCTAAAGAAAATTAATTTAAAGCCTAACATACTCTGATGGTCCCCGAGACAAACAATTAAATTTGTCTGACAAGCTAATTTCATGTTTGATTTTATTTCCTTTTCTGAGTCACTCAGACACATCAGAGATTAACCTCTCTGGCCTGGATGTTACTATTCCTCCTTACAGGGACAGCCACAATGACCAGCCTTCACTGCAGATCAAAGATTTGGGCTGTACGTGTGCTGCAANATTTTATCTCTCAAGTAGCACAGCTGAAGGAATCCGGCTGTGACTGCACATGCAGGAAAGGGATCAAAACGGGGAGTGAGCTGACTGCCATGCTGCACACACACAGACTTTCATGCTCAGATGACAACAGAGAGAATAATACGGAAGGAGGAGGGATCTGAGGGCAGAGCACCACGGTTTTACTCCCAGCTCTGCCCTGGGCATTTTGTGTAGCCTAAAACAAGTATCCAACTTCAGCATGCTGGTTCTGCTAGCTGTAATACTGGGTTAACAATTACACCTTCATGGACGTGTATTTGGAGAGTCTTTATCTCACCCATACAAAACCCATACAAAACAAGTAGTAATGACAGTACACAAAATGCAACTGCTCACTACTATTATCTCCACAACTGCCAAGGGACCTGTTTTGCTGAGAGTATTTTAGATAGAGCCAGATATAATATGGACAGAAACTAACATAAATAACACACTAATTTAAACAAATGTGTTCATCCTTCTAGGGTAGAAATAGCTTTTTGATAATCAGCTGAAACAACTGAGCCACGTCTTGCAGCCACATAGCTAAAGAAAATTAATTTAAAGCCTAACATACTCTGATGGTCCCCGAGACAAACAATTAAATTTGTCTGACAAGCTAATTTCATGTTTGATTTTATTTCCTTTTCTGAGTCACTCAGACACATCAGAGATTAACCTCTCTGGCCTGGATGTTACTATTCCTCCTTACAGGGACAGCCACAATGACCAGCCTTCACTGCAGATCAAAGATTTGGGCTGTACGTGTGCTGCAATATTGAGAACAGACAGTTTAATTCTGCTTGTGCCACTGATAATGGAAAAGGATGAGGACATTCACCACAACTCAAGCTTCTTACTTCGAGAGGTTGCATAATCAACACCAACATTACCGTGCATTTTGTTGCTTTCCACAAATTTCTCATCCACCAGGTTGATCTCCTTGTGATTTCCCTTACTGAAACGTTTCACATTCTCCTCCAAGTACCAGGACTGATTTTCATCAAAAACCAGGAAGAGCAGAGCAAACTCCCTCTTTACATCCTTCCTGGTCCCACCGGATCGCAGGGCCCCTCTCCGGCAGACCTTCAGGGGTCCGATCAGCCCACTGTACATATCCTAATCAGAAGGAAGGAGAGCTCTGAGGCAAGGACCTTCTCACCCTCCGTTATGCACAATTTTTTGCCTTGCAGCAAGCAATCATTTTCTATTCCCACACCACCCCACTCAGAACAACCAGTACTGCCACGCAAGTATTCTTGTTGGAGAGCACCAGTCACTGAAGCACAGGAACAGAACTATATGTGCTCTTCTAAATGCAAATCCAAAAGTCATAACTGTGGATGGTATCAAAATATTCTCCACTCTGTGGCTGCAAAAACATCTGCAACTTGAGATAAAAAGGCCAGTATTTCTGGGTTGAATGTGATGGTTTATTGCAGGATCCTCCAGGTTGTTGCGCTGTGAAATCAGTGCTATGACAATTCTAGCAATGGTCAAATCTGCCTGCTTTATTCATGAGGTTTATTTTGGACAATTTCTGCCTTTCTAGATTAGCCCTATGGCTCTTACCAGTAGAAACCATGACTAAATGGGAGATGTTCTAAATCCAACAAATAACTGGAGGAAGGTTAGTAGCAAGGAGAGACAGCGGAATTGTTTTACAAAGGTTTGTTAGGAAAAACTAAGGACAAACATCAGGACAAATTCAGAAGACTTCCTCTCCGAGGAGAAGACTGGACATGTTACCAGGTGATTCTTCTACCTCTTGGCTGGGCCAATCTCTAAATTGTACCCAACTCACATTGTTTTCTAAATGGGGTAAAAAATTGGTCTAATTAGGCTTTTCTGGTTATAACTTCTGTTTTACCTTCACTGGATCCACTGTGGAATAGTAGATCCAAGGAACACAGGCTGAATCATTTGGCCCTGGACCAGATCTCTCGGGAACTTCCCACCGGTATGTCACAATGTCACCTGAAGGACAGAGCAGCATCATACACCAGGTGATACAACCACTCACTAAGCAGCAGCAAAACCAAATGGAAAAAGAAAATCCTGTCTCCAAAGCCCCAATTCAATTCTCTATTTGTCAGATATTGCATCTGCCGTCCCCAAACACAAGGCAGAGTGGCAGCTCCCCTCTCAGAGCAATTCAGAGGGGTCACAGAATGCACACACTGTCTGGTACGAGCACAATGCAGCTTTATCTGCCACTTTTGAGACTGGACCTGACCATGGAAATGACCGTGGAATGACCATGGAAGCTCATTCAGATGGAACTTAAGATAATCTTTCTTCTCTTTGAAGTGAATTTATGATGCTGATTCCAATTGGGTTTTAAAATCACCCTTTTTCATATTAGCAGCCCATTTCACAATGACAGGATCTGGCTGACAGCCTGACTGTGGGGCTTGGACAGTCTGGGGGAGTTGGGGGGGACCAAAAATTATATACATTGGCATCTGGATCATGAAACAAAGGGGCCATTTCAGTCAGATCCCAGCAATTGTGTGTTTCTCCTATTTCACACTATTTTCATACTATTGTGCTCATGCATCCCAAGAAAGAGGCTTACCCATCCCAGGACTGGCTGAGCTGCCACCTGCTGTCACCTTCCCCTTCCCACAGAGAGACCACACTCAGTGTGGGGGGATAAGGCTGCACACAGAAGAATGTCCTACACACGTCCCAGATGGCTGCCATCCCCACACAAATGGTATCACTAAAACTGTGCTGGACCTGAAAGACCAGTCACTGTTCAGTTCCAGCACTCTACTGTAACAAAACCAGACACCTGAGGCTGCTTAAGAAAACCAGTCTGGCTCTGGGCTAAAATCAGCTGTGCAAGCCCACACAAAAATGCAGCTAGAGACAGGGACCTACCAGGGTTTGCCACTTGGGGATGTCCAGTCTGCTGCTCCAGCACCCCATGTGCATGGATGGAGTAGGGCCGTGAGGCGTTGTTCTTGAACACGACGTTGAGAATATCGCCCACTTCCGCCCACAGAAAAGGGCCTTGAGACAGGAAGAATGTACTCTGAGACCAGCAAAATCCATCAGCACATCTTCTGGGATACTCCCAACCCTTCTCTCAACATCTTCTCCCAAGAAATATTACCTTATAATATTTATGATGTTCCCCTTCCTCTTCTCTACCTCCCAAAAAGAGAATTCGATGTGAGTCCCAGCCCAACTCTTAGGAAACCGGACTGATTTTCACAATGAGGACAATGAAGATGGTTACACATTTCAGCTGGGCCCAGCACAGCTAAGGCTTGATTTCTGAATACTGCTATGCTAAATGTCACATGTTGATCATCCCTTGCTATTGGTTTCAAAAAATGTGTTAACATTCAACTGAGCCTGACAGTGTCACAAAACAGAGCTGCAGCCTATTTTAAGTGGCAGACGCTGCCTCAGCCTGGCTGCCCTGACCCCATTTACAGCCTTGGGTTCATAACAGAGAGTTCTGTCTCCACAGATCTCCACTAGTCACTGCAAAATGTTCCTCCACTTCCCAAGGCTGCCTGCTTTCGCCTCAGAAGCATTTCTCACTACAGATCTTCCCCTCCATTTCTCAGACCCCTCTCCAGGAGTCAGTGCTTCTGTCCCATAGTCGGAGAAATGGAGCTGTGGAACATGCTTTGCCCGAGCCATGACAGAACACAGTGCAAAGGCACGTGGGAAAGCCCAGGTTTTCCTACAAGCTGTGCACAGGACCCTTCTAACCGCTGTCTCCAAAGCTGGCAGATGTGAGTAGGAGACAGTCCCAATTTCTCTGCACTCAGACACACAGCAGATGCCTAAATATCCAGTGAGCCTTTAGATTATAGTTGTGAGCCACTGCAGCTTTGGAGCCCCTGCAGCTTTAGAGCCCCAGTCCCACTGCTGTGGGAGAGGAAGGTGAACCCTCTGCACACATCCTTACCCAGTATCCCTAGGTGTTCATCACCATTTATCCTGGCCTTGGGGGTTTGGAAAGTGCCATCCGTGTACTCCCTGTAAACTGCTTTCTTGTACCTGGAGCCGAGCAGTCCATTCTCGTTGTTCAGAAACACGTCAGCATAGCTGAGAAATGCAGAACGAGTGCTGAGATAACCAAAACCTCATGGGGAACAAACAACTAACTTCTGTCAGGGGGTTCACATTTGAAGGGGCTTCCCAGAGCTGGCTTGGGCTGCAAAGGAGAGTGTAATGACGTGGAGGGCTGCTCTCCCACCAGCAGCACCACCAGCATATGCACCAGGTCACAGGGTGGCCAAGACACCCAACAGGCTCCACCAGGGTCTGCTGGGACACTGCCACAGGCCTCCCCAGAAGATGGGCTCTACCTCTCTGCAGAGTGGTTGTGCCGCTCCCTCTCCCAGCTGCGGTCGGGCGCGTAGTCCCACACCACCTCCTCTGCCGCGACGTAGAACGTCCGCACTCCTGCATAGCGATGGACAGAGGCAGTGCCCGCCTTTCCACACTTGGAAACGATGTACTGTTCCCTCATCCCAGACTGGTAGTGATTGCTCGTCTGGCAGTAGATCTCAAAAGTCCCTGAGGGAGGCAGGATGAACAAGGAAATCAGTTGTTTTTGAAGATTCCAGGAAACAGCTGCTTCCCTGGCTGGTGTCAGTATGTGCTGGGTGTATCTCTGTGGTGTTTAGGGAGCTTGGTTGCCACAGGCCAAGGTTAAAAGGAGTCATTGGAGAAACCAAGCAGGAATGGCACAGCAAAGTCCTACACATAAATCATCTCAGGAAGCTTCCTTACACAATAAGCACTTGAAGCACAAATCACCCTGTAAGAGTTCATACCATACTAGAGAATCTGCCACAGGAGCAAATACCACAGTGGGAGACTCTTCCATCTGCCCGGTCAGCTGTGCAGGCACTCACCACTGTTATCAGGCTGCATGAAAGCAGTGGCAAATGTGTGTGGGAACAGATTGGCTGAATCTCTCCGCATCCCGTTCATCTGCACGGTGTTCCCCTGGAACACAGCTCCATGCACGTCCGCTTCGCTGCCCAAGCCCAGGAGGTGCCAGGACACCTTGTCTCCTTCACACACGTCCAGCCCAGGCAAGTTACCAAACATAAGTCCATTGATGGCTGGAAAGGAGAAAGCAATTAACTCTCTGCAGGCAGGTGTCAGCCAGGAGATTCATTTTGAGCATACACTCATAGGACAGGCCTGCCAGTCAGAAGAAGGGCAACTTGTTTGTAATTCAGCCCTGAATACACTCAGAGCACACTTCTCCAGACAGCTGTACTGCTTGTCCACATCTCACCCAGTGCCTCCAGCCTGGCTTGATTCCAGGCCAACACCACACAGCCCTTTGTCCAGCCCCCACCTCAGCCTTTAGGTGAACATCAGCCCGTTCTTTGCAGGTTCATCCCTGCTGTCATAGAGCAGCATCCAACCATACCATGCATCCTGTTGGATTCCTCAAAGCCATCATCCTTTTTCACAGATGTCTCTTCCATCCTCAAGTAGTACTTTATGTTGGCATTTAAATACCAGCTGAGGTTCTCGTCAAACACGTTGAAGAGAAGATAAAATTCTTTGTCGATCCCTTTCTATAATTACAATGATGGCTGTTAACTTCTAAAATGCACCAATTAACTATCCTTAGAGATAAAACTGTTTTGCTTGGCTCTCATCTTCCCCTTTATTTTAAAACGTGGCTCATTGAGGGACAGGAGTCTGTCCCTTTACTCTTGTTGAACGTTCCTCTTTTATTTCACAAAAGGCACCATTTGTGCATTTTCCATGATATTTCACATGAATAAAGTCAACAAAACTCAGCCAAGACCATGAAGTCAGTGCACCCATCCTCCCCAAAGCCTACATGTAGGTGTCTGTCCAAACCAGACCCAAGAAGACCAGAGCCCAGACATAAGGCAGGCTGATGACCACACCACACCCCTCCTGCCTCCTATCACAGGCAAAGATTGGGGATTTTTTAATTACCCTAAATCCTTGAGAGTGCTAATTCTCCTAAGAAATGCACTCCAAAGCATGGTGTTTCCCCACTAAAAGAACACTGTGATGATGTCCAGACTCTCCCAGTGGTGTCACTGTCCCCAGCAGCACACAGGCAGCCAGCCTGCTGAGAAGGTGAGCAATTCCCAGGCTGCAGCACACAGGTACAGGGGAGTGGCCATGCACCTTCCACAATTACGCATTCATTAAAGGTTTGCCTAAGATTGTGGAGCCAGAATTCCCACCCCAGCTGATTCTTCCCTGCCCTACATTTACAAAGGTCTGTCTCTTCTGCTTAAACCCTTCCAATACCTGCTCATGTTTATCACAGCTCCTTCACCTCGACAGCTGCGTGTATTCCCAATCCTCTTTGCTCAGCAGATCCACATTTCTACCCTGGACAGCATGTTAATTTCTTCTGCACTCCTAATTTAGTCACGTGGTGCCCCCACGGAATGTGAACTCCCCCCGGAGGGCTCTGGGGGCAGCAGTCCCCAGACCTATCACTGCTCCACGAGCCACGCTGCAGGACGGCAGCGGGGCTTTGATTTGCCATCTGCTGTCTTCCACAACAAGGCTCTGCTCCTCTGTCTGGTACCTACCTCGGGATATCAATTTACTGTCTTCCCTAGACTTACTGCCAGGAATAGACTACCCCTGAGTGAAATTCCAAGAGCAAGTTCTGGCTGCCCTTCAGGTTTCACCTCTCCATCAAAAGCATAAGACTGACACGGATTTTCACACGTGGTTTTTTTGTAGTCAGCTCTGCTTGAAAATTAACTACTCTTGCAGAATAAATGAGGCTCACCCAAACCTCAAAGCATTGTATCAGCCAAGCAGAACACCTGTAAGCAAAAATGTCTTTTCAGTGTTTCTGGGACTGCAATGACTATTCCAACATGCCTCTCTGAAAGCAGCCTGCTACACAAGCCTCAGGACAAAAGTTACCTATAAGGTAACTGTTCCAAGATACAGTTGTTCAGCCAAGGTTCTCTATGAATTAAAAGCAGAGCTCAGGAACTGTTTTGAGGCAACTCTTGAGAGCCCAGAACACTACTGGCCTTTCCCACTCAAGACCTGGGCACCAGCTGTCCCAGTATTAACTTGCCCCGCAACAAGGCTTTGATTTGACTCTCCTGGACTTACACTACTGCACATTTGTTTTTATTATGCTCCTTGATGTTTTGCTGATGCTTCCTTTCTCTACACGAAAGCAAAAATCTGGTAGGAACAGAGCAGGAAAACCTCTTTACCTGCTTGTTGCTGTCATCCAAAGTGCCCGTCTTGCAGATGAGCAGGGGCCCCACTAAGCCCGAGCTGGAGTCTTTGACAGGATTTGCTGCCGAGCTGTACATCCAGGTGAGGCAGGGAGGGTCGCTGGACGTGGGCCCCACGTGCCTTGGCACAGTCCAGCGGTACGTGAAGTTGTGCAGTGGTGCCACAGAAACCCCACTCTGGGACAGGCCTTTAAAACAGGGATTACAGGGTTATTGCTGAGTCCCTGCACAAACTCAGCTACACCTTCTCAGTTATGTTCATAGCAGGCTTTACTTCATTCAAGTAAATGTCAACAAAACACCCAGCACCTCTGAAGGGTGATGGGGGTGTACTCAAGAAAAGGGATCCACCAACCATCATGGTACCACATCCCTTCTGATGCCTTCCCATAGGACACTCCATGTGGATGGATGCTGAAGGGCCAGGAGGCTTTGTTAAAAAATGTCACCAGGATGGTGTCTCCGACTTC
Organism: Aleadryas rufinucha; assembly: GCA_013397815.1. Taxonomy (NCBI): domain Eukaryota; kingdom Metazoa; phylum Chordata; class Aves; order Passeriformes; genus Aleadryas; species Aleadryas rufinucha. The sequence continues at coordinate 50,579 of VZTH01014575.1, read as the reverse complement.
AGCTTTGATCACTGGACCTAGAATACAGCAGAGAGAGCACATCAGCAACAGAGCATCTCCCCAGGCCATGAGGCAAACCAAGGCAGACAGGGCACCCTCCCCCAAGCTGCAGGGCCAAAGATGAGAGGCAGCAGATGGCCTGGCCTTGTTGCTGCTGAAGGGAGCTCAGTGGGAGCAGGGGCTGGCAAGGACTGTCTGAAAGCAGTTTGGGTCTACAGGAGAACTCACAAAGGCGTCACACCTTCACAGGGAGAAGTAACAGAACAGCCAGATGTGCTGGAATGCCCTCAGGAAAGGCCCATGTCTCTCCCCCACTGACACAAGGCCCCCTCAGCCTCCCAAAACATGTGCCTCAGAGGTGTGAGATGCTCCACGCCCACCAGTCTGTAAGGCCATGACCCAGCCAGCCAGAGAGGACCTATGAGCCTTTACCATGCCTATCTCCGAGCACCCATTCAGGAGAGAAAGCTCTCTGTGAGAACACGGGGTTTGCAGCATGCCTTGAAGGGGCTCAGTCAAAAACACATAACCAGGAGCTATCACTGTGGCCTTTTTAGCTCTAGTCACACATACTACACTGTGTCCCTCAGCCCTTACCTCTAGAACACCTTCAGAATGACCCCTGAAGTCATTCTGTCCATTCTACCACGCCACACCTTGGCCTGTTCCCTTTGCTCTCACGTGTGACTGTTGTGAAGCACCTCTTGTGCCCCACCCTGCCCCTCAAAATGAGCAGGCAGGTACAGCCACCTGGCACTCCCAGCATCCTTCTCACAGACACTGACAGGATTTTTGTTCCTGGATGATTCTCACCAAGTATTCCAAGGTGTTTCTCTTCTTCTGATTGCTGCTTTTCCTCACGGAAGCTCTCATCAGTATATTCCACATACTTTGCCTTCCAATAGACACCCCCAATTCGGTAAAGGCTATGCTTGAAATACTGCTCAGCAGGACTAAGTGCAAAAAACAAATGTCAGGTCATTTCATAGAAAAATCAGTCCTGTTCCCCTGCTCCCTCTGGCAAGGCCATCAGCATCTCCAAATCAAGCAGTATTTCAGACAAGGACAGCTCCTCTAGTCTGGAACAAGTACAGCTTTGACTCTGCAAAGTTTTTTTGCCCCTACAGATTCATCTACCTGTGTGTTCAGGGAGCACCTGTGGCACACAGCCCTCTCCCAGGTGAGCCTGCCAGGTGTGATCAGCATCACTACACAAGATGTGCAAAGGAATGAACAAAACTGCAGTGCTGTCAGTGGGAAGGCAGTGCTACAACTCCAACCTCTTCAGAAGCTGGGGACAGCCCACAGGACAGCCACAGTCACAACTAAAATAAACAGCTGTAAAAGTATTTATTTCCTCCGCTACCACCCTCACCAAATATAAGTAACAAGCCTTGCAGGAGAGGCAGTGCAGTTACAAGACCAGCTCCCAGGTCTAAGGTCTAGAAGAGTTGCTGCATGGCACTGGGTAAATAATTAACCACTGTGCATTTCCTCTTCTCCATCTGAATAAGGTATATCCTCTCCAATGGATTACTAGGGAAGGGAATTAACCTGTGTGGAAGGAGAATAATCTCTTTCAGTTAGCCAAAGCCTGAAAGGGAAGCCTCTCAACTGCTATTGATGCCTTATCCCTGGTCTTAAAAATCAGAGCCAAACACGGTTAAAAGGGAGAAGGAGTTTACCTCGGTATTTATTTAAGGATCCTTAAGGTGCACTCTCCATCCAGGTGGGATGCGCTGAGAAGCACACGCCAAAAATGCACACACACCACACAGCTAAGGCCTTGCAAATTAGCATATCTATCAAAGATTCCCCAATGAGAGGCTGAAGTGAACCCCTTGTCCAAGGAACTTTTCCCCTTGATGGGCCTATCTTACTTTACTGAATGTGTTCTGCAGAGGACCTTGGTGTCTGGGGCTTTCTGACCCCTAACTGCGAGGCTTCCAGGATGTTTGGTCTCCTGGCTTAACGGAATATTGGGTCTATGCTGGTTATCAAATCTAAGAAGTTAAAAAAATACGTGGGCTAAAAACCACTAAGAATACATATAAGCTATATAAAAGCATATATAAAAAGGGGTGTATAAAAAGGCAAAAAAACCATCATGGCATCACTATCACAGACATCTGACCATGGGATGGAGAGCTGCCATCCAAGTCCTTGCATTTGATTCCCTAGAAATTGCTTCCTGCAGCAACACCATCCTGAGGCCCATCTGCAAGCCAGCTCTGCCACCCTGTGTCTGCTGCACCAGGGGCTTTTTGAATCGTTTCTCAAATAGATCAATCTGCTCCTAGGTCAAGCATGGCAAGCAGAAATGAAGCCCAGAGACGAATGCAGCAGCTCACGCTGTACATCTGCTGGGACTCCTGCTGCCTGTGAGTACAGCTGTGCCATACAAGCACCCTCATGGGCGGGCCCCAAGGTACCTATACTGCTCTCAGTGCAGTCTAGCTACAGCAGCCTCCCGCTCTAGATGGGGTGATCAGCCTTCCCAGGAAATGTACTCCATGTGAGTAGCAGGCATGTATTTTGAAAAGAAAGAAATTCCACATTTTCCTGAGCAGCCTTCCTGATACAGGCCAGACTCCCCAGACGCTGCCCAAGCCCACCAGCCTCTCACTTACCTGCCTGTGTCACTGAGCTGCTTCCCACTGATCTGGTCGAACCCCGAGGGCCCATAGTCCCACTGCACTTCCTTAGCAGCTATGTAGTATTTCCGAACTCTCCCTTTCAGGGTGGGTGCCGGAGCTTGCCGAGAACACTGCCGGACTTCATAGAGTGCCCCCATCCCAGCTGTCCAAGACATGAAGGTGGACACTCACTTAGCCCCTCCAGCCAGCCTAACGGGCAGTCCCGCCTTCCCTCTGCTGTCCCAAAAGGCCAAGGGAGAAGGCAAGTAGCTCCACAGCAAGGAGTTTTGTGTCAGTGAGCAGAACTTCCAACCTTAGATATTGGATTCTATGGAAGTATGGACAGAGAGTGACTAGAGTCTTGTGCTATCTTCAGATCTATCATGCAAGTGCCTCTTACAGGGGCCAGATCTCTTAAGGCACTGCCTCATCTCAGCTTTCAGCTGTACCAAACATGGAACATCACACCATGGTACAAGTCACCCCCACCAAAGCTGCCCTGCACATTAGCAACCAGCCCACTCCAATTTTTACAAGACAAGGAATCACCCACTCATCTGGGGACATTTTTCATGCCCAAGGCACTGTTCCCTACCACAGTATACATCATGTACATCAAAAACAGAGGACACAGAGTCCAGGACGTATTCCACCCTCTGCCTTACCTTGTATGTGATCATTGACCTGGCAGCTCAGCAGCCATCTCCCAGGGTTACTGGGGATCATATCTGCTGTAACAAAAGTGGCTGGGAAGAGGCTGGCCACATCTGTCCTGTGGCCTCGGATATTGAGTGTCTCTCCATGGAAGTAGGCTGTGTGAACATCAACTTCATTGCCCATCCCGAAGAGGTGCCATGAAACATCATCCCCAGCACACATCGTCAGTTCAGGGAGGTTGCCAAACACATAACCATTAATAGCTGCAAAACCAAGCAAGCCAAAATTAGAGAGCAGAAAAGGAGCCTTCAGAGCTCCTGCCAGCAGGTGACAGCACAGACACGACAGGAGGATGGACCTAACCAGAACTCCTCCTCCTCTTCTGCTTTGGAGAGCCCAGCTCCACAGCTCATTCCTAAAACAAAGGGTATAAAAGCTCATTCAAGCCAAAGATAAAATCAAAACAATACTTCAGTTTTCTGAAGCCATTACCCTGTCCCTGAGATATTATTGGTTCAGCATATGATCTCAGAGCAGATCCTGGAGCACTGACACTCCTGAGTGTCTCGGCAGAGACAGTGGCCTCACAGAGGTGACACTGACCATGCATTGTGTTGCTCTCCTGAAATTCCTCATCTTCTTTGTCTACAGAGCCAGGATCTGTGCAGAATGATGCTATGTTCTCATCCAGGTACCAGCTTAGGTTCTCATCCACCACACTGAACATCAGAAAGAAATCAACATCCACATCCTGGCGTCTCTGAGAACTGCCAGTCAGTACTCCTGAGGGGAAAGGAGAGAGGAATTAATGCAGAAAATCATACATCAGGCAACAGATTAAAACAGCAGTAGCAGAGTAAGTCTTGACACATGAGCTGGAGAAGACAGGTGCTTTCCCAGCATCCTCACAGCTCATCCCAGAGTGGCTAGCTCACCCTTTTCCAATATATCCCTGCCAATACAGTTCTCTCTCCCAAGCAGCTCTGCCACTGCATGGCTCAACTACAACCCCTTCAGTCTTCTCACTCCTGCTGAAACCAACCAATCACCGTGTTTTTCACACACAAACTAGATCTTGGACAAGAGTCTTGCTTTTGACATGGATTCAAGCAGCTCTCTGGGATCAAGGGGCCTGCAAGCTCACCTGTCCAACCACTGAGGGATAAAGACAATGCAGTGACCAGAAACCAGCTAGAACCCAGGTACCATCCTCTCTAACCAAGCTGCATTTCCCCATGGAGCTGGGAGCTGCATACCAGAGTATCTTCACATCCTATCCTTATTCATGCCACCACAAAACCTTTACATCATGGAACTGCAGTCCTCAGCTGCTTTCTCTTGGTGTTTTTACCTTTTTTACATGTAAGTAATGGCCCAATTAATCCAGATGCAATGTCCCTTGGTGCATCAATATGAGAGTGGTAGATCCAGGTCAAGCAGTTTGGGTCATCAGCAGTTGGACTGTGATCTTCAGGGACAGTCCAAGTATAGGTGTAATTCCTTCCTGGGAAAACAGCATCATCCTTCTTCTGATCCTGGGGGGACATATCAGGATACAGGGATCCTAGAACAATTGAGCAATCTCAACATCCATTCAAAAAGAGCCAAGATGCCCACACATGTAACCTTATACTGAGCTGAGACTCACCATCCCAAGGCTGAAATAGTGTTTAATCATCACTTCCTCAAAGAGGCACTGAGGCAACTTGCCTAGTAAACAGGTCAGCACAGAGTCAGCAGGATTATTTCCATTCTGCCTAGTGCTGCTTTACCTTCAGTTCTGCACTGTGCCCCCACAGTCAGTCTCTCTACAATCTCTGGAGTTGATCAGTGTTTTGAAGGTTCTAAAATCAAGAAACCTGGGCCCAGGTCAGGACTCCAGCCCCATGACCCTACTAACCCAACACCCGGTGTCTTCACTAAACACCCAAATACAGCTGCTTTCCAGCTGGGGCTTTGTGGACAGTCCTCCTCCATGCATACTTCTAAGTTCTCAGTGAGAAAAATCTGTCTCCATGATGGCAGTAGCTCATTTACCTTCAGAGTCCTTTTCGTAGAAAACACCATGAGGATGGATTGTATATGGTCGAGTAGCAAAATTTTTTAGGTGTACTTTAATGGTATCCCCCACTTCTGCTCGGATGACAGGTCCAAGGAACCCCAGCCAGCCAGGTTTGGGGATCTCAGTGGTGTACGTGGAGTCCGTGTATTGCTTATAGACAGATTTCTTGTACGTGCTTCCCACCCTGTCTTTCCCAGACTGCAGGAATGCTGAGGCCTGGCTGTTGAGTTCAAAGGGAAAGGCACTGTGAGTCATCGTTATATGCAGCAGCTGGTCAATACTGCAGCAGAGTGATGGTGGCACTCCACTCTCCTGGGTAGAGCCAAAAGCTTTGGCATTAGAGGACCCTGGGATGCTCTAAGTCACCCATGCATGGCCATGACCTCAACCCCAAAAAAATGCACCCCCTGAACTGTGCCCTGCAAACAAGAAACGGGAAGGACAGTGCTTCCCAGACAATCCCATGTGGGTGTTGCAGCGAGGACCCTTCTCAAGCCTCCTTTGGCCTTCACTGGGCTCTTCAAAACTCACTTCAATTCCTTTGTGGCATTTCCAGCTAAATCACAAGGCAGGTGGAGTGGGGTGGGGAAGTCTCCTGAGCTCTCTGGCCAAAATTTGAAGTCTGAAAGATGATTTTCTACTTAACAGTTTCCAAATTCCTTCCAGAGTGGCAGATGATAACCAGCACTTAACCAGCTTCCAGAGTTAAAACCTCATACAGGTACTAAAGTTTAACTCACGAGCATGTTTGCTCTTTACGGGTAATTCTTAATAGATAAGAGATGAATCACAGTCCAGGTATTAGTGGAACCAGCCTAAACGAGAGCCAAGGTCACTCCCCTCACTTCCCCCTTCGGATCAATCGCCTGCAGCAATAGAGCAGCCCTGGAAGGGAGGTAAACTCTAATGCACATCTCAGAGAACGAACAGTTGAGACCCAAATATTAAGCATTGGCCTTGTCATTCAGAAACAGGCAGGACTTGGCTCTGGTTATACAATCCAGAGTTCAGCCCTTTGCCAAGTCAGCCCTGCAGCCGCTATCAGCAAAGAGTTACGGACAATTCACACTTTGTTTTACAGATGTGCCTCTTTTTCCCCACACAGTCCATTTCTTCCCAACAAAAAAATTCCTTGAAATATTTTGATAGAGGTCCTATCAATCATATCAACATCACATCCCTTTCTAATTGTCAGCAACTTCATTTCTGCAATCACTGCACAAATAGGTCCCATTAGCTAATTGTTTGCCATGACAACAGTTGTTAAATTGCTTTTAAGTTCAACATCTCCAGAGAACAGAGACTTTTCCATGCTAAACTGACAGACTGATATTTCTGCAGACCCTTCCTGTTCCCGCTGTGCTGTTTCTGAAGGAGATGTCTGAACCTGAGTGTTAGTTATCATGGAGGGGTAAAGGACTGAGAGCAGATCAAGAAATACCAGCTATTTGCCACAGAAAATGGGGGCAGGGAAAAAAGCACAAATGCCTTAAAAATGCTATGGAAAGCTATTGAAAAACGAAACAAACCACACACACAAAGAAACACCAACCAAAAAATAAGGTCTGATGTTTTGAAAGCTAAACCCAAAACACTGTTTGTGTAGTAATTTGAACCAATTATTGCAGTTTCCAGATTTACTTTAGCAAGAAAAACAAAAATGTTTTTCAAACAGCCCCTAAAATCCCATGCAGGAAGTCTCATTAAGTCTAAGGCTTGAAATTCCACTGAAACAAAAACAAGCTAGCTCTGTGAAGTCATTTATATAAGGATGAAAAGTCATTATTCTTCAGGATAAACAAGCTGACCACCAGCTGGAACTCAGCAAAATGAAACTCCAGGGTAGAGCATTGCAAAATCTGGACTATTTTAGAACAATCTGTTCTGTAGCTGCTGTATTTTCTGTTCCGTGTTTGTTTTCCATACACTTCCCTCCAGCGTACGGGCTCTGGACACTCCAGACTAACCACCCCTTTTCCCACTGACAAAGGTTTTATCACAGGAGCATAAAACAAGTTAAACATTAAGCTCATAAAGATCAGAATCTATGGGAGTGTGTCTCTTGCTTGCTCAGATGCCCCAAAATACCTGCATGGAATTACTCATCAAATGACAGCTTAAAGGCCGCCCCAGACTAAACTCTGTTAGAAGCAAACGTACCGGTTCCGTGCAATGCTCTGGTCAGCCAGCACGTTCCTCCCCGTCGGAGCATAGTTCCAGTCCACCTCACGGATCCCCAGGTAATAGACCCGGGTGACACCCCCAGCAAATGTGGGTGACAGCATGGGGATGCAGAGCAGCAAGCACCAGACTGATCCCATCGCAGCCTGAAGGGAAGGCGTTTTTGGAGGCTACACCTATCTGGGAGAAACAAAAACAACGAAACAGAATACGACCATTTGGTTTGAAGGTGCTGGACATTTTGAGAGGGTATGAATAAATCAGGTGTAAGTTCTGTTGGGATAATTACTCAAATATTCAAGAAGGAAATCACTCTGTAACAAAATCAACACACAAGGTGGATGGGGATAATGCCTTGGTAATGAGTCCCCAATACCAAATGTGCTGAACTCATAATAGTTTAATTAACCCTTTTTTCACTACTGCTCACATTCCAAATCATCTTACAGGTCTACAAAGCTCAAGGAAATAGTCCTGAGCAACTATCTGTATATTTTAAACCGTCACCAAGATCTCTCTAATCTAAGTTACCTGAGGAAGTACAATTTAGTCACCATGAAATAATTTTAAATTTTAACTTCTTTAAAGATGGCTCTTAGGGAGCAGCTATCTGTAACCCAGGAGTACATCTCAAACAGGCTGCACAAGGTTTTTCCTTTCTGTTCCATTATTTTCCCCACAATTTTGATCACTAAGTAGCTTATTCATAAAACTTCCAATTGACACCAAGCTTCTTGGGAATAAGCACCAGAAATACTCTAAGGAGAGCTGGGAAAAAGTTGGGGAAACTGTCTGAAATCATCAAATACAGTTCTGTAAACACAGGCTCAAAGAGAAGGAGAAGGCTCTGTATGAAGAGAAGCTGATGCAATATGGGGCAGTACACTTATACCAAAAGATAAGGAAGGATTAAACTGCATTGGAAAATCACATGAAAATGACTAGGAAAGGTCTTACCCAATGATACCCTTAACAAAGCTGAATGTAACCAACAAACAAACTGCTCCTTAACTAGATGTTGAGATACAGCTCTTGAAACATATAACAGCAACTCAGAATAGCAGAGAGAAACAGAAAGCAAGAGAATGAGAAACATGACCTAGCAAGAAAACCCGAAAGAATCAGTTTTCATTCAGAAAGGGATGGTGACACAACGCCACGGCAAAGGTTTTCCATAAAGAGACTGTCATTATTTGTTTTTACTGTCTTTGTAATAGCAACATGAATGGATAAGGTTTGTCTGCAGCAAAGCTGGATATTCTGTAAGCTTTCAGTCAGCACACTGTCACACAGAGCTGCTTTGAAACCTCTTATAACATCTGATACCCAACAGACATGATTGACCCCAGTACATGGCAATGGATTAGGCACCTTCCAAAGCTTCACTTCTTGATTTCCAAACATGCTATGCTATTCCCAGAAGCTAATGATAATCAAGTATTGCTGTTTCCAAGTAGTCATTAAATTGGACAAAGCTTGGAAACACCTTCTTCCCCTCCTTTCTCAGAAGGGAGATGTAGGGATCTCTAAATCTGAGATGTTTTGGATCCATCAACACAGCATAGATCTGCTCCAGTGGCTCCACCAGCCAGTCCCCTTCAGAAGCTCCTGGTCATACACCTGATGAAACTGAGATACAGAACAGCCCCTTCCCTGCGGCTTCAGAAGTGCAGGAACGACAGCAGCACACTGGCTCATGCCCACCCTTACACATCACTCAGTCACCGACCTTATTCCCTGCTGCTGCTGCTCCAGGACCTGCTGCTGTTTACAGGGGCATAAAATACCTTTTTTGACTCACTCTGTGCCAACAAGGACTCAAAGGAAGGGGTTTGGAAAGCCATACCTGTGCTGTTTCACACGGCAGAGCAGCAAAAGGCAGTGCTGACAGCAATGTGGAAAGAAACAGCAGCACCAGTCCTCAGCCTGAGACCTGCCACCCTGCCAACACACACCCCGAGGGAAGGGCAGCGGGATGCTCCTGACTCAGCCCAAGCTATGGCCTTCGTGTCAACTCAGGGCAAAGTACGCGGGACCTTCCGGCGCACAGGGCGGCCTCCTCAAGGCCCGGGAGCCGCCGAGCCCCGGCAGCCAGAGAAGGCTGATCTCTGTGGGCTCTCATCTCGATGGTTTGTGCAGGCAGTACCACACCACGGGACAACAGCGGCTCTCAAAGCCCGTTGCGAAAACTGCCTGTGGAGACAAGCCCCCCGTGCTAGCCCACTGTGCCTGCGTGACAGCCCCTGCTCACCGCCCCGAACCTCCGCACGGCAGCGGCACGGCAGGGACCGCAGCGTCCCTCAGGGACGGACACACAGCCACGAGCCGCGGCATTCCAACTGCTCTGTGGTGTGCTCTGCCATCGACGAGTCAAGGACAAGTCTTTGGGACAGCCTTACTAAAGCTTTACAAGGGTCCCACCTGGACTCTGCCTGGAGTATGACCACAACCTCGCATACACCCCTAAGGTAACTCTAGGGAACAGCAAAAAACATCCCTGAATGCAGGTGTAGCAGATGACACAAAGTCTGTGCTCACATTCCCTTCGCAGTAACTAATCACCATTTAGTTACTCGACTAGTGCAAAGTGAAGGTAGTTAAATTCGTTACAAAAGGGGTTTTTTTCAATTTTTCTTTGATGTTAATATTTGCCTTGATTAAGGAACAAAAATTAAGGAAGAAAACCAAAACCAACCCAAGTTTTATATTACATCCATCCCTGAACTTGCACTTTACAGCAGAATCCTCCCCCAGGACTGCCCTTTACCGGGTCCCCGACAGCACAGGAATCGAGAATGAACGGAAATCAGATTTCAGGCAGGTTGGTGGGATCCAACTCCCATTTGATCCAGGCGGACAACGCAGAGATGTTCCCCGACACCCGACTGCAGGGAAACCACAGCCCGAGAGCGAGGAAAAGCACCGAAGGAAGGCAGGAGGACGGATGGCTCATCCCTTACGTGCGGAACGGGAGGCGGCGCGGCGGGGCTGCAGAGCGGGACGCGGGAGCACCAGCGGGGACCAGCCCGAGTGGGACAAAGAAGCGCTGCCTTCGAGGGCTGACCGAGGCCGAGCCCGGCCCGGCCCCGCAGCGCCGACCGCGCCCGCTCCCGCCTACAGGGCGGGCCGCGCTGCTCCGCCCCGCACCTGCGGGAGCG